>JAYDZK010000091.1:5277117-5289740 GCA_034509185.1 Euphonia xanthogaster
CCCGGCTCTCCCAGCTCCCCGGGCACGATGGGAGAGCGGCTGGAGCCTGGCAGGAGCACCCGCACCCGGCTCTGCCAGCTCCCCGAGCAGGACGGGAGAGCGGCTGGAGCCTGGCAGGAACACCCGCACCCGGCTCTGCCAGCTCCCCGAGCACGATGGGAGAGCGGCTGGAGCCTGGCAGGAGCACCCGCACCCCTCACGGGCTCCCAAACACGCCAAGGACTGCCGGGGCCGCGCTCTTACCAGATATGCTGCGAGGCGGGGATGTCCTCCGGACACATCTGGCGGCTCTGCACGCCCAGCTGCTGCCCGGCTGTGCAACCGGAGCCTGCAAGGACGCGTTCTGCTGCGGAGAGGATCCCTCCCCAGCGGGGGAAGGAGCTGCGGGCTGGCTGTGCCTGTTTAACACACACAAACGCGCACACCTGTACCTGCCCTCTCGCTGCCGGCAGAGCCGCTCTGGCCACCCAGCAAGTGACAGCTGTGTCACTGGGGCCACACGCAGTCCCTGGATGCTGTCCCGGGAAGTGCCAGCCCACCCAGGGGTGCTGGGACCGAGGGGTCACATCTGCATATTTGCACCCCAAATTCAACGCCCCACCTCACACGTGTGCCCCCGATGCTCTCAGGAAAGGGAGACATCCCGGCAGTACACTATAAATATAAGTTTTATTGATGTGTGAAATCCAACAAGTACAGCTGGCATCTCAGAAACACCGACACAAACCAAAGCATCTCCTCCTGCCCAACAGCTCCCGGGACCCTCTGGGCACTGGAGAGCAGCAAGCTGGCACCTGGCACCCCGTCCCTGCGGGGCACTTACCTGCGTGTGCAGCCCAGCCTGGAGAGCCCAGGGCCTCACCTCCTCCCTGCCTGGTTCCTGCCAGGCTGCAGCTGTGGGCAGCAGTGCCCTGCTCCTGCTTCACAGCCTCCTCCCAGCAAGCAGAAAAACCTGGGCAAATACCCCCGGAGCAGCTGCGACAGCAGAGCTGTGCCAGCAGACTCCCTGGGCCTTTGAGCTGGTACCTGCATCTCATTTTGGCAAGCTGTCCCAGGGAGGAAGCAGCTCACACCTGTGGTCGTGTGGAAATGTGAGTTTCAATGCCTGCACTTCTCTGCGTGGTGCCCCCCTGGATCACACGTGCCCCACACTGTCCAGCCTCGTGTCCTGACACGGCAAAGGCTGGAAAAGCACAGGGTCCAGTGTGGCAGGGACACACCCAGGCTGCCCGTGGCAGAGGGACAGGACGAATGGTGGCCACACACAGTGAGAAGGAAACACTGTTTTATTGCCTGATTTGGGAGAGGGGTGAAGCCCTGGGAGAAGCCCCATCCCCTCCCTGTTCTAGCCCAGTCTCCCCTCCAGCAAACCCCAGCCAGGTGATGAAGCATTTGCTCTTCTTGTGCGTGTGACAGAGGTGGCCTGGACATGCATGGAGGTGAGTGGCCATGCCCCTGCCTGCCTGCCATCAGAGCACCCGTGAGAGGCAGAACCTGACACAGCCGTGGGCCAAAGGGGCTGAAGCAGTTTTTGGTGGGTTGAGGCTCAGCTGGTGTTCCCAGGGAGACAGAGCCACATCTTGAACCCCACGCTCATCCACTCAAAGTGCATCACAAGGGAAGGCAGGGGCAGGAGAGGAGAGGAGGTGTGGGGAAGAAGCCTGCTCTCCTCCATCACACTCCTCGTGATTATCCAGCCACATTCTCTCGTGGCACTCCTGCAGCCAGGAGCACCCACAGCTCTGCTTCCCTGCTCCGATAAAGTGCATCCTTGCTGCTTCCCTAGGGGCCCCCTGGAGCAGGATGGCTGCACGCCATCCCTCTGCCATGCCTGGGCAGAGAAAACCCCTCCTGCCCTGCTCCTGCAGGGCAGAGACCACCCAGGCAATAAACCCCGGGGTGCCCAGCCCAGCCCCGCCAGCCTGGGGGCTCAGTGCAAACGTTTTCCTCCCCCTCACCTTTCCCTGCACCTTCCACCACCTCTGGGGCTGTCCTTGAAGACAAGGAAAGGACAGTGGCACCTTGGCTGAGCTCCTCAGGCAGCACCGAGGGTGCCTTTGCCCTGTGCCACATCCCTCACTCATCAACCCCTTCACACCACACATTCACTTGTGTCCTGCTGCCCCGGGGCCTGCCCCATCACCCCCACTCCCCAGAGCCCTTGCCCAGCTCGGGGACAGCCATCCTGCAGCTCCAGGCTTTGTCCTGGCCCTCTGCCCCGCAGTGGCCACACTCCTGGTGAGCTGGGACACTGCAGCTCACAGGCACAGGCTGTGCTGAGCCCTCCTGGCCATCCCGGGGGGCTGCCAGCTGCCCCATCCCAGGCAGGCTGGGCCCAGCAGTGGGAGCCACCTGCCCCGGCAGTGCTGCCCTGAGCTGGGGAAGCCTGTGCTGCAGGGTTTCTCAGCAAGCAGCAGAGCCTGGGCAGCAAAGCCTTTCCTGGGCGTGGGGGACACGGCCAGTGGCAGTCACTGGTGCCTGCTGGTAGCCCATTTGCACCACACACTAGTCTATCTTGTCCTGGTCCTCCTGGGAGCGGTGGTAGCCCTGGCTGTGATGGCACAGGGCTGTCCAGGTGTGCTGGGTGCTGGGGACAGCAGCACCCCCAGGGTGCAGAAGACAGGAGACCCACCACGAGAGCCCCAAATGCCAGGGGGGAAGCAGGAGCTGTGCAAAGCTGCCCCACTGACATCTCCTGCATCTCAGGATCCACCCAGGGAAAAGCCTCAGCCCAGCAGAGCACGGACTAGTCCCAGCCCAAGAGCAGGACAGGAGCAGGGCATCAGTGCCATCAGCTCCAGGGACAAGGTGATGGACAGGGGTGACAGCCCCACATCCCCCAGCTCCTTGCTCATCCGAGCACCTTGAGACAGAGCAGGCACAGGGACTGTCCCCCACTCCTCCGTGCCCCTGTGGCTGTGCTTGGCAGCACTGCAGCCCTCCAGCTGGCACAGCTCCACTGCAGAGCACAGCACCGCAGGGAGATCCAGGAGCAGAGGGGAATTTTGTGAGGGACAGTGAAAAGTCAGACAACAGCCCCTGGGGATCACTCCAGGCTCAGTGTGGAAAGGGCAGCAGGGCGGGTCCTGCTTCCAGACCCTTTGTGCAGGAGAGCCCCATGGCCAAACATTCCTCGATGCCCTCCAGGCAGGGGAAACTCAGCTTTGCTGAGTGCCAGCATCAGTGTCAGGCCAGCCAGACTCTGCTGTGCAGCCCCAACCCAAGCCAGCAAAACCCAAGATCAGTCTCCAGGATTCTGCTGGAATCTGGCATCGGCCCTGCAGTCCCTGGCTGCTCAGAGTGCCAGGAGCAGGATCCCCAGGCTGACCTGAACCAGGGCCAGCCTGCCAGGGTGGGGCAGGGCTGCCTCCCCCACGTCCACGCTTGCCAAAACCTGCGGGTTCCCACAGCTGTGGGTGCCACGTGCAGCCTGGTGCCAGCAGTGCCAGCACACCCACGGAGCCTGTGCTGCACAGGGGAGCAGGGTGCTGTGTTCCCAGCACAGCAGCATGTGCAGATGCCTCACCAGCTCTGGGCTCAGCTCAGTTCCTCTGGAGAGCCAGCAAGGTGCTGAATTGCCTTCCCTCTGCAAGGTGTGCGAGTTTGGAGCAGCCTCCAGAGACACCAAAAGGGACCTTCTGGTACCAGTCACTAAGTGCAAAGGCCTTTCCAGCATCCGTGTCACTCACTGCAAACAAACCAGTCTGGGATCTCACCTGGTTTCCAGTTCAGGCACTGCTGGGACCCCTTCTGCACAGTGTCACCCTGGGGGCTGGCACTGTGACAGGCTGGGTGTCCTTGGTGTCCCCTCTCTGCACGGTCGGTGCTGAGCGAGGCTCGTCCTCCCTGTCCTGCTGAGACAGCCCCAGTGGAGCTGGGGGAGAGAGGTTGCAGGGGAAGGGCTCAGGGCCAGCTCTCCTCCTGCAGCAGAGCCTCCAGCGATGACACAGCTGAGCCCAGCCCTGTTTTTCAGCCTCCTGGCATAGGCAGGGTGTGGGAACCCAAATCCTCCTTGCTCCATGCAAGGGACCAGTCACTTCTCTCCGTGTTGAATTGGTTCAGACCCTCCTGTCTCAGACCCCAGGGACAGCAGGGACTGAATGTGAGACTCCCTAAGGTCTGAGAACACTGTCCTGCTCCCACAGACCCTGGTTTGGAGATCCCATCTCTGATGATGATGTCCCAGCAGGAGTCTGAGACAGAGCCCCAAGTCCTTCTCTGCCTGTTTGCTCCCTTTGCTGAAGACTGGGATGCAGTGGGGCTTGTGGGGAAAAAAAATAAAGAAAAAGGAAAAAAAAGAAGGAGGGTTTGCACAGAAAGGAAGGGGGGATGCAGCAATCTGTGGCTACAGCGACAGGAAGTTCTAAAGCCTTGTGCAACTCCTCCCATGGCATCTTTGGGCTCTTCTCAGCACTGACTTGTGCTGCTGGCCAGGACGAGGAACGGGGCCACGGCTGCACTTCCAACTCTGCAGCTCTCTCCTCCCAGCCCAGCCCCAGCTGCTGCTGCTCCTGCACGGAGCAGGCTCCTCCCAGCCGTGCTGGGCACAAACCACCTGGGCTGGACTGTCCCTGCTGTCCCCAGGGCAGCGCCAGGCAGGGACAACAAGAGGGGACCCAAGCTCTGCGGGGCTCATCAGTCCTGGGGGGGAGAGTGGCACATGCCAGGGCTGTACAAAACGTTTTGCAATGAAGAGTGTGTGGAAAGGTTAAAACAGTTCCGAGATGTCTCAAAACCCTTCTCGACTGAGCCAGGCCTGGCTGGCACCTCCCAGTGCCTCTGCCACGGTCCGGGACCTGCAGGAGCACCGTGTCCATCTGCAGAACATCTCTCACAGCAGGCCAGGCCCAGGAACGGCACCGGGGCCCCACGGCCCCTTTATCTCTCAGATTTGACCTTGTACCTGAGCACCAGGTAAGCCAGGAGCCGTAGGATGATGAAGAAGATGCCCAGGATGAGGAAGTCCAGGTAGAGCTTGGCCTCCTCCACATCCAGCTCCTGCAGGATCTTGATGGGCTTTTGGAAAGGGCAGAAGTCCTCGAGGCACTCCAGGTCCTCGCGCTCCATGGCATAGATGGTGAGGATGACCCCCTCGAAGCCATACCTAGGGCAGAGCACACCTGAGGCTCACCAGGGGCCCCAGGGGAGCCCAGGCCAGGGAGCTGTGGCCAGAGCTGGGGCCCCACCTGACGTAGGAGACGTAGGAGCTCCACTGCAGGTAGGTGGGGATGGTCTTGAAGCTGACGAAGAAGCCCGAGAAGAGCAGCACGGGGATGGCAGTGACGGGTCCCACAAAGGTGGCCACCTGGGGAGCAGAGGCCACTGGGGGTCACGCCCCTGCCCACCCGTGGGCATCACTTCACCCCAAACTGTCACGGGGCCCCTTGCAACTCTCCAGGGAAGAGGCAAAGCCCCTGCAGACCTGCAGGGAAGTGGAAGCAGCTCCGATGAGAAGCCCGAGGGACTGGGCCACCAGGGCGGTGGCGGTGGCCAGGGCAGAGAAGAGCAGGAAGCGCGTGGCCTCGGGGGGCTGGCCCGTCATCCAGTACACGATGCTGCAGTAGGCGATGGGGCAGATCACCTGCACGGGGACAGACACAGCCCTGCTGGGCCCCACGGCCATCCCCACCCCGCTGAGGGCCTGGGTAGGGACTGGCTGTGCCAAGGGGGGCACATCAGCATCAGGGTGGTGACCAAAGGCACGGAGAGCTCACCTGGAAGGGCACGTCTGCCATGGTCTTTGCCAGGTAATAGGCTTTGAGGCTGTACCAGTAGTTCAGGTGTTCCCTCAGGAATACGGTCATCTCCTGGGGGACTGCAGGGAAACAGGGAGTGAGCAGCCAGCAACTCCCTGCTCTGGGGTGCTCCAGCCCCTCTCACACCCACCCTGCAGGTGGCATGCAACAGGTAACCCTCTGCTTGCATCATGAGAGGGGGCCCAAACCTTCATTGGGGAAAAAAAAATAATCAGTGACTGATAGGAGGAATTTCCACGTGGAAAAGTCAGCTTGGGTGGGGCTTTTTACAGATTTACACACCTTTTCTCAGATTAAAAAAATATTAAAATTCCAGCATTCTGCTTTGAGCCAACAGGGGTCAAAGAGCCAGATGATAGCCAAATAAAGGGTAAAACTGCAATACAGGCAAACAGAAGGCTTTCCACTGTGTTTTTCTCTCGTCTCTTATTTTCCCCCTTTTGCCCGATCCCTCTGACTCCCCACACCCTGCCCAGCACACCCACACTGCCACGCAGCTGGAGCACCCCAGCAGCTGGGAGCAGCGAGGGGATTTTGGGGCAGGGAGCTCCTTACAGGTGAGGATGGTGGGCATGAGGGCAGCAAACATGAGGAAGAGCATGGAGAAGAAGAGGAAGCCGGTGTTGTTGAAGACCTTGCCCGCGTCGTTGCCGATGTGCAGGTAGAGCAACCCGATGAGCACCCCGATGCAGATGTGGGACATGAAGCGCAGGTGGGTCAGCACCTGCGGGCACAGGGGGGCTCAGCAAGGCAGGGCTGCACCCCAAAATCATCCCAAGGGAGCAGAGGACAGCCCATGGAGCTCCTTGCCGCTGCCAGCCCCCAAAGAGCCCAACCCCGAGCCTGGCCCAGCCTCACCGTGTCCCTCAGGATGCAGATGAAGGTTCTCTTGAAGAGGATGCAGAACTGAGTTGAGGTGCTGGTGGCAAATGTGTGGCTCTCAATGTGATCCACGTCCTGCAAGGGAGTAGGGACGTGGGTCAGCTTCACACCGAGGGGCCCCTGCTGGCACAGGAAGCTCCTCTGAGCCCCACTCACCGTCCCGCACGTTGGGCATGATGAATCTGCCTTGTCAGGGCTGCTCTTCTTCTCAGCCATGGTGCACATCCCATTCTGGACGGCGCGGAACAGGACGGGGTTGAGGTCCCCGTACTCCCCTGAGGCCACCTCGATGACTGTGGAGGAGGACAGGACCCCTGAGAGGTGCTGAGCCAACCAGCACCTAGCAGGAAGGGCACAGGCATCTCCCTTGGGCAACCCGGGCAGCCCCCAGGGCTTGGGCACTGGGTTTGGAGCTCGCCACCCTCTGCTGGGGTGGGGGCACTCACTGAAGTCAGCGGGGTTGTGGTACGTGGGGCAGTGGAGGCCAAGGCCCTTCAGGTAGGGGATGAGGTTGGTCACGACGCCCTTGAAGATGCACTGGCCCTGGCTCAGGATGTAGAGCTGCAAGAGAAAAGCAGGATGTGGCAGGTGCAGGGCAGCCAGGGCGCTGTCACCCGCTCTGCCCACCTCCCTGGCCCAGGGTGACACAGGCCACCCTTGCCAGACCCCAGCCACACAAGCCCCAGGACAAATGCCTGCAGCCCACCCCGCCCATGGCCTCTCTCCTGGCTCTTGGGGCCAGAGGGACCCTGTCCCAGGCCAAACCTTGTCGAACATCTCGAAGAGCTTGGCGCTGGGCTGGTGGATGGTGCAGATGATGGTGCGCCCCCCCTGAGCCAGGGAGCGCATCAGGGACACCACCTGGAAGCAGGAGGCACTGTCCAGCCCGCTGTGGCCATGCAGGAGGGGGTGGAGGAGAGACAGACAGCAGAGAGAGAAGGGGAGAGTTGAGAGGGGGAGAAGAACATCCTAAAAATGCCCCCACTTGTGGGCACCCTCCCCTCAGATCCATGCAGAAGAGCATCAGCCCCAGGGACACGGTCCCATCCCGCACTCAGGTGGGCACCAGAGGGCACTGGCCATGCCAGCAGGGGCAGCCCAGCTGGGCAGGCAGGGCTGGGAGCCCTCACCTGGTGGGCTCATCGAAGAACATGACGGGCGGGTTGTTGACCAGCTCCAGGGCGATGGCCAGGCGCTTGCGCTGCCCCCCCGACAGGGAGCTGGTGCGGGTGTAGGAGCACTCCAGCAGCCCCAGGGCCGTCAGGATCTCGTTCACCTGTCACACAGCCAAGGGTTTCCATGGACATTCATCCCATCCCTGCCCCTTCCCTTCACCCTTGCCATCCCCTGCTCCCCTTGTCCCCATCTCGGGGAGAGCTGAGGGGGTCTGGGCCCACCCTCCTCAGCCCTTACCAGCTCCTTCTTCACCTCCTGCTTCTCGCTCAGCTTCAGGTTAGCAGAGACCTGCAGGGAGAGGATGGCCATGGAGACAGGACTGTCAGATGCAGGGAGCAGAGCTGGCTGCACCATGGCTCCAGCCCTGTCTGCTCAGCATGGAGGGAGCACGGGCAGCAGGATTTTGTTCCCACATCCCAGAGCCCTTGGAAATGCCTGATGCCAGTGTGGGCTCAGCGCCCACAAGGAGACAGCCCACGGGGTGTCCCCAGAGCTCACCATCATGGCCTCGAGCACAGTGAGGTGTGGCAGCAGCATGTCATCCTGCATGATGTAGCAGGACATCTTGCGGAAGGTGCGCAGGTCCCGCGGCCGCCCGTTCACCAGGATCTGCCCCTTCATGCCAGTCTCCCTGCAGGAAGGAGGGGTGGGGGATGCAGCACAGCCCTGCGCCCCCAGCCCCTCTGGGCCCCCCCCAGGCTCACCTGTAGCCAGCCAGGATGTTCATTAGTGTGGATTTCCCAGCTCCCGAGGGGCCCATGATGCCAATGAGCTCCCGCTGGCAGAACTTCCCTGACAGGCATTTGAGGAGAGTCTTGTACCCTGCAGGGAGAGAGCAGCTGGGGTTTGGCTTCCCAGGGCAGCGGTGCAGCAGGCACTGCCGTGCCACCCCAGCTCCTGGGGCACCTCAGGACCTCCGTGTGCCGTGCCAGGGGCTGCTTGTGCTCCATCAGCACCCCCAGGGCTATGGCCACAGCGGCTGCCACCTCCAGCGCGATCCCTGCCCCTGGTCCTTGGCTGATCCCACTGATTCCCAGCGCTGAAGAAGCTCCTGACCTGGATCAGAGGGCAGGGAAATCCCCGGGTCAGGTCACAGAGCTGCTGAGGGAGATTACCAGGCTGCTCCTGGGCATGTCTTCAGATGCTGATCCCTAAGGCCAGGGGGAAGGGCCAGCGCGGAGCAGGGCAGCAGGGGGCAGGCAGAATTCCCGATCCGGCTGTTGCCTTCATTGGCATTCACGCTGTGGCGCCCGGCAGCAGCCGCTGCTAATCAGACCCGGAATTATCTCTGCTTTAAACGCGGCTGATTAGCATTTTCTGGCAGAAGGAACATGATGTGTCGGGAGCAAGGAACAAGCACAGCCTCGGGCTCTCAGGAGCTGCCCCTGAAATGGAGCCCTGGCTGGACAGGAATTGGTTTTGGGGATGATAACCCCATGGACTGAGCCTGAGCATCCCTCTGATGGAACTGTGTCCCCTCTGTGCCCCACGGGGACAGCCGCCGTGGGCCAAGGGCAACAAACGCAAGCTGGGGCAAGCCCAGGGACAGAGCACTGACGGTCCCACCTCGCTGGGAGTCCTGTGGCTTGTCCATCCCCCGGGAAGGTCATCCAGCCCCCCGTTCCTCCTCCGCATCCCGCGGGGTCAGGACCCCGCAGCAGGAGGGGGTCCCGCGGGCAGAGGGGCGGCCAGAGGAGGGCGGGGGGCTGCGCAGGGTGGCCAGGGGCGAGCAGGGCCAGCAGCCCCCCCCCGGCAGCGCGCACGGCTCCGCACCGCGCATGCTGCTCACGTCGGCGCCACTGCAGCTTGCGCAGCGGTTACTCACGTTCATTGACTGCCAGTAACCTCCTGCTCAGCACAGCGGGCCAGCCGGGGCTGGGGGCTGCGGCCAAAGCCACCGCGACCCCCGCCAGCCCCGCCGGCCCTGCCTGAGCGGGGGGAGAAAAGCCCCCCTCGCACCGTCATCCCAGGGACCCCGCGACCCCCGGGCTTGTTCCCACCTGGCCCAGCTGCCCGAGCCTCCCCCCTTCCTCCCTCCCTCCCTCCCTCCCTGCAGGGCACTGGCCCGCTGGCAAGCAGCCGGTTCCCTCCTGGGTGCTACAGCACAATCTGCCCTGGCGAGCCCGCGGCTGTGCCATGGATCCTTCTGGGATGCTTCCTCAGCATCCCGGGTAGACAGGGAGGCATCATCCCGCCAGGTGTCAGGGCTGCTCCCAGGGTGTTTCAGCGCCTCGGTTTCCCGAGCTGCACAGCCTGGGGACAGGGCAGAGCCCCTCACCAAGCCCTGTGACCCCACTCCCCGCTCGTGCCTGCCTGCCTTCAGCTTCTACAGATCAGCTCACCCTCCATCTTATCGGGCTGCCTGATTGGCATCCCATTAACTGAGAGCGCTAATTAAAGCAGACTTCCACCCACCAGCTGCCATCTGCCTCCCCTCTCCCCTCCCTGAGCTCTCGGCCAGAGTCACACACAGGGAAGGGGGCCACGGCCCGGGCTGCACAGGGAGAGGAAAGGAGAGGAAATCCCCCACAACCCACACCTTCTCCTTGCCAGGCTCAGAGCTGAGCCACTCCTGGGTGTCCTGCTGCATCCCACACAGCCATCACACCCCAAAAAGCAGTGCTGGGGAAACCCATTCCATCCATCATACCCCGAACAGCAGTGCTGGGGAAACCCACCCCATCCCACTCATTCCACCCCATCCCACCCCTCCTGGCTGGCCCAGGGTGTCTGCCAAGGCCAGAGGTTTCCCTGGAATGTGCTCTGCCTTCCCCTGGCATTGCCCAGCACAGGCAGGCAGCAGCTGCTGCGGGACACGAGCCTTTGCCTCCTCCTCCTCCCACGGGCACCCAGAGCAAACACCCGGCCACAAAGAGCCCCCGGCACTCGGACAGAGCAGGGTGAGGTCACGGCACGCAGGACGGGAACAGGGTGGGAGAGTCCTGCAGGTCCCCTCCCCTCCCTGCCCTTCCCCACCCGCCAGCTCCTACCTCTCTTCCTCCACCAGGATCCCTCCCGCACGGAGTAGGACAGGTCGATGAACTCGATGTTGACAGCCGAGCGCTTCGGGAGGTGGGAAAATCTCTGGGCCTCTGTGATGTGGTTCTCTACCTTCTTCAAGTGGGTGGTGAGCAGCGGCGCGTCGGGAGGGCCGGCGTGGCACACCGTGTCCTCCAGGGCGATGGAGACGCAGGCGGGATCCATGCCCTTCTCCGCCATCCTGCCGCTCTGTGGGGAGCGCACGGGGATGGGCTCGCAGCGGGGCTCCCTCTTCCAGGCACTGCAGGGACCAGCCCACGGCAAGTCCTGTCCCTGCCGCTCCTGCTGGCTCCGGGCCCCGCTGTCCCCTCCGCCCAGCTGGGGCCAGCACCCACATCTGGCTGCGAGGATGGAGCCGGCCGAGCCTGCGCCGAGGGGCTCAGGGCGAGGAGCAGCAGGATTTTGTTCAGCTCCACAGTCAATAATTCATGCACCTCCTGCAGCTCGGTCCAGCTCTGCTGCTGGAGCGGCTCAGCTCCCCCAGCCCCGGGGGGCCCTGCCCCGGTCCCATCTGTCCCGGTGGGTGCAGGATGGGAGGTGGGAGAGCTGATGTCCTGCCCTGTGCCTGGATGTCCCCAAGGACTCACCAGGAACCAGCCCTGCCCTGGCCTTGGGGAACACAGGTACGAAATACTGAACAAGCAGATGATTCCAGCTGGTTTCCTGGACAAAGCACGCCATGCTCCTGGGGCAGAGCGCTCCTGGGAGCATCAGACCCTCAGACAGTGCCTGGGGTCCCCCTGGGCTTGCTGGGAGAGCCTTGACAGAACAGGGAGGGGGCCCTGCTGGTGCCATTCCTTCTCTGCCTTCCTCGGCTCGCAATTTCACCTTCCGGGCTCTTCCAGCACAGCCTCAGAGGCCAGGCCAGCACTGAGCTGGGGCCATGACGCTGACACACCTGCCCCAGCCCTCCCCTGCCCGCAGTGCTCCACAGCCGGCTGCAGCACGGCCGAGCTCCGCGGGTCTCCGCTCGGCTCGGGGGCTCTGCGGTTCCGGGGGATGCTGAGCGAGCAGGGTGGGGAGCGCGGCTCTCCGAGGCTGCCAGGGGGTCGGGGATCCCCTCGGCAGCAGGAAAAGGAGCTCGGGCTGTGCCGGAGCGGGCTGTGCCCTGCACCCATCTCGCCTCCCAGCCTGGGGTCCCACCGCCTCGTTAACCTACATTCAGCGGGGCTGCGGGCAGCGGCTCGCTGCGGCTGCAGCGCACACACGCGGCCCCTGCGAGGGGCGCCGGCAGCTGCGGGAGATCCCCCCAGCCCAGCCCTGCTGCAGGCAGACCCCGCTCAGGGCTGGAAGGAAGCCAGCCCAGCCCCGGGGGAAGGAGGGGTGGGGGTTCCCGGCCCGCGGGTCCCCTCCCAGCATCCGCGGGGTGCAGGAATGGGGGGTTCGGGGGTGCTGGTGGGGGGCAGCGGGCTCGAAGCGCCCTCGGGCTCACCTTGACTCCTCCGGCTGGGCGTTCACGGAGCGCTAAATCCCGCAAGCGGCTCTCCGCGGCTTAGCCCAGCCCCGAGGCGCGGGGTGGGGACGGGAAGGCTTTGCCCGAGGATGCTCTTCCTTCATCCCCGCTCCCCGCCGGCCCCCTCCATCCCCAGCTCCCCCCCCCACCGCCCCGGGGAGGCTCCCGGCTCTCCCGCAGGCTCACCTGGCAGGGTGCGGGGCGGCGGCTCCGCTCCCGCAGCGCCCCCGCCTCGCCTCCTCCGCAGACAAAGGGGCGATGCCCGTGGGGCCCGGCCGGGCGGGGGGCGGCTCGGATCGGCTCGGCTCGGTTCGGCG
>JAYDZK010000091.1:5333900-5350794 GCA_034509185.1 Euphonia xanthogaster
ATATTACATTTCATCAGCAATTCAAGCCATGCAGCTTCCCCTACCTGGAGGACCTGGCTGTAGCCATACGCTGCAGCGAGGTGTAAAGCTGACTGCCCCTTGTTGTCCACGGCATTGACATCTGCTCCTGCCTGGATGAGGTCGTGGACGATGGCTGCCTGCCTGGCAGTGACAGCCACCAGCAGGGGAGTCTGCAACAGCAGCACAGAGAGCTCAGACTCACTCCAGAGCCTGGCAGGGCTGCCTTGGAGTGGCTGCCTGGAACAGAGGCTAGACAGGTTAACAGAATAAAAGGGGGTTTCTATTGATATTAATAAATATCAGTAGGTATATTTATTATTATTATATTAATATCAGTATATTAATAAATATCAGCTTCAGTAGGTACAGCTTGGGCAGTCAAAGCCTCCCTGAGGCTACAGCCAAGATGCTCACAAGTTTTTCAGACAATCATCAGCTTGGTCATATCAGGGGTTAACCCTCCAATTACAGCTGTAGGTAATGAAGTAATTTACCCTCAGTTGGCTCCTCCCCAAACTCACTTTTGTTTATACTTTTTAGGGCTGAGACAGTGAAGTGTCCTTGAGTTCCAGGCCTGGAGAGGAATTATTTTGTCTGAATGAAATGTGACAACAGTAGCTGACAGGCTATGGAGCTTTAGAGTGACACACTAAAGAATTGCAGGATTATAAATATACGAAAAAACATCAAAGCTAAAATCCTAAGGCATCAGCAGCAGCTGCTGGTGTGAAACAAGGAGTGGGGAAAGTGCTGGCTGAAATCCCAAGGACTGTGGTGCCAGCAATGAGCACAGCTCACAGGATGCTTTGGAATCCCACATGAGCTGGGCATTTCCAGCTCTTGCTGGACTCCCTCTGCTGTTCTTCAGCCCTTAATTTGACGGCAGCCCAAACCCAGCATTTTTTAAATTACATCAGGTACAAACCCTTCAGCCTGGGAGACTGATGCCAACACACAAATATTTTACTGGACCAGTGTTTTCTCACATCACCCATGGGCTGAAAAAAGAATGGGCTCCTTCTCATCCCACCTGATTTATTTATCCCACCTCATGCCACTGAATTTTACAATCCTGCCCCTGAATTTTACAATCCTGCCCCCGAGCGAGTGCCAAGCCTTCCTTGCAGCAGGAAGCAGAGGGGCAGAGCTGGATTTTGAGGGTACCTTGCTGTCTGTCATGCCAAGCCTGTTCCTGTCCCAAAGCAGGAGAAAGTGGCCCCTTTTGACCCTTTTTACCTTTCCTCTGTGCTCCTTGGCATCGAGTCTCCTCAGGGCTCTCATGCGCTCTGCGGCTGCCAGCGTGGGGGCCCGCAGCCCTTTAGCTGCATAAATATGCAGAATTCTAAGACAGCAAATAAATAAAGACACCCATCACTGATGGACCACGGACCACGCTGGGTGCAAACAGCTTTTACAGGGCAGCACTGCCACTTTCTGGGGTTTTACACCCAGGGTTTCACAAATCCTTGCTATGAGCCCCAAAAATTCCCATTTTCACGGGAAGGGCTTGGCACCTCCAGCAGCTGCAGGGTCCAAGAGCCCCCAGTGCTCCTGAGCTTTGCCTGCTGCCTCCTTCCCACTCCAGCACCTTCTTGCAGCTGAGATTCACCACTGGGAAGTGTCAAAGTCCTCCACCATTCCCAGTTTGGGGAATTGGATGTAGAAATCCCTTTTTGGGGTGATACAGCCCTGGGTGTGGGGGTGAAACCTCACCAGCAGGGTTAAAAATCTCTCCCTAATTGATGCATTTGTCATATATCAACCTCTTAAATCCCATAATTGATGCATTTGTCATATATCAACCTCTTAAATCCCCTAATTGATGTATTGGTAATAGATCAGCCTGTTAAACTCTCTATTGATATACTTGTAATATATCAACCTGTTAAACTCCAATTTCTATCAAAACTCCTGGTGAAAGGAGTTTTATTTATTTATTTCTTATTTATTTACTGTCCTTATATTTTGCACCAGACAGAGTTGGCACAGTCCAGGGAGTGGCCAGTGGCCCTTGGTGATGGGGAGAACACTTCTCTGCTTCACTTGGGTCATCTGGCTCTGGCTGGAGCCACTTCCATTCCCCCAGCTCCTACTTGAAGGAAATTCCAACCCCCTAAAACAGGAGGAGCCCACCCCACACACACTCACACCAACCCCTGGCTTCATTCTGCTCCAGACAGAAATATTTGATGCTTTCCAGGCAGAAGGTGCTGGGAAGTTGTCTCTCTCCTCGGGTAGTTTCTCTCCAGAGCCACCCCTCACCATCTCAGGAAGTGGAAATACAATTTTCTGGCTAATCTGAGTTTCAGTCAAGCTCAGGGTTAGCTGTGGCTGCACACCCACACATCCCCAGGGGTGCCAGGAGAGGATAAAAGTGATTGAACAGGAGCAAGGACTGCTGCAGGAAATGCCTCCAGGCCACAGCTGGATCAAGGAGCTCCTTCTTGGTCTGCTTAATGGGTAAAATTAACACAAAGTCTGACAGCTGATCTCTGGTTCTAGCCTGTACATATATTATTGAACTGATTGATTGCTAAACCAACGCTTGTGGATAGGAAATAAAACACTCTAGGCATAGCAAAGTTACTGTAGATCTTTATTGGAAAAAAAATAAAAAATTGTCTTTTTTTTTCTAACCAGAACAACCCAGAAAGAAATGATGAAACAGTTTCATCTTTGTTTTATGTTCACACACAGAATTTATATACATTGGAGTGAAAGGAATTGAAAAGCAATCAGAGCAACCACAGGCTTGATTCACAACTGCTTCATCCCAGTTTTACCCAGGGAATATCTCTGAATTTCACAAAACTGGAGGAAGCAGTGGTGAATTAAGCTCCTTTGAATTAATTTCTTTGCTGGGTTTTTCTGCAAATGTAAGCCACTAATTTCAATGCAAACCTCAACTGCTGCTCTTTTCCAACATCTTTGTGATCACTTACATGATCTAGTGCTCGTGTCTTCCACATTTGTCAATGTTCAATAAAAAAATACCCTTGGAAAGTCTTTAAGACTTTCAGCCTGGGTTTTCAAACCTCACTCAGGCATGAACTCTAAGGCCACTTGAAATATTGCCTGGGTGGCAGCTGGACTCCAGGTAATAAAGGGTACAAGAAATCATGTTGCAGTTAGTCTTGCAAATAATAAAATCATCTAACAATCCTGGGCTTTAGAAAGCAGAAAAACCCAGAGAAATTGTGTTCACCAGCCAAGAGCCTCTTGTTTGTCAAGAAAGCAATAAACAGGGTTCAAAGGGGATGTAGCTCCTGAAATATATCAAAATATTTGTCTGTGCCGTGGCACTCCTGAGCCTCAACCAAAACATTTACACTCACATCAGAGGGAAAAGTGAAGCTACTCATTCTCCAGGAAAGGAAATCAGGAAGCCATAGAGGAATCATGTGCACCTCTGGGCCTGGGGAGCTCTCCAAGGAGAGGTCACTAAAGTTCCCTGGCTCAGCACATCACATTCAAACGCTACAGAAAAGCAAAAGTGTTGGCAGATAACAGCAATGCCATGGAGTGCTTGTTGGGCTGCATCCAGGCTCTGGAAGATCCCTGCCTTGTCAATGATCTCCTGATCTAGGGCCATGAATTCAGTCCTGCCTCAGACAAAACCCCCAGAGACTTCACTGAGACAGGATCTGTCACTGGCAGCATCTCCAGCCAGCCACTAAATCAGCCCCACAGCCCAAATCTGGATATTTCAGAGCCCCAAACCCCTCAGCAGCTGAAGGAACATGACCCCAACCCTCTGCCCCACACCTGCAGGGCTGGGCTCAGGGCACACAAGGGGCAGAGAGCTTCCAGGTACGCCTTGGTGTGAATTCCTGCTCTGCCAACAGGGATCTCTGACTGCTCTGGCATTTAGCTCAGCTTTATTTTCACACTACTGCACCTACCTGCACCAGCAGAACAAAGCTACACTTCATGTTTTCCTGATTTCCAAAGGAATAGTAAAATTTAGGAGAGAAAAATGTAAATTTAATCCCACCCCAATGTTTGCTAGTGGCCTAAATCTGGTGAGTTCCTCCCTGGATGGCTCAAAGACACACAAGCAATGCATTTACACAAAAGCAACCCTATTGAATCGGGTTTGCCAATATTTAGAAACTATTGTACCCTCACCAAATGCTACAGCTGGCTGTGGCTACACTGGAATCTGTCATTTTGGGGCCATGAGGGTGAAAATCACCTTGTGCTGGAGCTGAGCACAAGCGTGCAGCATCCAAACCTGCCTGGGAGAGGCAGCAGGAGCTGGAACAGCAGAGGAACCTCGTGCTGGGCGCCAGGACAAAGCAAATTTCCCTCACCACACAAATCACGGCGTGCTAAAACTCCCACCCCACCCTGCCTGCTTCAAAACCCACGGAGCTGCTGGGTGGAGCACCGAGCAGCTGAGGAGCAGGCAGAGATGTGCAACCTAAAGCCCTTCAACAGAGAGAGCATGGCTCAGCACGTACGTATCATGGTCCTCATCTTCCAGCAGCAGCTTCTCGATGGGCAGGGCGCCGATGGCTCGCCGGGCATCCTCCAGCTCCTGCGGGGCTGGCTCGGGGATGGAGATGGGCACGGGCACCAGCTGGGGCCCGGGGAAGGAGGAGGAGGAGGAGGCTGCAGGGTACTGCAGGCTGGAGGCTGGCAGGGCAGGCAGGGGCTGTGCCCACGGGAAGTAGGGCAGGGGCGGCTGCTGCTCCGTCACCTCCAGCGGTGGCACCATGGCCGGGGCGCTGCTGCGGGGCTGGGGAGGGCACAGAAATACAGCAAAGTGAGACAAGGAGGGTGATACCCACTGCTGGGGAAGGTGAGACAGGAAAGCCTTATCAGTATGATTGCCTGGCAGAAGGGTTTGAGAATATGGAAACCGTAAGTGAGATTGGAATTAACCAGCTCTGAGATCCCTCAGTTACTGAACACCTGGGAAACAATGCCCTGGCTGGCTGAAGGAAATCCCCTTTGGATGGAACAGCACCCTCTGCTTGCAGGCAGCTCCCAGGGGCAGAGCAGACCCTGCTGGCTTGGCAGAGGGGGCCAGAGAGGAGTTTTTAGGGTTTAAAATGGAACACAGGATGGCAATGTGATGATTCCTACAGGCTGCAGGTAAATGCTGTAGGATTTGTGTCTTGGACTAGACTGGTTGGTGAGAATGAAAATATTCAGCACAGAAGATTTATGGTATTGGAACGGGAACCTCACTCTCTTCCCCTCTCACCCTCTCTCTCTCTCATCCTCTTCTCCCCTCTCTCCTCTCAGCCCTGCTCCAGCTGTGCCTGGCAGCTCCCAGCAGGGCCCTGCACTTGGCCCTTTGCAATAAACCCCAAATTCCAAGCCCTGGCTCAGAGATCTCTCATCTCCATCCGTCCCCCCTGTCCCACCCCCCAGCTCTCCTGCACTGCTGACAAACGATGGATTAGCAGCTCAGGGCTAATTGAGTTTGTGCCTCTGATACCTGACTTCACCTTGCTGTCACATGATTTGTCAGTCACTCTGTGCCTGAGTGATATTTAGCTTGCAAATATTATGATCTCCCCTTACTGCCAGGCTTTTGTTTGTTCTTGTGCTTTGCCAAGTGAAACCAGCTGAGAGTCTGTGAGGTGGGGTGGGAGCTCTGAGCTGAGTTTTCAGAGCTGCAGCTCCCACAGACCAGCTCTGACCACAGAGAAAAGTTGAAATGAAAATATTGCCAAAGTTACAAAGCCCCTAAATGATATTTGAGTTAAAAATCCTCTAAAACACAGGCTAACAGAGCCCCCTAAATGATATTTGAATTAAAATCCTGTAAAATACTGGCTAACAAAGCCCCCTAAGTGATATTTGAGTTAAAAATCCTATAAAATACAGGCTAACAAAAACCCCTAAATGATACCTGAATTAAAACTCCTATAAAACACAGGCTAACAAAAACCCCTAAATGATATTTGAATTAAAAATCCTCTAAAACACAGGCTAACAAAAACCCCTAAATGATATCTGAATTAAAAGTCCCCTAAAACACAGGCTAGTAAAGCTCCCTAAATGATATTTGAATTAAAATCCTGTAAAATACCGGCTAACAAAAACCCCTAAATGATATTTGAACTAAAAATCCTCTAAAACACCAGGAAAAATCCCATAGCCAAGGCAGGTTTGGAGCTGTGCTGGGCAAGGTGCTGCTGCTGGGTTCTGTAGAAGATAAAATTAATCACATAAAATTAATCCTGTAAAATTAATCACTCTAAAATCTCTGCTCTGGCTGCTCCTTGGCCATTAGCTGCATTCTTTGGGGGGTGTTCTGAGCCCACCCCAACCCTGAGTCTCTGATTTTTTTTTCCCCCAGAGCAGGAGTTTTTAAAACTGCTCCCTGACCCAGCTGCTGCTGCTCCCCTTGTTTTTGTTCCTGAGGATAAATGGAGTTTTTGGTTTCAGGGCTGACATTGGTTCTTACAGTGTAATCAAATATGAAAACAAAATGTTCTCTCTGCCTGTGACGCAGTGAACAGGAGAGAGAGGTCAGCATGGGCACCTTTGGGGTGCTGGTTTTATTCCCAGAAATTTAAAAAAAAAAATACATTTATCCACCACCCAGGCACTGCTGAGGCTTCAGAGGGTGAATGTCATGTGCAACTTAAAAGGAATTAAAGCTTGAAGTGTCCAGCATGGTGAAGTAAATTATTCCAAGTATTCCCCATGAATTGTGGTGTGGAAATATTGTGGAAATATTGAGCAGGTAGCTGTAGAAGAACAAGCAATGAAGAGTTTTCTCTTTTTTTCCATTTTTTTTGGAGGGTTGAGTGGGAGAGCAACAAGTTGGAAACTGGTTTGAGTTCCCTTCTGCTAATTATTTGGGAGAAATTAAATGTCAGTGTTGTTGCTTGCTGCCCAGTCCATTTAAACCTGAATTGTTTGATTCATGATGATTTGAACTCCCAGGTTGTGAAAATACTGACCAGGTAGCCATAAAAGAAGGAGCAGAGAAAAAATTCCTTTTTTTCCTCCATTTTTTCGAAGGGTTGAGTGGGAGAACAACAAACTGAAGAGTGGTTTGAAGTTCCTTGGTGCTGATTTTTGGGAAGAAATCATTGAGTTTCAAGCTTGTTGCCTAAATCCATTTAAACCTGATTTGCTTGATTTCTGCTGCTTTTATTCCCCAGATTACCATGAGTTCTATTGTGAAAATACTGTAAAAACACTGAGCAGGTTGCTATACAAGAAAGAACAGAGAAAAAAAATCCTTTTTTATCCCAAATTTTTCAGAGATTTGGCTGGGAGAACAAAAAGCTGGAAGCTGATTTGAGTTCTTTGTGCTAATTATTGGGGAGAAATCACTGAATTTCATGATTGTTACTTGCTGTCCAGCCTGATTTAAACCTGATTGATTGGAGTTCTGCTGCTTTTATTTCCCAGATTACCAAGAAAATATTATGAAAAAATATGAAATACTATGCAAATAAAAAGATATGAAAATACTATGAAAAGATTGTGCAAATGTTGCCCAGGTAGCTATAAAAGAAAAGAAAAATTTCCCTTATTTTTACATTTTTTTGGTGGGTTTGCTGCGAGATTAAAAGCCTGGAAACCAGTTTGATTTTCCTTGTGCTAATTTTTTTGGGGTGAAACCACTAAAAACCAGCGTTGCTGCCTGCTGCCCAGGCTGATTAAAGCAGCTTGGTTTGATTTTTGGTGGTTTTATTTCCCAGATTACCTGGCCAGCCACGGGCGCCTGAGCGAGCCCGAGGCGCGGCGCAAGTTCTGGCAGATCCTGTCAGCAGTGGAATATTGCCACGGCAGGAAAATCGTGCACAGGGACCTCAAAGCTGAGAACCTCCTGCTGGACAACAACATGAACATCAAAATAGCAGGTATTCCCCTTTATTTTTGTGTATTTTTTTTTTATAAACCCCCCCTTTGGTGCTGCCTCAGATTCCGTCGTGGTTTTCCATGTGAATTTCTCCATCATGGGTGTCAAGGTCCATCCAAATTTCCAATGTTAACCTCCAGGAAAAGAAAAAATAAATAAAAGAAAAAAATTGTTCAGTTGTAGACATTTTATAATAGTTATAGACATTTTATAATAGTTACAGGCATTTTATAATAGTTATAGACATTGTAATAGATATAGACATATTATAATGTATATAGAAATTATAATAGTTACATTTTTTGTGCCTTTAGAGCTGCCAGATGTTCAGGTTAAATCACAGTTAGCAAATAACTTCTTTCAACATTTAAAAAAAAACAACTCAAAATGGAAGCTTATTGATTTTTTTTTTTCCTTTTTGCATGCATGATTTCACTTTAATTATAAATTTAGACACAGCAGATGTTGCTAGCAATAGAAATCATTTTCATTACAATTCCACGGATCCTTCCATGCTGACTTTAGCCCAGAGAGGCTGGAAATGGGTAAAACAGAGAATATCTTGATCTGGGGGACTGTTGAACTTCAGCCTTCAAGAACAGGGGAGCAGGAAGGGAAGGAGTGAAGGAAAAGGAATTTCCCTTTCTCAGGCTAAGAAAGGTGAAATGATGAAACATTTCTGCTCATTCCTGGATTGTTTCACCTTCTCGTTTCCCTGCTGGCATTTCTGGCACGGTGGAAGGGTTGTGGAGCCTTCCCCAGGTGGGTTCATCAGTGCTGCCATTTCTGGGCTGCTTTTCCTGTGCTCCTTTCTGGTTTCATACTGGAAGCCACCTCCAGCAGCTCCTGGCCCTCAGGGCACCTGGACAGTTGTGCCTGAGAGAGAATTGATTCCCCAGGCCAGCTTACACTGAATAAATCCTAAACTCAGTCTGAGGGCTGCCAGTCACCCCCTTGCTCTGAGGAACTGAGCTGAAAGAAGGGGATTTCTGTGCTGATGCTCACCTGTGCTTTCTTTCCTGCCTTCAGTGCCACGTTTTTGCCCTCTGATCCCTCTCCACCTCGTGGTGTTCAGCCTGGCAGAGTTTTCCAGAGCTCCTCAGGGGTCTCAGCTCCTGCATCCAGAGGTTTTCCTGCCCTGGGTGTCCTGAGCACTGCAGGGATGCAAATCCCCTGGGAGATTCTCCCTCCAGAGCATCTCAGGAGAGCCAGGAGCTGTTCTGGCACTGGGAATTCAGGGCTGGAGCTCTCCAGGGCCCCCAGTGGAAGGGCTGGAGATGGGATGAGGAGATTCCATCAGCTCTGCCCTGCCCCAGCTGCTCTGCTGCTCCACTTCTCTGGCACACAGAGTTAATTACAGGTGGGCTGCATGCAGATGAGCCCATGAACTGGTTCCTCCGAGGATCCCAGTCCTTATCAGGTTGATAAGAGCTCCCTGTGTCCAGCCTGGCTGCTGAAGGAGCTGGAGGAAAGTTCAGGCTGCTGGAAACTTCGTAGTGATTCGTGCCGAGTCAGTTGTTGGATTTTTCACTGCAGAGGAGAAGGATGAAGAGCTGCACGGGGTTATCTGGGATTTTTGGGGTTCTCTGGTGCTGTGCAGATCCCTGGGAACAGCCTCTTCCAGTTGTTCATCATTGCTCAGGCTGGGGAAGGACAGAGGGCAGCCAGGAGCCCAGCTCTGGTGGTTGGGGTTTTCCTCTGGTTTCAGGTCATGCAGGAATTGAAGAAACCAGCACAGTAATGAATGATTTTGATAAAGCTCTTCTTAGCTTCCAGTGCACCTCTCTTGGTTTGTTCTGCTGCTTTCATTGAAGCTTTTTACTCCTCAAGAACGCAGCAGTTTTTAGTCAGACTAAAACAAACTGAAGGGTGCACAAAGTCACCTGTGCATTTCAGCCACCAGGAGAATCAACTAACATCCAAAAGTGTTCCAGAACCTGTGGGTTCATAGGATTGCCCCCTTTGATGCCTGAGGCTGCACTGAAATCCAGCTTTGTGTTAATGTTGCTCTGAAAGGGCTGGGACAGGCAGAATTTAAAGGATCTTTTCTCTCTAACTGGACAACAAACAGAGGATGAGTAAAGAATTTGGGGGTGAGAGCTTTGCTAGGTTTATTTTGTAAAAGATGGGAGGTGGTTGGGAGCAGAGCCCTCAGATTTTAGTGCAAGTAGCAAAACTGAAGGTGTCAGTGAGATAAAGTGTCCATCGGGGAGGGGGAAGGTGAGGAATTCCCTGCCAGGTTTAAGGTGGAATTTGTGCTCAGCCCTGGCAAGGCAGCCCTGCCTGGCTCTTCCCAGAGCTCAGCAGCTGCCCGGGTGATGTGTCCTTTGCATTTCTGCTTTCTGAGGGCATCTGAGGCATTTCAGCTCCCTGTGCCCTCCCCGAGCTCCACCTTTGGGGTGCAGCCAGAGATCCACCAGGAAAACCCAGCCCCAGACTGGGGTCCCAGCCCCTGGTTTTGCCCTTCCAGCCCCAGACTGGGATCCCAGCCCCTGGTTTTGCCCTTCCAGCCCCAGACTGGGATCCCAGCTCCTGGCTTTGCCCTTCCAGCCCCAGACTGGGGTGCCTGCAGGGAATTCTGGCACCCTGCAGCAGCCCAGGTGGGCAGAGGCTGTTGTTTTGGAGGAGGCTGGAGCTGCTGCTGGACAGGGAGCTGTGCCCTGACGTCAGGAGAGGCTGCTCAGGCTCAGCCCCTGAACTGGGTCAGGTTTGTTGCTGCTCATTCCTTTGCCTTTATCAGCACCTCTGTGCCCATTCTCTCCCAGGCTCACGTTTCTCCTCCAACAAAAGCTCCCTGTGGCTCTGTGCAAGGCAGGCAGATGGAGTCCTGCTCCTCCTTTCAGGAGAAGGGATTCATGGCAGCTCTGGAGCTCCTTCTGGGAGGGCTCTGGAGCCCAGGGAGAGGCTCTGCCATCCTGCTGGAGGCTCAGCAGGAGCTGCAGCAGCTCTGGCAGGGAGCTGCCATTTCTCAGGCTGCACACGGGGCTGCAATCTCAGGCTGCTTTTCCATTTTTAAGGGGAAAAGCAGATTCCATTGGCCTGATGTGTGCTCAAAAAAGGGATACCTTGGAAATTCAAGATTGCTCTGAAGGGGGAAATGGGATTGAGAAACCAAATACCAGGACTGTGCAGAGCCAATATTTGCAGATTGCACAAACACAGAGTTCATTCAACTGAACACAATGCTGCAAATGATGGCCTTTTTTGGGGGGTTTTTGTTGTTTTTTGTTGGGTTTTTTTTTATTTATTTGAACGTGCAGATTCAGGGGAATGTTTAGAAGATCACTCCATTATATAATCTCAGTCCTCTGGTAACAACCCCAGTTTCAGTCCTTTTAGAATTCTGTCCCTGGCATAGGTTGGTTTGGTTTGGTTTGGTTTGGTTTGGTTTGGTTTGGTTTGGTTTGGATTGGTTTGGTTTGGTTTGGTTTGGATTGGTTTGGGTTTTTTTGAGGGCTTAGCACATTTTTTCCCTTGAATATCAGTGACGTGTCCTCTGGAATGAGACATTTTTGGGGTTAAAAATGACCACTTTGGATCCAGAATGGCTGTGACAGATCAGCCATGGCAGAAGAGGAACGAGGTGGAAGGGGGAGAATGAGAGACTGATGATTTTTTTTTTTTGTGTTTAACTGAATCCTGGCCACTCCAAAAAGTGGGGCAGCTCAACTGACAGTGCAGTAATTAAAAATTGAGGAAGCCCCACGGAGCAAGCATCCAGGATCCTGACTAAATCCTGATTTTTTTTTAATTGGAAAGGGTTTTCATGGATGTTGTCCACGCTGGAGTGCTTACAAATTGTTTCCCAACCATTTGTGTGGGGAGAATAATGGAGACAAAAGGGGTGAGCACAAGAAGTTGTGTCCCCTAACAAATAATGCTGATCTCCCCCACCCAGGGAATTATTTTGCCCAACAAGAGGGCAGAGTTGGATTTTTTAAAGCCAGCTGCTGCCATACAGAGCACTGGGTTTAATTCCTGCATTACAGGGAAAAGGCCAGTGCCAGTCAGGAGGTGTCTGGCAGTGCTTTGTGCTGGCAGTGCCTGCTGCAGTTCAGATCTGAAGGATTCTGGTGTTTCAGTGGTCACGAAAAGGGCAGAAATTGAAGCTTCAGGGGCTGAGGCAGAGTGGGGAATTCATGGTCCAGGTGTGCAGGACAGGCACGGGGGCTGCTGAGGAGTCCCTCTGGCTGTGGCTGCTCCTTCTGGCAGCAATTATAAATATAATTAATAAAGCTCCATCCAGAGGACCCGGGTTAAGCACTGCAAGTTCTGCACTTCTCCTGCTCTGAGCACCTCCAGGATGTCCTTGCTCCTGAGGCCCTTTTGGTGACCAGGAATAAAACCTTTGTGTGTCACGAAATTCGTCATCTAAAGATAATAATAACATAAACCTGGGGCTTCTCTTACAGAAACCTGAGGCTTTTTGCTGCTCAGATTTCTTCATGTTTCTTTTTGGTGATTTCTTCAAAGAGGTGACTTTAAATCCCAGTCTGGAAAGGCAAAAAAAAATGTCACTTTGTTTAGGATTTCAAATCCTTGTGCTCCCAAGCAGGTCATGCTTTCTTTAGCTGTGCTTACAAATAAATGTTCTTGTACTTGTGAATCTGATGGGAAGATTTATGAGGGTGGCACCCGAGGGAGAGCTGCAGCTCTGAGATAAAAACCTGATGTTTATCTGCACTGCGAGGACGTGGAAAACCTGACAAATCCGAGATGAGTGAGGGGAGAAATCAGATTTAAGGACACCTGCAGGAGGTGGCAGAATGCTGCTGTGGAGAGCAGGGATGGCTCCGTGCCTCCCGAGGCATTGTCACCACGGCCAGGCCAGTTCTGTGGGAAGAAAAAGGGAATAATGATTAAAAAAAAAAATCAAAAGAGCAGTCTGGCTGTGATAGGGGGAAAGGGGAGAAAAGGGGAAAAAAGGGAAATGGAGGGAAAAGGGAAGAGGGGGAAAGGTGGCCCCGTGCTGGGGGTTACCCAGAGGGATGGGGGATTCGGGGTGGCTTCTCTGTGGTTGCAGCTGAAGGCATTGCAGGACTGCAGGAGGGTGAGCGAGGGAGGGCAGCAGGGCTGTGCTGTCCTGTTCCTCCCCCTGGCTCCTGCAGAAGTTTGGAATCTGAGCCGGCCTTGGCCGCCGGGCTCGCTGACGTCCCTGGGCTGAGGTGGCGTCACCGTCCCTGCTGGTCAGGGCTCTGCTGTGGCACCCAGGGCTCTGCTGGGACACCCTGGGCTCTGCTGTCACACCCAGGGCTCTGCTGTGACACCCTGGGCTCTGCTGTGACACCCTGGGCTCTGCTGTGGCACCCAGGGCTCTGCTGGGACACCCTGGGCTCTGCTGTGGCACCCAGGGCTCTGCTGTGGCACCCTGGGCTCTGCTGGGGCACCCTGGGCTCTGCTGTGGCACCCAGGGCTCTGCTGTGGCACCCAGGGCTCTGCTGTGGCACCCAGGGCTCTGCTGTGACACCCTGGGCTCTGCTGGGGCACCCTGGGCTCTGCTGTGGCACCCAGGGCTCTGCTGTGGCACCCTGACCTTCAGAGCAGCCCTGGCAGCCAGCCTGGCTGGCAGCAGCCTTTGCTGGTGCCCAGGTGCCAGAGTTCACCCTGCAGGGTACCGGCTGTGCTGACCCTGCTCCCCTTCGGGGCTGGGGCAGTGGGGTTCTGCACGTGCCAGGGGTTTGGGGCACTGGAGGTGCTCAGTCCCAGCTCTGAGAACCAAACCTGTTCCCAAAGTGCTTCGTTTTCGAGTGCTCTTGCAGGTAGAGATCCATCAGGGGCTGCTGGAGCTCCTGCTGGGAAAGCAGCCCCCACTCCTTTCCCCCAGAGCTCTGCTCTGCTGCCCCAGACCAACTCCAGGGTGACTTTTTCTGAGTTTCTGTTAAATCTCTCTCTGTTTCTCTGATCCTGGGGGTTCTCCCGTGGTTTTCTGGCTCCTCTGAGCAGCACAGGCAACACAGACGGGGTGGATGGGATGGTTCAGCAGAGCCTGTGATAACCACAGCGTTTATCAGCTCTGCTATCTGCTGGTCAGCATTCCAGCACGCTGGGAGCATTCCCAGCTGGATCAACAGCCTGATGTCACCCTGCTTGTCACCTCCCAGGAGCGTTCAGAGCTGCATCCACAGCCTGAGCCCTGCTTGTCACCTCCCAGGGTCCTGCTTGTCACCTCCCAGCATCTCTGGGAGCATTCAGAGCTGCATCCCCAGCCTGAGCCCTGTTTGTCACCTCCCAGGGTCCCTGTTTGTCACCTCCCAGGGTCCTGCTTGTCACCTCCCAGCATCCCTGGGAGCATTCAGGGCTGCACCAACAGCCTGAGCCCTGCTTGTCACTTCCCAGGGTCCTGTTTGTCACCTGCCAGCATCCCTGGGAGCATTCAGAGCTGCATCCCCAGCCTGGTGTCACCCTGTTTGTCACCTCCCAGGAGCATTCAGAGCTGCATCCCCAGCCTGGTGTCACCCTGTTTGTCACCTCTGTCACAGCAGCACCAGCTCGAGGGGAGAGGCACCAGCCTCTGTCTCTGAGCTCCTTTTGCCTCTCACCCCTGAGTTATAAAAGCTCTGATTAATGTCAGAGCACAGCTGGCCCTGCACGAAGCAGCATTTCAAAGAATGTTTTATCTGTGGGCTGGTGGCTCCGAGGGCTGCAGACAGCCCCAGCAGCAGCTGAAGTCTGTCTGTCCTTCCCAGCTGAAGTCCCCGTGGTTTCCCATGCCTGTTGCTCTTGGCACAGCTCCTTCCTCCCAGCAACAAAGCCTGTCAAAATTTGTCGTGTATCCAAGGCTAGAAAGCACCTCAGGAAAGCCCAGGAAATCTCAGATTATCTCTTGGCAAGTCAATAATCTCATTTGTCTGCTGGGAGTGTCGGTTTGCTGAGTTTTAGGGAGGGCTCTTTGCAGCTGTGCTCAGAGCTCCTCCGGGCTGGGAAGGCTGTGCAGCCTTTCAATCATCCCACAGCACAAAACCAGCAGAACCCAGAGAGCATCCAGCACCCCAGGGTGGGATTGGGATGGTCCCCACAAAGGGGTTTGGGCTGGAATCACAGAGGGGCGTGCCTGGGATCGCTCTTTGGGCTGCTGTGGAAGCTTGGAGTGACTTTTCCCTTCGTTTTTCCCACAGATTTTGGCTTTGGGAATTTCTACAAGAGCGGGGAGCCTCTGACCACGTGGTGTGGGAGCCCCCCCTACGCAGCCCCAGAGGTCTTTGAAGGGCAGCAGTACGAGGGACCCCAGCTGGACATCTGGGTACCATTATCCTGAATTTTAACTGCATTCCACTCAACTTCTGGGAAGCTGGAACCAATATTTGATTTTTCTGAAGCTGCAGATCTGGAGTATTTGATTTTTCTTAACCTGCAGATTTTGGAATATTCAATTTTTCCAAAGCTGCAGATCGGGAATACTTGATGTTTTTTTAACCTGCAGATCTGGAATATTCAATTTTTCTGAAGCTCCAGATCTGGAATATTTGATTGTTCTTAACGTGCAGATTTGGAATATTCCGTTTTTCTTAACCTGAGAAGGTGTTGGTATTTAAAATAAAATCACCTTCACTTCTGAGTTAAGGATTCTCTGAATGTGCTCAGCTTGCACCAATCCCCAGTTCAGTTTTTGATAGGGTTTTCTTTTAAAAAACTCTATATTAAATTGTAAAATCTCCGCTTTTTTACAAAGTTCAGAGGTCAGCACCTGCTTTTTCCCCCTTGGCAGACCCAGTGCTGTGCCAGGCTGGTGTGGTTCTCTCACTGGGATTTTTTTGGCAAGAACATTCCCACTGGCAGTGCCAATTCGTTGACTCCTTCCAGGAATAAGCAATTGCAGCAGAGCTCTTGCCCATAATTTCCCCTTTTGCTCACATTGAATAATCCCCTAAACTGACTGTTCACAGAAACTCCTCCCCACAGGCTTTAAATGGAAAATATTGCATTTTTTCCACTTTGAGTGGCTGCTGTCTGAGGGCTGCTTTTGTTTGGGCAATAATGTAATAAATAATGATAATAATAATAATAAAATAATTATTTTATTATTATCATTCTTTATTACATTCTTTATTAATTTTTTTAACAGATAAATAAATTAATAAATAATGTAATAAATAATGATGATAATAATAATAAATAATAAAAATATCCCAGATTCTCAGCTGAAGTTGGGGTTCACTTCTCAGTCACCCATGTGCAGCTCCCCCTCCTTTGCAGCTCAATTTCCTTTTTCTGCAGGAAATGATTCTTTCCGTGGTAGGGCTTGGCTTGCACCCTCAGAGGCACTGCTGGGAGCTTGGAACTGAGCTGAAAATTCCCTTTTTTTTTCCCCCACAGAGCATGGGGGTGGTGCTCTATGTGCTGGTGTGTGGAGCCCTGCCCTTCGATGGACCCACCCTGCCCATCCTGAGGCAGAGGGTGCTGGAGGGGAGGTTCAGGATCCCTTATTTCATGTCAGAAGGTAACAGTGGAATGGTTTGACTCATTTTGGTGCACTTTGAATAAATTCTGGGGTAACCACGAGGTGGGCAGGGGGAATGGCACTGCTGGCCGTGAAGAATTTGGGTTTTTCTCCACTTTAATGTGATTTTTAATCTTGTTTTGGGAGGTTTTTAGCAGCAGTGATGCATCTCTGGGCTGGTAGGTCGCTAAGTTGAAAATCCTTATTATTTTTTTTCCCCTTTCCAACAGAGTGTGAGCACCTGATCAGGAGAATGTTGGTCCTGGACCCCTCCAAACGTTTGAGCATTGCTCAGATCAAGGAGCACAAGTGGATGCTGGTGGAAGTTCCTGCCCAGAGGCCAATCCTTTACCCAGCAGGAGAGGAGAACCAGCCCTCCCTGGGCGAGTACAACGAGCAGGTGCTGAGGCTGATGCACAGCCTGGGCATAGACCAGCAGAAAACTGTGGAGGTAAAGCTCAGATGGGGGTGAAACACACAGAAATGGGGGTGAAACACACAGAAATGGGGGAAAAACACACTGAAATGGGGGTGAAACACCTCAAATGGAGGTGAAACACACAGAAATGGGGGAAAAATACACAGAAATGGGGGTGAAA
>JAYDZK010000091.1:5359401-5376148 GCA_034509185.1 Euphonia xanthogaster
ATTTGGCTCCCTTAAATTATTACAATACAGTATGTATTATAATAAACTCTTTAATTATATGATCACATACCACTGAAAAACAGCATGTGATCACATAATTAAAGACTGCAACATAATACATATGCAGAAAGGAGACAAATTAAGGTTTCACAGGCAATCTTAACTCTTGCGTTTCCTATTTTCTTAACTGCAACACTAATGAAGTTTTCTTAAACATAAAACTTTAAGGTATACTTTCCTAGGTAAAACAAAAACCAGCACATATTGGAAAACAAACTGTCATGTGGTATCGTACTGACATATGCATGGGTCAGGAGCAGCACTGGAAGTGTTCCACTTGGGTTTTAAGTAATACAGACTGGTCATGAGCACAATGTAACATACTACTATTAGTTTTCTCCCATATTTACTGTCTGCTGAGCATGGGGGAAGAGAGAGGAACCCTAAGATCCTCTTTCAGGTTGCGAAGAAGAGCATGGCTTTTGAACAGGACCATCTGTTTGGTCCTCCTGAGGAACTTATTTTCTGCTGAAATTCTTTCACAGAATCACAGAATCATAGAATGGCCTGGGTTGGATGGCCATTGCCCCTTGTTCTATCACCACATGCTTCATAAAAAGTTTGTCTCCATCCTTCTTGTAGGCTCCCTGCAGCTACTGGAAGGCTGCAATTAGGTCACCACCAAGACTTTTCTAGGCTGAACAAACAGCCTTGCCTCACAGGAGAGGTGCTCCATCCTCCTGAGCATCTTGGTGGCCTCCTCTGGACTCTCTCCAACAGGTCTATGTCTCTCCTGTGCTGGGCCCCCAGAGCTGGATGCAGGGTTCCAGGTGGGGTCTCAGCAGAGCAGAGGCAGACTCCCCTCCCTGGCCCTGCTGCCCACACTGCTTTGGATGCAGCTCGGGACACGTTTGGCTTTCTGGGCTGAAGTGCACATTTTCCAGCCTCTCCCTGCCCCTCCCCGCCCCTCCCTGCCCCGCCCTGCCCTTCCCTGCCCCCTTTCTGCCCCTCCCTGCCCTGCCCTGCCCCTCCCTGTCACTGCAGCACACGGAAGGACACGCCGCGCACACGCCGCTGTTTTTGAGGTGGAAAGGGGCAGTTTATTTCCTGGCTCCAACATTTATAGATTCCCATAAGTGGCAGTGGATTGAAGGGGGACAGTGTCACCTCTCCCACAACACTGGACAAACCAACAGCCCATCAGATTTCTCCTCCTCCAGAAAAGAATGCAAACCAATCAGTTATTTACAGAAAATGTGGGAGAAAGTTCCTTACAAGAATGTAAACATCAAAAAGCTTAAAAAAATCTTTAAAAATCAAGGTGACACTGCCCCTCCCTGCCCTGCCCTCAGCAGCTCAGCCCGGCAGCTCTGGGCTCCTGCTGCCCAGGGGGAGCTCTCAGAGAGCAGCTGCAGAGGGAACTGCCCCGTTTTTGTTGTGTCAGGCACTGACCCTCATGATGCCAAAAGTGCCTTCTTGCTGTTTTCCTGCCCAGCCTGGCAGTGTTTTATAGCTGCTGCTGGATACAGATTATTGCTGTAACATCTCAAAAAGGTTCTGCATCAGCACCCGAGGAGCCACTTCTTAATCCCCTGGGCCTTCCTCTTCCACACCCCCTTTATTTCCAACCCATTTTCCTACACCTTTAGTTCATAAATAACTGGGGTTTTTTCCCCAGTTTTCCAGCTTGCAGCATCTTCCACTTGGGAAGAAGCTTTCCATGGATTTTTATGGCATAATCTCTCCTGCAAAAATATTGCCTAAGGGTTAGAAGCCAATGGGCAGCGTTATGGGTTTAGAGAGTGGCTCTGTGGACAGCTGGGCAGTGAGAGGGGTAGAAAATCTTTCTTGTGCTTTCTGGACTCATTCATTAAATCAAAAGGCATTTCAAGCAGCTCTGCTTTCCCTGCAGAAGCCCACTCTGCTCTCCAAAGCTCCCAACACCTGCCAGCTCTACTGCAAAGAACTGCCCCGGAGCCTGGAACAGCAGCTCCAGGAGCACAGGTGAGAATCCCCCAGATTATGCAGAAAAATTACTCCCAAGAGTAATAAAAGAACTGGAACTCTCTTTGTGCATTTAGAAATTATCTGGAAAAGGAAAGTTTCAGTTCAAAACTTCATTTACAAGCAAGAACAAGTCCTGCCATGTGTTTACAAATTTCTCTGCCTGATCTTAAGCTCCCAAATTCCCCAGAGCAGTGAACAGCAGGCTTTAAAATACAAACACAGTGCATCTCATTCTTGACAAAGTGAATTAAACAATGTGTGGGGTTAGCTTAAAAAATTGATAGAGCTATCAGAGGAGATGTGTGATCAAGTTACCAGGGGAGATGTTTACTGACACTGAGAGGTGGTGACTTGGATGTGCTGCAGGAGTCAATGGGCAGGATTTGGAGCTCTGTGAGTGGCCCAAATTGCCAAAATAACCTTTTTTCTGTCCTGGCTGCAGGCTGCACCAGAAGAGGCTGTTCCTGCAGAAGCAGTCCCAGCTGCAGGCCTACTTTAACCAGATGCAGATAGCAGAGAGCTCGTACCCCCGGGCCAGCCCTCTGCCCCTGCCCTGCCCGGAGGAGCTGCAGCCCCAGCCCCAGCAGCAGCAGCAGCAGCAGCAGCAGCAGCAGGGGCAGCAGCAGCCAGCCCAGTTCAGCCTGCAGCAGCCCCTGAGCCCCGTGCTGGAGCCCTCCCCGGGGCAGCTGCACTTGGAGCCCTTCCTCAGGCAGTTCCCCAAGGTGCAGCTGGAGCCGCTGCCGCCCAGCCCGTCCCGGCTGTCCCCCCCGGGGCAGGGCCAGCCAGCACAGCCCCTGCCCTTCCCCTACCAGACTTGTGAGCTGCCTGCTGTCCCCTCTGCCGAGCAGTGCCACCTCCCCCAGAGCAGTGGGGCAGTGCCTGAGAGCCAGGGCAGCTCTGCAGAGGCACAGCCCAGCTACGACTCCCTGCCCCTGCCAGAACTGCCCGGACTCTTTGACTGCGAGATGATGGAGGCTGTGGATCCCCAGCACGGAGGCTACGTGCTGGTCAATTAGCACCCAGAGCACACTGGAAGGACAAAAGGAGAAGCATGTGAATTTTTGGTTGGGTTGGTTTTTTTGGTTTTTTTTTTTTCCCCTCTGTTCTTACCCCCCGTCGAAGATTTTCGACCCTTGAATTGACAGGGGAAGTGAAAATCTGCCTGGCTGGAAGAAAAAAAGAAAAAGCAGGAGGTGTTTGGCCCCAGTGGCAGGGGCTGGAGAACAGGGAGATCAACAGCAGCTTCATCCCACAAGGTCTGCCTAGAAGGAGGCAAAAAAGGTGAATTTCAGAGGAAGGAAATAGCCCCTTCTGAAAAACCCTGGGGAGTTTGTCAGCATTCATCCACCATCCACTCGGAGAGAGGAGAGTGAGTGCACACTTCTCGTACTTCTTGGCAATAAAAGCAATAGTTTTCCCTGAAATTCAGGGTAGATTTGGGTCTGCGCTGATGGCAGCTGAAATCCTCTGGAGAACAGGAGCACGAGGTGGAATTCAGGGGAAGTTGCACTTGGGTTGAGCTCCTGGTCTGGAATTTCTCTGTGGCCAGCCCTGAGCATCTCAGGCAGCCTCCACTTCCTCCTGCTGGCATCCAAACAGGATCTCCCGAGCCTGCCAAGGAGCTCTTCACTGCCTGCTGAAGGAATCTGGACCCTGACCTTGTCAAAAGAAACCTGGGACTGTGCAGAGACCTCTGGGAGGGGATTGGAATTCTGGAGGATCAAGGATGAGCCAACAGACACAGAAGGTAAGAGAGCCATGAAGGAGAACAAGAGCTGCAGGAAATTGCATTAAAAAAAAAATTAAATCCACCTGGATGGCTTTTAAAATCACCCCCTTTCTCAGGAGGGCTCTGTCCTGGAGAAATTCTGCTCACTGGAAAGGATCCACCTGTCCCTGGGTTGCATTTTAAAAACAAACAAGCAAACAAAACTGTGTTTTGAATTTGCAGTCTGTGTTGCTGGTGGTTTCTCGAGCTTTGTATATTTGGACAATTGTTTAGGGTTTTAGAACTTTAAGGATAAAAAAAACAATGAGCTTTTAAAAAGTAAAAAAAAAACACCCCTGTGAAGTGATAGTGCTGTGCCTTTTTCAGTTCTTTATCAGCCTACATGCTTTTTTCTGAGGAAAGTAGACAATACCCCATTTATATCCCTGCTGTGGCCAAAGTCCCTTCAGAGCACACGTCCCACCATGTGGGACATGTTTAACTCTCCCAGTGCTTGAATGGCTCGTGTATATAGGACACTGAAAGTATCACAGCAATATTTCAGCATCAAGCTCTTGATGTGTCAGCCATTCCAAGGGATGCTCCAGCTTCACCAGGAGCTGTGTCTCCAGAACCTTCCGCTCATGAAATCCAAGTCACAGGAGGGGGGGTGGCTCAGGGAGCTGCAGGAAGCTGAGATCTCCAGCTGGAGTTTGGCTCTGACCCTGAGGTGGCTGGGCCAGGCCAGTGGCCAGCTGGCCAGGCCAGCCCTTTCCTGAGCAAACATTAAGCACAATTGCAGCTTCATCAAAGCACAAAGAGGGAGAGGAACTGTGCTGATCCCACCAGAGTTTGCTGGAAGGTTTGGTCTTTGATACTGCCAATCCCCAGGGCAGAGGGAGGTGAAAATCAGCGTTTACAGCAATAAGACCTCATCAAAACATGGAACAGGAGGGGTTTAGGCACCCTGTGTGAAGGGGAGGAGGGTTTAACAGGTGACAGAAGGCACCTGGTCCCTGTGTGGGCAGGTGGAGACAGCTCCTGGAGCCTGCTCTGACACTGGCCCAGTCCAAGAGTGCTCAGCTTCTGCCTCTGCTAGCACAGGGATCCTCAAGGCAGCAGCAGCAGCAGCAAAGGAGAGCTGGAGGAGCAGGGATCACGAGATAAAGATGGGCAGAAAGCTCTGCTCGAAAGAGGGAAGGGTTTTGTTGTGTGGCTGACACGGTGGAACACACAGCCCCAGCGACACCTGAAGGGAAAGAGCCTGACAAAATCTGCAGCAGGACAGAGCAGGAGCAAAGAGGAAACAGAGCCCTGTCCTTCCACACCCCCTTCCCTGCCCCACAGCACCACCCACACCTTCTGCAGGGTGGAATCTGTCCAGACACTCAGAGCTGGGCAGTGAGAGCTGCTCCCAGTGCTGCTCCAGGAGCTGGGGCACTGCCAGAACAAGAACCACTTCCTGCCCCATCCAGCTCCAGGATCCTGCACGTTTCAGGACTCAAAAGATAAAAATAATTCCCTTCTGGAGTTCTGCAGTTCATTTATCAGGATGTGCCAACCAGTGTGAGCTCCTTGGAGCTTGGCAGGGCTGGGCAGGGGGAAGCTGCAGTATTTTTTAATGTAGTTTAGACTGACTCTTTCCCCCCAGCCAAAAGCATCTTTAACATTTCATGTAATTTCCTTTAAGCCAATTAGGACTAAAAGGCTTCTGAAGCCTTCTCATACAGAGAGGATCCACTGGGCACCACTTCCCACTCCTTTGAAGTGGCTTTTTTGTTCCAATCTCTTCTGTTCTAACATTAGAGAACTGTGTACACTACTGTTAGAGTAATTATTAGCTTTATTATCTTGACTACAGCCTCCTTTGAAGAGACTTTGGTGTGATGTACATGGGGTACAAATTTCATACGGAGAAAAGTGCAATATGTGTGTGTGTGGTTATGTTCTTTAATGTATTTTTTTAAGGATTTAGAGGGTTTAGTCTCTGCTTTGGGATAAATGCACTAGTTTTGTGAGCTCCAGTTTGGCAAGTTCATCTGTAGTATTTACATGCAACTGATCTGCTGGACTCTGTAAAGCAGTTACAGTGTATTAATACAAAATAAAGAACATGTGCATTTCATTTTTTAAATTTCTAGCGAGCTAAAGCAGCGCCTGCCACTCTTGTCTTCATTAGGGTCAAGTTATTTTCTCTCTGAGGCACCAAAACAACTGATGTCTGCTGCAAACACTGGATTTTCTATATGAAAAGTTTGCTCCCCATGGTTCAATGCTTGGGGTTGTTGGTACCATTGACTGTTGGCAAATATGAATTTGAAAAGACTGGAAAACTTGGTGCCATTGGGTTGGCACAGCACTTTGCACTTTCATTAATAGAAGGCTCGTTCAGAATTAATTAAAATGAGATCAAAAACCAGTGGAAAGACCCTCAGCAGCTTTTATTTTAACATCACTAGTGACATTCCTGTGACCCTGGGACTGAACTCAGTGCACACAGCCCTGCTGCTGAGCTGGTCTGGAAAATCCAAGGAAAGCCTTAAAATTGTGCCTGAATTCAGCACATGCAGCTCTGCTGCTGAGCTGGTTTGGGGAATCCAAAAAGAGCCTTAAAATCATGTCTGAATTCAGCACATGCAGCCCTGCTGCTGAGCTGGTCTGGAAAATCCAAAAAGAGCCTTAAAATCATGTCTGAATTCAGTGCACCCAGCTCTGCTGCTGAGCTGGTTTGGACAATCCTGAAATTGAGGAATATGTCAGACTGAGTATAAAATTACAGCAGGAATTGATTCTCCTCTCCTCCCTTTCTCCCTCCACTGCTGGACAAAGTGCAAGACTGGAAAATGAGGCATAAATTCTGCAACCCTGCCCCTGATGGGAACGTGGCCAAGCAGGTCACTGTGGGGAAGGAGCTGCAAGCTCAGCCAGCAGAGGGTTTTGCTGATTCAGGTGATTTTCTGCTGGGAATATTGCATTGGAGGGGAGGTCAGATGGCAGAGAGCTCATTTGAAATGTGATGAAAAGAAACTTCTAATTGGGTGACTCCCATAGGGCATCAGCTGGGAATCTGAGGCAAACCCTCAAAGGGATAAGAATTGGGAAATGAGTGGAGAAATAAGAGAAATGTTTCTGCCCCCAGTGCTTTGGGGATTCCATTGCTTGCACCTCGAGGTACAGAGAATAACTCAGTGCCACTGACTGAGGTTTGCAAGGCTAAAGGAAAAGGCTCTGTGTGGGCTAAACCTGATACTGATCTGATTTTGGACAGGTTATCCTGATTCTCAGTGGTTAAAAATTAGCAGAACAAAAAGTGAATTGTGGAAGAGCCCGGGAATGCAGGCAAACCAAGAAATGTGAGGTTAATTTGAGTGTAAAACCACAAGATTGAGTGGAAACTGAAAGCAAGGAAGGAGCATCCTCTAATTTAATAAAAATGGCCCCTGATGAAAAATCACCTGCAGCTCCAGCAGCAGAGAATTCCACCCAGTGCTGATAATTGAATAAGCACAGAAAATCTGTGCCTGCTGTTGGAAACACCACAAATCTTACAAAGGGCAAGAGTTAACCCTGGGGGTGAAATAAGCAGTGGGTGGGGGGGTAAAGACTGAGAAACTGGAGCCTGACAGCTCCAAAAGGAGCATCCAAAGCCCCCACTGAGCCCAGGGTGCCCATGCTCCAAAAGGAGCATCCAAAGCCCCCACTGAGCCCAGGGTGCCCATGGGGACACCAGCAGGGATGCCCCAAGGAATCTTCCCAGCACAGGCAATCCCAAAAGGAGCTCCCACCCCCCAGGAATGTGGGCACAAGGCTACAGCAGGTTTTAGCCTCCTTTTATCTTGTTTTAAAAGTTCTCTCTGCCCATTTTCCCAGGGTTCCCAATCCCCCATCCCTCCCAGGAAAGCTCCGTTTTCCCCAGAGCTGTCACTCAGTGTTCCCCCAGTTCCAATCTGGGCCTTTCAGGAGAGCTCTCTCTGCTCAGAAAGCTCCCTAAAGGTGCTGATTTCCTGCCAGGGAAATGCCATGGTGTGGTTTTATGTAGCAGCCCCTGCTGGGGTGACTTCAGCAAATAAAGGTGATGGGGACTTGATAAGGATCCGTGTGGGGCAAAACCTCTCACACACAGGGAGCTAATGGAAGCTTTGCTCCCAAAATAGCCCCAGATGGACAGTGCCCTGCCGGGGCCAGGCACGCTCTGGGAGCTCAGAGCTCCCTGCTGGAGAGGGAGCAGTGCTGACATCAAGAGGGGAATTAAAGCAGGGGCTGAAGCAGCTGGCTCTGCCGGCCCTGGGCACGGAGCCTGGCAGGCACAGGGGGCTGTTTCCATGGGAAACGCTTCAGCAGAGCCAGGCACTGTTCTCCAGGACCACCAGCCCCCACCAGAATAGTACAGAATGTATATTGCTACAAAAATGAATCCCTTCAGCTTCTCTGGCTCTTTGAAAGCTCAGCTCAGGTGCTGTCACACACAGATTGCAAAGAGCAAAACCTCTCAGAAAGAGGGAAAAGCAACATTTTCCTGTTCCTTCCCCTGTTCCAGGGTAGGCTGTTCTGTAAATTAACAATTTACATCTTGGTCACTCGGAGAAGCTCCTGGTCTGGGGAATCAGGAGCTTCAACTTCACCCAAAATCTCCTTCTCATGGCAAAGGAGCCAGCAGGAGCTGAGTCCTGTCCTTCAGCAAACCAGAACAGCCCAAAAAGGCAGGTGAGGAGCTCTGAACACCTGTAAAGGCACAAACCTCCCCTCAGAAAACTCCTGGGGCTGGAAGATGAGCCCAGCATCCCGCAGGCAGCAGCTCCCAGCTTCCCCAGCAAACCGGGCATGCTGCTCCCACAGCCGGGCTCTTCAGGCTGAATCCAGGGCCAGAGCTCAGGAATTCCCTTTCCCTTGGACCCCCAGCCCTGGCTGGGGTTAAAGAAGAACAAGCCCACAGAAAAAGTGGCTTTAACCCCCCCTTCCCTGCGAGCCAAAGCGGGAGAACATCAGCATTAAAGGCAGCAAATTAACAGCCGAGCCTCGTTAGCCCTGCTGGCGTCACCGGAGGGATAATTAATTATTCCCACTAATCAGGGCCTGCCAGCAGGAGCTGGGGCAGGGGCAGGGCAGGGCTGCGGCTCCCCTTTCCCTGCAGCGTTTCCATGGAGCCGTTGCCATGGCAACACATCTGTCTGGGCCATCCCAAGTCTCAGGTAATTCAGCTCAGGAAGGTTCTGGTGGGTTTAACCCTTCCCCTTCCCCTCGGGTTTGGCCACAGAACTCTCTCAGGTGCTGCTGGAAAAGGAAACTGGTGCTCGATTTGCACCAGCTCTGGATGCAGCAGGGTCAAAAAACCACCACAAAACCACCACAAAAACACACAGAAAACCCCAAACCCCAGCAGCTCTGCTCCAGCAGGAATTGCCCAAAGCCTGAGTTACAGAGCAGCCACTGAGAGGGGCATGTCCTGCTCTGAACCCCTCAAGGAGGGGCCCCAGAGCTCACCCCCTCCCTGCCCCCCACCACAGCCACCACAGTTCCCATTTCCAGCCCCAAATCAGCCTCGGCCAACACACACAGATCCCAGCTGTGCCAAGCAAAGCAAAACCTTGGCCTCCTTTGGGACCACGTGCCTCCAACCCTTCCCAGCTTAACCCTCCACCTCTGCCTCCAAAGAAACTCCTGCCCCCCAAACACTTCAGCTTTCCTTAATGTTTATTGGAAATAATCACATTTCTGGAGAGAGGCCAGAGCTTCACGAAGATCAGCTGCTTCTCAGTTCTCTGACCAAATTTATCCTAAATATTGACAATAATGACAACAAGTGGTGCATTTCATATTCCACAGGGCAAGATGGACTTGAAAAGCAAATACTCTGAGAGCCATTCCCTTCATTGCAGCAGCTAAAACACCAGGAGTTTTGGGGGAAGGCTCAGGAAAGTCACTCTGCTCCCTGAGCTCCAAGAAGCCCCAATAATTCCATCCTGACCTGCAGAGTTTAACCAAGATAACCCCAGAGCAGCAGCAGCAGCAGCAGCAGCAGGGAAGCCAGGGTTCAGAAGCAGCTGATCCCAGTCTCACCCCTGACTCAGAACTGGAGGCTGGGGAAGAGGAGCAAAGTGGAAGCAGAACCCTCCATTTCTGGTTTATTTTGAACACGTTGCCTGGAACCCTGGCACGACACAGCCACATTTTTCCCTTTCCCTGGGGGATTTGTCCCAGAATACCAGCCTTTAAAAGGGCTGATTTGATTTTTTATTTTTTTTTATCAACTGTTCTTAGAAGCCACAATGGCACTTCTAATTGGTTTGGGTTTTTTTCTCCAAAAGAATTAATTGTAAACTGCCTAAAAATAATCCTGGAGAGACTTAGAGGGGAAGGCAACCTCAGCTCCTGCAGTGTTCACTGGGGGATGGAGGAAACCTTGCCAGGCCCAGAGACCTCCTGAAGAGGCTCAAAAAGAGAAATAAAAGAAAAAAAAAAAGGGGGGGGAACAGCCACACATTTGAGCTGATAACCAAAAGGAGCTGTGACCAGGAGCAACCCTCCCCTCTGAAATCCAGGTTTAAAAACCACCCTCAGAGGGAAGGATTTCTCCCCAGTATCCGACCTAAACTTCTCCTCTTTCAGTCAGAAAGGTCCTCATCATGTTCTAACTCAGTCCAATCTGGGCTTTGAGCTGAGAGGTTCAGGGAGACTAAACCTGTTCCTACTCCCACTGGAAAGGCAAAACAACATCCTGGCTCTGGGGCTTTATTCCCCTCTGTCCCCTGCAAGGGTTTAAACAGTGGCTGAAAAGGTTCCATGGTTTCACAGATTCCAGGATTCTTGTCCAGCCTTCCCAGGATTTGTTCTCCCCACTGCCCACCCTGTGTGCCTCTCACTTTTGACTGCACCAGGCAGGGGTGAGAAATGACAGAACTGGGGTTTTGAACAAACCCCTCAAAGTGCAAAGGGCAGAGCAGAAACCAACCAGACCAAAACTGATGAATTGACCCAATAATTCCCCACAGGAGAGATGAATCCAGATGGTGCCAACAGCTAAAACAAACACCTTTTTTACCAATGACTTCTCCTTTCTGAGGCAGAACTAAACGAAGATAAACTGGTGCAAATCACCTCCAAAACCAGTGGGGAGCCCTCCTGCACACAAGAACTTTAAATCTTCCTCCTCCAGAGGTTATAAATCCAGGAGAGAGGGGCTTGGAGCCAGGCTCACCCAGTGAGGAGTTCCACAGCACAAGGTTTCACTCTCCCCAAACCTCTCAGGTCAAAGCCCAGGTTGGACTGAATTGGAACAACATGATGAGGACATTTCTGACTGAAAGAGGAGAAGTTTGGGTTGGATCCTGGGGAGAAATCCACAGCTGGAGCTGTGCCAGGGGAGCTTTAAGTTGGGTATCAGGGCAATGTTCTACCCATTAGGGATATTTTGGTTTTTTTGGCTTCAGCTCCGAGGGCACAGAGATGGATTTCACTTGGCCAAGCTGCAGAAAGCAATTAACGAGCAGGCTGCCTTCCCCTAGCAGAAGAGGAGAAAAGTTTCCTGCTGCAGCCAAACAACTTGAACAAATCCAACCGTTTGCCAGGGAAGATCTTTGCCAGGGAAGATCTTCAAGCCTCTCGTTAGAGAAGCAGAAAGGCAACGCTGAGCTGCAAGGCAGGGCAGCAAATGTCAATTCCTCCCTGGAAAAAAAATTCTTGGGGATCACAGGAATTGCAGTTCTAGGGAAATTAAGTGTTTCAGTAATTGAAAATAAAGAGACCAAGGACTTGCAGTGACAAAGCTCCAGGTAATGCTACACACAAGTGGGGCACATGCCAAAAACCCCTTTGGACAGGGCTCTGGCAAAGTTTATCAGGACTCCTAAAAAACTGCTGGAAACCATCCTTGTTCCCCTCCCTCCTGGATTTTTGTGGAAGCAGGATTTCACCTTGGGGTTGAATAAATGATCCCGTGCCCTGCCCAAACTCCACCTCCCTTGAGGCAGATGGGCTGGAACAGAGGCGTTGCCATGGCAGCACATCTGTCTGGGCCATCCCAAGTCTCAGGTAATTCAGCACAGAAAAGTTCTGAAGGGCTTTAACTCTTCCCCTTCCCCTCGGGTTTGGTCACAGAACTCTCAGAGGTGCTGCTGGAAAAGGAAACTGGGGCCTGATTTCCCCTGCCAAGGGATCCACCAGCTCTGGATGCAGCAGGGTCAAAAAAACACCACAAAATCACCACAAAAACCCACAGAAAACCCTGAAAACCCAGCAGCTCTGCTCCAGCAGGAATTGCCCAAAGCCTGAGTTACAAAGCAGCCACTGAGAGGGGCATGTCCTGCTCTGAACCCCGTAAGGAGGGGGAAACAGGACCTGGCAGGTCCTGGAAGGCTCCCCCAGCCCTGTCTTTAGGAACACCCACGTGCCACTGCTGCACAAACAGAAGCTGCCAGTGTGGGAGACTCTGGGGCAAGATTCCAGCGAGGCAGGAGGAGCAAACACCAAAACCAAGAGAGCAGCAGCATTTTAACAGCTTGCCTGGGAGAGTAAATATTGACTGGTGAAGGGGGAAAAGCCAGCTCATCCTCCTTTTTGGTGGCACAGAGGAGGAGCCCTCCCCAGCCACAAGAACACAGAACATGAGGAAATCCCTCAGCAAATGTTTCTGGAAGGTGGTGCTGGATGATTGAGCTGCACAATGCTCACGGGCAGGGGAACCCCAGAGGCTGCCTGCAGTCCCCAGAGAGGGGCTAAAAACATCCAGGGAATTCCCATGGCAGGGAAATGGCTTCTCCACAGCCCTGGAGCCAGAGTGGAGCACCAGGAGCACAGAGTGCTGCAGCAGAGCAGGAAACCAAGCCCAGCTCCTCCCGGGGAGATGCTGGACCCTCCCTGCCCTGCTTCACCAAGGACTCCTCTCCAGAGGTTGCAGGGATCAGCTTTTGCCTGCACCAGTTTCCCTGGGCAGGATTTGCTGTCCCAGCAGCATCAGCACTTCAGTCAGCTGAGCAGAACTGGCCAGAGCTATTTAGGGCGTGAAGAACAGAGCACAAAAACACATCAACAGCTCTCACCACCCCTCTGGGAGGTGCAGAGTCCACAGAAACACATCTGTGAACTCACCAGCAAAAACAACAGATCACGGAATATCCTGCATGGCGGGGACCCACTGGGGTTGTGCAGTGCAGCTCCTGGCCCTGCACTGACAGCCCAAAATCCCACCCTGGGCATCCTTGGCTCCAAATGCTCCTGGAGCTCTGGCAGCCTGGGGAATGCCACCATTCCCTGTGACCAACACCTTCCAAAAGGGAAGAACACTGCCCTGATACCCAGCTTCAAGCTCCTCTGGCACAGCTCCAGCTGTGGATTTCTCCCCAGTATCCGACCTAACCTTCTCCTCTTTCAGTCAGAAAGGTCCCCATCATGTTCCAACTCAGTCCAATCTGGGCTTTGAGCTGAGAGGTTCAGGGAGACTAAACTCCCACTGGAAAGGCAAAACAACATCCTGGCTCTGGGGCTTTATTCCCCTTCCTCCCCTGCAAGGGTTTAAACAGTGGCTGAAAAGGTTCCATGGTTTCCCCCACAGATTCCAGGATTCTTGTCCAGGCTTCCCAGGATTTATTCTGGTCACAGAGAGCTGCAAAAAATGCCCAAATCCACGTCCCTTCCCATGCACAGCCCTTTCCTGGTGAAACAGGAGGGCCCTGCATGGGGACAGCTGAGGGGAAAAGCAGATTTTGGGGGCTGGAACACAGCTGTGGATCATCTGCCAGGCCCAGCTGAGAGCTGCTGCTCCTGTAAATCATCCATGCACCAGAGGCACGGCAGAGCCCAGGTGACATTTCAGAGGCAGCCCTGCTAACCCTGACGCTGCTGATGAGCTCCCTGAAATCTTCTCTTTCCCTTTTGTTTAAACATTCACAATACCTCCCTGCCTGAAAACACACTGCAGCCAAAACCCCAGCGAGCTTTTATGATGGAGAAAAAGGAAAATAAAAAGGTCCTGTGGTTTGTTCTGCCTCATTCTCCCGATGTTCACAAAATGGACAAGTCAGACCACCCATTTCTCTCATAAATTACTGCTCCCTCTCACCTATTCTGGCCCAAAAATTGAGTGAGGATTGCAGCTAATCCTTCTCAAGGACTCCCCCCTCCAGGCCTGTCACTGCTGGGAAGGACAAGCACAGCCCTGCATCTCCAAGCAGCTCCCACAAGTTTTTCTTTTGGGCTGCCAGGGATTTCCAATGTTTGTCAGCAAACTCTGCGAGCCAGAGCCCAGGGAGCCCAGCTGAGAGGAAGCAATTAATCCTGAGTTTTCCATAGAAGATGGATTATCTGTCAATAAGTGTCAGCTCTCTGGAGAAAAAGAGATCCACAAATAATCCCAATCAGGCAGGGATCATCCACTGCAGCCCAGGGACTGAAAGGGAGGGAGGTTTCCCCTCTCCAGCCATGGAAACCACCAGGAACACCTGGAAAACGCCTGGAACACCTGGAAAACGCCTGGGACACCTGCAGAAGCACCTGGAGCAGCTGAGACCGAGCCCCCAGGGCTGTCACAGCAGCAGGGACAGGTCACTGCTGCTGAGAGGGGAGGACAGGTCAGCAGCACCTCCTTCAGGGCAGCGCCCGGGCGGCTGCTCCTTCCCTCCTGAGCTCCCAAACTTCACCTGCAGCAGAGCCCCAGCTCCCTGCCGTGCCCGGGGGGTTTCACCCCTCGAGGCCAGGCTCGTCCCGGTTCTCTGGGGCACGGTGCCCTCTCCCGGGAGCCCGAGGAAGAGCTGGAGCCTTTCCCGGCCAGGAGCGGGGGCAGGCTCAGCTGTTCCAGGTGGTTCTGCAGGAGTTGGAGGCGTTTTTCGGGTGTTCCTGGTGGTTTCCATGGCTGGAGAGGGGGAACCTCCCTCCCTTTCTGTCCCTGGTCCCCAAGGTCCCCACCAGGGACCCTCCTCAGGCTGGAAAGGAGGGACAGAGGTCAAAAAGCAGAGCCAGCACCAGGCACAGGCTGCAGAGGAGAGCAGAAGGATCACAAACAGCTGGGATCTGGGATTTGCCACCCTGCTGGCACTGGGGTGGATGTCTCACCCCCCCAGCTGGAATTTGGGGGGCTGGAAGGAGAAGCTCAGGTGGGGAGAAGCTCCCACAGCAGGACAGGCAGGTTCTGGCCAAGCAGAGATCCCTTTTCCTTGCCAGCTTTGGAGAGCCAGAGAGAAAACCATGGGTATTTATAAGCAAAGCTGTCTCTAAGGCAGCAGTTTCCAGAGTCTAAGAATAGGGCTTGGGCTGGGTTTTGTGTGATTCAGGCAGAGCTGCACTGAGCTCCTGCCCTGAGAGCAGATCCCCAGGAAGCTGCCAAGGGAAGGAGCCAAACCTGGGAATTGCTCTCCTTGCTCTGGCCCTCTGGATTCTCACACCTGAGCAGCCCTGGCACGAGGCTCAGGGAAGGGCTGCACCTGCTGCACAGGGTGCCAGGGATGTGGAACAGCCACCTGTGCCCAAAATCAAGGTGAGACCACAACTCTGCCGTGCCCTGACCATGGGGCAGGTCCCAACCCAGAGCTGGCAGCGTGAATCACCACCAAGGCCACATCCAGAGCCCTGGAGCTGATCCTTGCTGACTCAAAGTGTTGGAGCTCCCCCAGCAGCTCCCAGGGGAGGGTGAGAAACAGGAAAGGTCAAAACAGCCTCGACTTTGTGCAAGGGAGAGAACAGGGCTGGGCTGGGCAGCACCTGGACAGGCTGTGCTGAGGCTGGGTCAGTTCAGGGAGAGCTCCCCACCCTGCTCCTCACTCGGAGCCTTCCCAAGCAGCTCATTCCTACACAGAATTCCTCTGTGCTCCCTCAGGCTGGACAGGGGTTGCATCAATGCCACAAGGAGGAGCCCAGAGCAGCTGGGTGGGATGCAGAAGCTTCCCCCTTGCTGTGGAAAGGTGTTTGCAGCCTGGGATCTGCCACGTCCAAGGCTCACCCAGCCCTTCACCCCCCAGCAGAACCCGTGGGCTTGCAGCACAGAGAGAGACAGCACTGCCCCTGTCTGCTCCCCGGGACAAACCCCTGCGTGCTCCTCTGGAAAACACTGACAACTCCTAATTATGGCCAAGTGATCAGCTCCAGAACAGGAATCCAAGTGGAAAGAAAGGTGGAGCAGCCACAGTGGCTTCCAGTGGGTGTTTGCTGCACTGCCCACACCAGCCACGGGCTGAGGGCTGGGGCAGGGGACAGGGACAGCAGCAGCACCCCAGAGCTGCTGCAATCACTGCTTGGGTGCTGCTTGCTGTCATTTCAGGTCGGGGTTAGCAAGGGAAGAGGCAACGAGCAGGGCAAGGTCTGGTTTGGATTTAGCAGCACCACAGAGCCCTGGGTGAGCTTTACTGAGGGCAGAGCTGGGAGAGGGGAGATGATGAGCACAGAGAACCTGGTGACAGCTCTGCCCTCCCCAGCCACCACTGCATGAAACCCCCAGAGCTCCACAGCTGCCACCTGGGAAGGTGAGACCGGCATTTCCCCAAGGATGGCACCACTTAGACACCCCTAAACCTGAGTTTAGAGCCTCAGCTCCCAGCTGCTGGCCCAGGGAGTGGGGTACAGTGAAATTCTCCATGGTCTGACCACCCAGGCTCCAGGCAGGGCACTGATTGTAGCACAGGCATTAAAAAAACCCTTAATGGGCTTCAGAACCTCCTCCTGTTTCTGAGGCTGATGCTATGATTCAGCCCAGCCCTGCTGCTCATCCAGCTCCTCCTGCTCTGTCCCAGCAGGATCAGGTTGGATCACAGCCCTCCCACCCTGCTGAGAGCTGCACCCACCACCTGAACCAAGACATGGATCCCAGACATCCAAACCTGCTCCCCAGTCCCCCAGCTCAGGCCAACCCAACCACAGCCACAGCAGGGAGGAGGTGCAGAACTTCCCCTCTGCTCCATCCCAATCCCATCCCATCAATCCCATCCCAATCCCATCCAATCCCATCCCATCAATCCCATCAATCCCATCCCATCCCATCCCATCCCATCAATCCCATCCCATCCCATCCCATCCCATCCCATCCCATCCCATCCCATCCCATCCCATCCC
>JAYDZK010000091.1:5376248-5400787 GCA_034509185.1 Euphonia xanthogaster
CCCATCCCATCCCATCCCATCCCATCCCATCCCATCCCATCCCATCCCATCCCATCCCATCCCATCCCATCCCATCAATCCCATCCCATCCCACAGAATTCCAAGGATGTGAGTGAAAACAGCTCCCTGCACCCAGCTGGTGATGCTGCACATTTAAAAATGGAACTATAACAAGCACAGCACTGCTCTGAGGCATGTTGGCATGTTGGACCCACGTAACACATCCTGGCTATTCTGGGAAACAGAACTGCAAAAAAAAAAAGGATTCATCCTTCTCCTCTCTGGATGATTCCAGAATTTTGAAGATGCTGAAGTCTAGAAGTCAAAGGATCTTGAAAAAATCATTATAAATAGCAAACAAACACTTGGCTCCACAGACAACACCAACACTGATCCCATTAAACACATAATTGTCCCAGTTTGGTTCTTTCTTCCCAAAAGCGAAGGTTTAGCCCTGGAAATGTCTCCTGGACAGAGCAGCTCTGGCTGTTCCTCTGTGGGGCACGATGGTTCACTCCTGGAGATCCCGTGCATTCCAGTTCACTGTCAGTCAGGTGTTCTTCCTCTTTTCCCCTCGGAAAAGGAAAATTCCTAAGCTTTGTTACCTGAAAAAAAAATCCCTGGGTGAAAGACAGCAGGTGAGGAGAGCAGAGGGGTGGATGGGGGAGAGACAGAGAGAATTTGAGCTGGATTTTCCCACATTTGCAGCCTGGAGCAGAACCTCAGGGTGCCACCCCATTTTATTCTCCATTTTTCTCTTCTCTGGTGTGAGAGGGGACACAGGGAGCAGCAGGGATCCCCCATTTTATCTTCCATTCTATTCTCCACTTTTCTCTGGTGTGAGAGGGGACTCGGGGAGCAGCAGGGATATCCCATTTTATCTTCCATTTTATTCTCATTTTTTCTCTGGTGTGAGAGGGGACACGGGGAGCAGCAGGGATCCCCCATTTTATCTTCCATTTTATTCTCCATTTTTCTCTTCTCTGGTGTGAGAGGGGACTCGGGGAGCAGCAGGGATGCCCCATCCCCAGGGGGCTGCTGGATTTTCCAATGGCTTGAGGCTGCCGGAGCTGCTCGGGGAATCCTCCCAGCACCATCCTTCCCACAGGGAGCTGCAGGGGCTCAGGGGGGGCTGTCCAAGAGTGCCAGCAGACGCTCTGGGGGGGTTTCCTGGCCGGGCCAGGTGTGTGCTAGCCCCCTCCTCTCCTCCTGGGCTGCCTCCTGCGGGCTTTCAGGATGCTGTAGTTGGCGTAGCGCGTGTGCTGCTCCGACAGCAGCGGGATGTAGAACGCCCGCAGCAGCCGCGAGGACCTGGGGGAGCAGGAAGGGAAAAGGAAAAGCAAATCAGCCCCTCAAAGGCCAACTCTTGGTGCCACCACAGCTGGCTGGCACAGGATTAAGAGCCCAACCCTGTGGCATTCACATTCTCTGGGAAAATCCCTTCAAAAAGATCTTTTCAAAAATCCCTTCACCCAGGATTTTGCTCCTGGGAAGCTGAGAAGCATCAGAGAAAAAAGAAAACAATTTTATCTGTTAGGGGTCACACAGGCCTGTCCTTCGGGCACTGTGAAGGTGAAGGGGTCGTTTCTCTCCTGGATCTCCTCTTTCCCATTTTCCCATCCCATTTTTCTGGCTGCCTTTTCCCCCACACCTCTCTGAGAAGCAAAAAGCAGCGTTGATGGGCACTGGCATTTTGCAGTTTGGCTCTCGAGCCGATCTTCCGTGGAAATACTGAATTCCAGAGGGCTGGGCAGCCCTAAAACCCACACTGACCCCATGCCCTGCCAGTGCTGGGAGCTGGCATTTCACAGCCTTTCAGAAACTGGACCAGTGGAGCACGGAGGGCTTAATGACGTCTGGGTGAAATTAGCACCTTTGACTGGGTTGCTAATTGCTGGAGCTGTGCTGGCTGAGAGCATTGGGAATGAATGAAATCTCTCACTAATGGTACAGTCCAGGTTTCAGTGTGAAGTGGACAAATAAAACATCCTTCAGCAGCAGCTCTGAGCTTTGTGAGGCTCCAAAAATCTGAGCAACTCATTGAAATCGGGGCTGAGGCAGAGTTTTGCTTCCTCAACACCACCACAGCTTCTCTTTCTGTGTCTTTAAGATCACCTGGATGGGAAAATATCAACCCTTGCCAGGCACAAGTGCCACCCCAGTCACAGAAGGTGGGAAAAGCAGCAGCAGCTCTCAGATCCGGACTGCTCAGAGCTCAGGGATGGCACACTCCTGCTGGTCACCTCAGCTCCCAGCTCTGCTGCTCTGGACACCCAATTCTAGGGATTTTTTTCCCAGCAGAAAGATGGATTGTGTTTTGTTTGCCTGCACTGGAGATCTTTCAAAAACGCAGCCAAAAAACAAAGGCAGGAAGTGCCACTGGGAGCTGCATCTCCCCAGGGGCTGCCGAGGCTCTGGCACAGCCTGGCTGGGCTCAGCTGGGACCAGGCAGCTCCTGCACCCTCCCAGCTCACAGACAGAGGGAACCTTCACCTCCTGTCACCTCCCTGTGTCAGCTCAGCCACCTCAGACAGCAGATGGCACATGGAAGGGGCTGGGTGACAGATGACAGGGAATATATTTAATGTTCTATTTGCATTTGCTGCTAAATTTGTCCCCCAGAGATGGAGTGTGTGGAGCCTTGATCAGCACTCAGCTCCCAGCAGCAGGGCCAGGGCTGCTCCAAGCTGGCTGAGCAGGGGCTGCTTTTCCAGGGTTTTTGGGCTCTGAGGGAGGCACTGCTGCAGGACAGAGCAGCTCCCAGAGCTGGAAGCAGGGGAGCCTTGGAGCTAAGCTTGGTTCTGCCTGAATTTCAGGAGAAACAACTCAAAAAGCAGTGCCAGAGGAAGCTGCTGTGGGGTGGAAGAAAATCCCAAGTGAAGATGTTCCAGATGTTCCCAAATTCCCAGACCAACATGGACTGGCAGCACTTGGACACCTGCAGTGGTGAGAGACCCCTCCTCAAACTGCATCTTGTAACCTGAGTTTGGTGACAGCAGAGCAGGGAATGGCAGGAGGCAGCTGAACTCTGCCACAGAGCCACCTGGGCAGGTCCCAGTGCCACCTGGGCAGGTCCCAGTGCCTCCCAGCCACAAGAAGCTCATGATCAAAGCTCTCTGAAAGCCTTTAAATGTTTGCACTTCCTCTGGAGGTTAAGTTCTGCACCAACACACACATTTCAGAAGTAATTCAGCTACTTTAAAAACAAAAATATGGAAAACATCTCGAGGAAAACACCACTAAAGGGAACAAGCCAGCCTCTTATCAAAGCAGGGTAATGCTATGCTCCAGCAAGGTGACCCAATCATTAATTTTGCACTGAGAATTTTATTTTTTTTGATGGAAAACCCAAGTGTTTGCAGCAAGCAGACAGCTCAGCCCTAAAGAGCTGGAAAATATGTGCTCCTCAGAGGGGAGCTGTGATATATTTCCCCTTTGCTGTGCCAGATTCGGAGCATTCAGCCAATATAGAATTAAATGGACCTTGGCAAAGCAGCTTCCTGAGGAGCATAATTAGCTGGTGGCTCGGAGTGCTCTCTAATTCAATTAGCAGCAGCATTTATCAGAGCCAGCTGAGATTCCCATTTGCACTTGCTTACGTCAATGGGGGACTCACAGCGAGCCCCAGAGCCTCCAGTGCAGCAGGGCTGAGCTGAGCTGAGCTGCTGGGGTCACTGATTTCACTGATTTCATTGATTTTCACACAAGAGCTGCACTTTGGGCTGAGCTGGGGAGGTGCCTGATGGTTTGAGTTGGTTTTTGTTGGTTTGGTTTTTTTTTTTGCCCCTTGCTCTGCAACCACAGAGCTGCAAACCTGAAACCTCAACTCAGCTCCAAAGATCAAGCAAGATAAAGCAGCTGTAAGAACACACAAATGTGGCTTTAAATGCACATTTAAGGGCAAATCCTCTGCACAAGGAGTGCCTTTGATGCCTCAATTGCCTCCTCAATAAAGCTCACTGGCCACCTCCTTCTCCCTTCCCAACGTGCTGCCCCAGTGGAGCAGCAGGATCTCCTGGAAAATGCAGCTCATGGAGGACCCTGCCAAGGAAAGCTGCTTGTGTCAGCCAGCTGGGAACACCAGAGCCCTCCTGGGAGCTGCTCAAACATTCCTATCCCTGCCCTGCTCTTCCCAGCCCCACTCCCTGCAGGGCCCAAGCACCGGGAAGCAATCAGGTCTCTCATGGAAAACAGGAGGGCACTGAACTCTGGGCTGGTTCTTTACAGAGGTTTTTCCAGTCTCTGTCCTGGGGTGACACCTTCATGAGCTCTGAAGGGCTAAATCACATCCTTGTACAGCTGAGGAGGGTTCCTGTGTTTGCAGGAATGTAGGGACAACATTCCCAGCTGGACAGCCCTGATCCCACTCCCTGACAGCCTGGAGGAGAGCAAATCCCAGTCTCTGCTTCTCACAGAGCCCCCTGGCCAGACACTGCAGCAAGGTGCTCAGGGAGAGCACAGCTCTGCACAACAGACTCCAGCAGGGATCTCCCCCATGGATTTTCTGGTGCCTAATCAAGGTGGGGCCCTGCTGGCTGCCTCCCCTCTCTGCCAGCTCTCATAACATTTCTCAGAGCTCATCCCCTCTGATGATTTATGCCTGTCTTGAATCTGGCTGGGACAGAACAGAGTGAAAAGTCTCCTGGGAGGAGGTGACATCCACCCCATTTCTTTGGAAAGCAAGCCCAAAAAACACTGCTTCAGCAGGAGGCTTTATAAAGAAATCGTTTATTTCTTTATAAAAATACTCCTCACCACCCTCCCCACAGAGTTTCACCCTCTAAAGCAACTTAGGTCACCAATTTTGCAAGCAGGAGTTTGACAAAGGCTCCATTTTGCTGGGAATTGCATTTCAAGCTGGCATTTGCCCACGGATCTCTCCTCCCTGCCCACTTTTGCAAACAGAAATCCCAGACTGCCCCATCCCTCCCTCTGCAAAGTGCAAATCCTACCTGGAAGCATCAAGGAATGGCTTGTAGGCAATGGTCACCCACTCCTCTCTGTTGGAGGAGTACCTTGGCTCCCTGGGGGTCTCTGCTGCTGTGTCCAGGTCCACCAGGTAGTGGCACTTGGAGATGTCAATCTGCAGGGACACGGACAGAGTTGGGTTTATTTCCTGTGTGTTTGGTTCTGTGCTCATCCACAGCAACCAAGAGGGGGCTGCACTCCCAGCAGCAGGTGAAATCCCAGCTGAGAGTTTTCTAGCAAAACCTTTGTGGGGGAATCCAGCAGGAGACCAAACCATGAAACCTCCTCCTTCCTGCTGGGAATCCTGTGTCTCCTCCTGCCTTACTCCCTCCAGCTCTTCCTTGAGGGATTTCAGCTCACTCTCCCACAAAATTTTACTGCCAATTTCCTTGGCCATGCTTGAGATTCCTTTTCTGAAGCACCTTTGGGGTTTAATGGAACAATTTAGGCTGGAAACAATTTAATTAGGTGGATGGCAGATGGCTCTGTGGCATCACAACTGAGTGGCAAATGAAATTACACCACAGGAAACGCAGCTGAGGATGCTGAATCCACTTCTTGCTCTGTGTGAGAGGAACATTCCAGGCCCTGGGAGAGGCTCTGGCTCATTAGCAGAAGGACTCCCAAACCACTAACCGAGTTTTTCTGGAAGTGATGTACAATCATTCAGAGAAAGACAAGTTGCTGCCTCAAGGACCTCACTTGTCTCATCCCAAATGCTGCCCTGAAAGGGCTGGGACTCCAGATTCCAGGTGCAAGCCCCGTCTCTCTTGTATTTTCACATGTTACAGTGAAGCCAAGGATGACATTCCTCCTGCCCTGAGGGCCAGCACAGCACCTCTGCATTGATTTAGGGATTCACACGAGGCTTGGGCGAGGCACAGACCTCGAAATGAAAGAAAGGAACGAGTTCCACTGAACAAAGCTGCCAGAGATTTCTAAATTACATCCTCTCCTCTTCTGTTCCCCTTTCCTTTTCCTCCTCCCACTCTTTCTTTACTTGCTACCACTGCTCTGCCAAGTGGAGGAGAGCTGAGCTGGATCCCATCCTGGCTGACAGGAGTGGGAACAGCCCAGAGCTGGAGCTAAGGGCACATCTGCTGCTGCCACGGGGTCTGGGGGGTGGTAGAAGTGAAGAGAAAGTGCTCAGAAACCCCTTCCTCTGAAGGCAGCTGCTGTTAGCAGCTTTCAGGCCTCATCTGCTGCTCCTGCTTGGATGTATCTTGGGGAGAAATAATATTCCTTATCTCTTGCTTAGCACTTTCAGAGACAAATGCACCTCCCCAGCTGGGCAAGTGCAAGGTGAGTGCAGCTCGATGCGATCAAGGAAAGAGAGATTGCAAAACAAGATCAGATCCCTCTTTCCCCAGTGTCTCATAGCAACAGGAACACTGAGGTTCCCTCTTCCATTTCCAAGCAGAGCAGTAATAGATACTCACACCTGGAACAGTGAGATCACAGCCATTAATGGTTTTATCCATGGCTCAGATAATCCTCCTGAGCCATTTGTTTTCTCCCCTTTAAATGCCCAAACAGCCTCGTGCTATTTAGATTTATCCCCTCGCACACTCCTGTCCAGTTCTTGCTAATTATTCTCCTACTCTTCAAAAAATCTGAATATGCTCATACTCACTAAATCTGGGGAAAGCTCCTGATCTCTTGGTGTAATTAGCAGGTCAAAAGCAAGAGTTTTAAGCCCCTGGTTAATTTCTGCTTTCTCAAGTCCTAGGCCCTTGAGCTCGCATGAGAAAGAACAAAGTTGTAGGGTGACATTAAGGAGCAAGCATGAAACAAAAGTGTGTTTTGCTCTATTAGTCACAGGCTGGAGCAGCCAGCTGTCTGTGCTAAAAATAAGCCCCAGTTAAAGATTTCATAAATTAAATGCACTGCAGCAGACAGCTCCTCTCAGGTGGGAACACGCCTCCTTCCCATTTCCAGTAACTGCATAATGAGCCTCAAAATAAGAATTTTAACCCAGAAGACTGCCAAGATTGAACCTGTCAGTAATTTTAAACATGCTAGCTAGCAATAATTTTAAGACATTCCTATCTGTGCACTGGCTTTGTTTAGTCCAACCAGGAAATAAATCAATAATACCAATATACATTATCTTAGCAGACTCCCACTAATGCAATTAAGTTCCAAATTAAGTTCCTCCTCCTCAGTCGAAAATATGATGAATGGTTTTGTATTTAAAAAGAAATAAAAGAGGAAAAATTCAATTCCTGCTCAGTGACAAATATTTTCTGTGGGGGACTTCAAATTACTCATTCCTGCGATCACATTAACACACTACACTAAACCCAAAACTGCAATAATTAGGAGCTCTTACTTCTGCTGCTTCTTTTATTATCATTAGGTCTTCAAACTGGCAGATGAAAGGCAAACAGAAGCCACTCACAAGAATGGGGAGATTTCCAAGTGCTGCAGAGGGACCAATTTTGCTTTGGAAGCAGAAATGGGGAGAGGCATTGCAATAATTTAAATTATCCAGCGAGGTAAGGGAAAGAAAGCAGGAACAAATCCTTACATATCGAGATGGCTCCTCCTTGTTCTGGTCGTTCATGTCTGCAGGAATGATCCTGGTGGCCAAGGGCCCCTTGCCAAAGGGTTTGGGCAGCTGGCCCCGGAATTCTGACAGGATGAACTGGAGCTGCCAGCTGAAGAGAGCAGGGAGAACACTCTGTGTGAGAGCACCAAAGCCAGAACCAAGGACACCATCCCAGGCACACCAGGGATTCCCAGGAACTTGTGGCCAGTGTGCTGATCAAAACCTTCAGAATCCTTTATTTGGGTACTTTTGAGCACCAAAGCCAGAACCAGGGACACCATCCCAGGCACACCAGGGATTCCCAGGAACCTGGGGCCAGTGTGCTGATGAAAAACCTTCAGAATCCTTTCTCTGGGTACTTTAGCAGCGTTTGTGACACTGCTGGTGACCCCAGAGACCCAAGGGTGAGCGTTCCCCACACCCCTTCCTGTGCCCCTCGTTATCCACCTCCCCTGACTGCCCCTTTCCCATGGCAGCACTCACTTGTCTGGCAGGAGGAAGCTGCTGGGGAACCTGTGCCACTCCTTTCCCACACAGACATGGACTGGCCTCCCCTCCGGCACCGTGTGGATGCTGGGGTCAGTGGCAATCCTGTGGAATTCAGGGTACAGGTCCAGGGGCCCGTGGTAGCCTGTGGGAGGCAGAAAACCATAATTAAGGTTAAAGCAAGAGGGGTATTTAATGAAAGCCCACAAAAACTGTTTCAAGTATAAATTTTTAACTGGTAACTCTGTGAATAATGAACTGCTCTATGCCAAGAAGTGGCTGCATTCAAAACTTCCCCTCTTACCCTTGGTGCCCCTGCCAATTTTATTCACATTTCCCTGTCCTGGCTGTCAATGGCCACCAAAACCCCCCAAAAAAATACTGATGAGGTGGGAAGGCTTTGCTTCCATCTCCATTAAGGACTCCTGCACCTAATTCAAGTTTTACACAGGAAAATGCTTTTCCAACTGGGATCATCTATTTGAAAGCTGAAGTTTCTGCTTTAATACCAGCCAGGTTTTAGATCAGTGGAGTTTACTGGGGGAAGGTGAAGAGGATTTTTAAGTGATGCAATTCTGGTGACCCATTCATACATACATATGGATGAACGTATAATTAATAATTAATTAATGGTGACCAGCAGAACTTATTCCTTCCCCTGCAGCAACAACACCCAAACTTCTCAAGGACAAACTTCTCAACAAATTATATTACCTGCAGGACCCAGGTAACATAATTTGAAGGTTTTCAAGCAAAACCTTTGTGGGGGAATCCAGCAGGAGACCAGACCATGAAACCTTCTCCTTCCTGTGTCTTCTCCTGCCTTACTCCCTCCAGCTCTTCCTTGAGGGATTTCAGCTCACTCTCCCACAAAATTTGACTGCCAGCTTCCTTGGCCATGCTTGAGATTCCATTTCTACAGCAGAACTTTTGCAGTCCTGAGCCCAAGAGCCAGGAGGGCGGAGGGCAAATGTGAAACACCAACCTTTGAACAAGGCAACAGAGCGTGACAGTGACAAAAGGCCAAAGAGGAGGACAGTCCCCAGGGCCAGCCAGTTGGAGGACACTGTGTAGTGCTCCAGGCGGTAGCGCTGGAAGATGAAGTGGTAACATTTCTCAGGGAAGAGATTAAAAAAAGAGAGAGACAATATGAGGTTACTGCAACTCTGATCCATTCAGCAAAATCCTCATTTTTCATAAAGCTCTTACAACAGTGTATCCCCCACCAGATTTTTAAATTCAGAGCCACCAAAATGCACAGGAACTCATGGGGTTTAGTCATATTTCAGTGATAATTTGGGTATTTCAGCTCTTTTCCCTAGGAAGGCCTCTGGACCTAAAGTGCTCTCTCAGGGGCTCCAGCTTGGTTTCTCCCAGGTGAACCAGGGCCAAGGGTCCCTTTCAGACAGCTCTGCAGAAGTTCCCTGCACACTCACCTGATTTTCCATGCTGGACTGAACTGCTGCCTAACACGAGCTCCATGACCCAGATTTCCAGAGTGACCTCTGGCTGTTTACCCTGCCTGCCCAAACCACAGCTTTGAAGTGAATAAAACACCACAGAGCACAATCTATATCCAGCTTTGAACACAAGTCACTCTGAAACTGATAAAAGAAAAACTGATAAAAGAAGAACTGATAAAAGAAAAATTGATAAAAGAAAAATTGATAAAAGAAAAATTGTTAAAATAAAAAATTATAAAAGAAAGGTGCTTTAGGTTTGGGGTTTTTTTTTTCAATTAAAAAGCCTTTCTGGGAATAGCCAGGAGGAAATACATCCAGTCCTTGCCTTGGTCCCTCCCTGCTGTTCTGCAGGAGTGGTTATTCACTCCCTGCCCTCAGCTGGTTTCTGTTTCTCTTGTCCTGTTTGCATTTTTCTCATAACATCTACATAGTTTGGAGGGGGAGAGTGACAAGCTCGTCCTGCTGGTGGGCAATCAGTTCCAGATTCTCAGCTGGATGCTCCATACTGGGCAAAACGTCATCAAACAGTGGCAAAATATGCAAGAAATGTACACGAAACTTTCCTCAAGCCACAGCTACAATAAAAATAAATGAGCATTGCTCTGTGCTGTTCTGAGAGCACAGAGGAGCTCTCAGTCAGAGCCAGGAAATTGGTGACATTCCAAGCTGGATCCTGCGTGAAGGCAAGGACTGGAACTCATCTGGGAGCGATGGAGATGCAGAGTGAGAGCAGCACCTGAGCAGGGAAGCTGAGGGACAGAGGGCAGGCAGGAACTGCAGCAGTGCTGCCCAGCAGGACAGAGGAGGAACAGCAGGGTGAGGCCAAGCAGCTGGAACAGGCTCCAGCAGGGACTCCTGGCTGCATTCCTGAGCCTTTTTAACAGCAGGAGAGGAATAATTCTGAGCTTTGGGAAGGTTTGTATCAGTCTGTGTTAGCGCTTTGCTCTGTGAAGTGTTTCAAGTGATGTTTACTAAACATCCAGTTTTTGGCTCTTCCAAATGTTCAATGCAATTCCCAACATTTAAATGAGATCCTTTTGCCTTTTCCCAGCCCAGAGGGAGGGATTCCTTCTGAGACACATCAAAATGCATTTCCTACACACCCACATTCCTGCCCTTAGAGCTGAGCAGCCAAGGAGGCACAATTCCATCAGCAGGCTACTGAACCCTCAGGAATCTCTTGCATTTTGGGTGGTGTTGGCACTGCAGCCCCACAACTCCAGGAACTCCCACTTGGGACTGGAGATCAACTCAAAGTCACCAGGAAGTAACAGCTGGGAAATATTCTCAGCCATTTATTAAACACCACTAGAATTTACCTGAAGAGCAGAGAGAGCCACAGCAGCAGAGAGGCAGATGAGGGGGTAGATGGGGAAGAGAAATCTCTCTTCTTTGTGGGGCTGGCTGAAGAAAATCAGGATCCAGATGTACATGGGAGCCAGGGTCAGCCAGTAGGGACGGCCCAGATTCTGAACTGGAAGAAACAAAACCTCAGCAAAGGGGTAAGGCAAGAATTCCTTCTCTTGCACAATCCCAAGCCCACTCTGGGGAGCCAAACCCGCCCTGTCCTCAGCACCCCTGCTGCTAAAACCCGGGGAACACACCCAGCCAGCCAGCAGGGCATTTTCCTCCCAGGATTTTTGCAGATTCCTACACTGCTGACAATTCCAACGGCCTCAGGAAGAGCAAAAGCAGCAAAGAAGTGTTAGTGGATCCAAGAAGACACAAAAGCCATCAGGAGCTGCCGGGTCTGAGGAGGCAGACAGGAGTGCTGGGTTTCCTGCTGGGCATTGGACACATAAAGATCAGAAAGGGGCTCCTCGGGAGCTCCTCTTCCCCTCCCAAATGGTTCTTTGGAGCCTGAAGTTTTCCAGCCTTCACTGCCTCCTTACAAAAATAACACCAGGAGGGGTCTCCCAGGCGCCTTCTGCTTAACAGAGGAAATAACTGATTCAAAAATAACAACAATTACCCTGAATTTCAGGCACACCGAGGAGGGCCCTACACTGCCTGACAATTTTCAGTCCCTTGCCCACCCCTTGCTACTCCCAGCAGCAGAGTTAAGCAATTAAGCCAACGGCATTTCACAGACAATAAGAACAAAGCGCTTGGCAGAGTCGCTCCCGCTGTTAAGCACAAGAACACCACGTGAACAGCAGGAAATCTTGCATTTACAGGAGCTCCTACTGAGCTTTTACTGCTTTCCGAGAGTTTGTCACTCACAGCCAAGGAGCAGACATAAGCAAACACCCCTGAACAGACATTTTCATCGAGGATTGTGTTACTGTTTGTTGTAGTCAGTAAAAAAAAAAACAGAGAGAGCAAAGCACTGACTGGACTGATGAATCTGGAGGCTGCTGCTGAGCCTTGATGAATTTTCCTTAGGAAAAGAGCAGAAAGGAATTTACACTTCCCCTCTGGAGTCACAAGTGTCATGTGCTCAAACTGATGTCATTTTATTCAAGAAAAAGGCCAGTGTGAAGTAGGGAATATTCTGGTTCCTCTTTTTTCTGTTTTTTTAAACTCTCAGTACATCCACACCCACGGGGACACCTCCCAGAGCAGGGCTCAGAGCTGGCAGCTGAAAAACCCACAGTGCCCAGAACAGTCCAGCTTCAATCCCAAAAGGTTTCTACCCATTCCAGCTGCAGACAAGATGGGAACAACACCAGGTTCAGCTTCTTCCCCTTCAGGATTATTGGCTGGGCCATTCCTGATGCATTAAATGTCACAATGAAGCTTAGGAACCACACACCTTGTCGGGCTCACTTTTTTAAACACATTTTTCCTCTTGAGGTGGAGGCAAGGAACAATCCTGAACCCTAATGAGCTCCAGGAATTTTCCTGGTGCTCCAAAGGCTCTCACTGCTCCCAGTTTCAGTTCCAGTAAGGAAAAGCTGCTCTTTGGCAGGCAAACCCTGCACTCACCACGGAATTTCTGCAGCAGACACTCCATCAGACAGGTCAGAGGCAGCACGAGCAGGGCCAGCACAAAAACCACATTGAAATTCAGAAAGCCATTGATGAAATAGAAGTACCAGGGTTCTGTACCTAAAGGGGGAGGAAAAAAAAGGAAAAAAGAGGTTTGAAACACAGGCATGAATGGATGGAGCAGCAGCTTTGGCCCTTCTTTGCCTGACACAGCTCACCAGAGTATCTCACACCTGCCCAAGAAACTTCATTGTCTCCCTGCTCAGGAATTATTTTACTCCTTATTTGTTCACTGGGGGTGAAAAATAGTCAGTATTACACCTGCTCCTCATGAATCCCAGAGCACTCCAAGAGCCAGCAGAACGCTGTGACACAGAGCTCAGCCCTGCAGTCAGAAGGACAGCAAGGCAGCAGAGGTGGAAACTTGTGAAACTGGGAAATTTGACCCCAAATTCATTCTTTCTTTCTAACTGCAGAGGAGCCCCACAAAGCCACACGGTGCCACGTAATTCTGGAGTGAGGATGTTCATCCTGGGTTGGCAGGGCCAGAAAAGGAACCAAAAAGGGTTAAGAAGGAAAGGAGTTTGCATTCTCACTTCACCCCAACACAGACTCTGCCACTAAACGCTGGTTTTGGTCCCTCCTTTCACTCAGCACAATTTAAATGTCCCAAACTCAGCCTGTTCTGACACAAGCAGGAGCCAGGCAGCTCTGCCTCCACACTTGGGAACAGGCTGCAAGCTCTGGAGGATGTAAACTGAAAGAAACTCCAGTCCAACTGTCATTTATTTAGACTCTTAATTCAGGATGCTTGAAGCCCTTAACAATGAGGAATGCCAGTTCCTCTCCACACATTTCCCACTCTCTCAGTGTGATTAGCTCAATCAGCCAGTAAATGACACGCGGGGGCTTTAATCACTGCACTGTTGTGACATGTGTCACATGCCACAGCAATTTCCTGCAATCAGAGCCACTTACATCGGGTCCGTGTTGAAATCAATCAGACAACTGAATAGCAGCAAGGAAAACCCGAGAGCTCTGCAGCTCCTGCAGCTCAAAAAAGGGGAGAAGCTGCACTGGGGATGGCACAAACCTGGCACTGGAGTCACTGCCTGGCCAGGCAGCTTGGGTTTATAGAGGAAACCCTGAGTTATTAGCTCTGGAAGCAAACAGCAATTATATCAATAAGTTCTAAATCTTTGAAGGATAAGTCCAGGGATCATCCTGTCACCTTCCTGGCTGTGATGGAAAGGAAAGGGAATTCACCCTGAATTCACCTCTCTCTGCTCTGGGTTCAGATTTGGCAGCCTGGGGGTCAGGAGTGAAGGACACTTCATGAAACACAACTCCTGCACAACCCAAACACAGCCCAGACACCTCTGCTAATAAACAGAGCAGCTGCTCTGGAGCACAGCTTTCACCAAAAAAAACAAAGCTGCTCGCTCACATTTTTTTGCAGTGTGACTGAATTGCCCAGAAAAAAACAAGCACTGGATCCTCCCCTCCTTCTCCAAGGAGGGATTTTCTTCTCTGTGAGAGGCTAAAAAATAAAATAAAAAAGGGGGGAAAAAAGAGAAGAGAAGAGAAGAGTGCACAGCAGGCAAAGAGCACCAGGCTGGCTCACCGGGGATGCAGCCATTCAGAGGCACTCAGGCTCAAAGCCTCCCAGGGCAAAAGGGTTTTTATTCCTCTTATCCACACAGCTCAAGGTGAACTGAGACAGAACTGCAGCCTCAGAAAGGAATGACCCCACTGCATGAGAGAAGTCCTGGCCCAGAACATCATCCTTGAGGCAGGGAGGGGCACTGAGAACTCTCCATGCTAAGGGTAATGGGAATATGCTTGCAGAGAGGAGAGGGAGAATCTTCCTGCAAGGATCCCCATCCCAGAGCTGGGCAGGTGTGGGATCCAGGACACAGACAGGTGAAAGCAGTGGGAAAGGAACACCCAGGCAGCTCCTGGCACGGGGCTTCCATGGGGAAAAGCAGCTGGAAGCTCTGTCAGAACCCAGTGAGAAAATGCTTTGAACTCTGAGGTCTGGGAATGGCCCCAGGAGCAATTCCAGAGCTCAAACTCAGGAGAGAATCAAATTTAGCCACGCTGCACCTTGACCACAGGAATGGTGAGGGCAGCTCAGGCCAGAGCAGGGGAGCTGTGAAAGAGGTTTAGGACAAGGAGCCCCACCCTGGGCTGCAGCCTGAGTGCAGGAGCTGCAGCTGGCAAGCAGTAACTCAGCTGCAATAATTTGGTCATGAGTCACAGCCCTGGTTCTGGTTCAGTGCTGCTACATTGAGCAGGCTGCTCGCTGCACTTCATTTATTGTCACTCTGCTCAAGAAGCAGGGCTCTGCAGAGAAAGGGGGCACATGAGCAGCTCCAGCACATTCCACCCAAGCTGAATAAAGCTTCCCAAAGTGGGACAAAACTCTGGTCACAAATTAAGTACACAAAAACAGCCCAAAGCCTCAGAAACAGGGATCTACTCTTGGCAGATAGTCTCCCTTGGCTGTAGAAACATAACCACTCCAGGGAAATATTAATTGCACAGCCAGTATTTATGTAGAGGGAGCATATTGCTAAAGACAGAGGGGAAAAACTAATTGAATCTTGTCTCAAAAATACTGCAGTGCTTACACTGGAGATGATCTGGGCTGGTGACTCTGCCCCCATCACGTGAGCGTTGGGAAATCCCAGCTTCCAGAGCCAAGAGGATTGGCCTGCCTCTCCCCTGGCAGTGTTATTTCTCCCCAGTGTCTTGAAGCTCTCTAAACACACAGCGTTGTCCTGGCCACACTGCACTAAAGAGCAGTTCCAGGCAGGCTCCCTTCCCAGCCCGAGGATGTTGTATGAATGTCACTGAGAATAAAACTCTTCAGGACAGACTGGTCCCTGGAGGCTTCTGGAAACAACTCATGCACCAGCGTGGAAAAGGTCAGGCACAAGGCCCTGCCAAAACCTATCAGAGACAGAGCCTGGGGTTTACTTACACAAAACTCCCAGCCCCACACTTCAGAGCCTTCCTGCAGAGGCCAGGAGCCGTGGCAGAGCAGCTGCTGTCCTGCTGTGCCAGGCACAAGTGACAAATCAGCACCCAGCACCACCCAAAACAGCCCCTCAACCCAAGCAGCAGTGCCAGCTGCCAGAGGAAGCCTTGCTGCTGCCCCCCACTGCTGAGCCCTCCTGGAACAGCTCCTATGGCCTCACACAGAGCACAGTGGTCTCTGCCAGCCCTTCTGAAGCCCTGCTAGAAATCAATTTCCAGCTCTAGAAGTGCAGGATATGGACAGAAAGAAGCGTGGATTCTACACCATTCCTGACCTTCCCGAAGTTCTGCAGCCTGACTGTGAGGAGCAGCAGCCAGGAACAAGATTCGAGCTGACAAACACACACAGGCCGCTTGTGCCCAGCCAGTGAGACACCTCCTGGCAGCTTCACAGGAGTGGAAAGTGAGCAAAAGCAGCACAGCTCCCAGCCTGGAGGAACCGGCAGCGCATTGCCAGCTCGACAGAGACATCCCGTGTCCAGGAGCAGCAGCTGCAGCCCGCGGGGCTGGCAGGAACAGAAGCTGGCAGCTGCTTTTGCCGTAGGGCACGGCACAAAAAGCACTGCCAACCGAGGGCCAGGGCAGCCAGAAATCCTCCCTGTTATCCCAAACTCACCGTAGAGATCAGGCCCGTGGGGGGTGAAGACATTGTACAAAACGATGTTGAGAGGTGCCACCACCAGCTTCCCGTAGTAATAGCTGTCCACCACCACCAAGGGCACCTGGGAAAAAGCAGATTTTGGTTAAAGTGCCAGCAGCTCCAGCAGATTTTCCTAAAGGAACTCATCCCTCCTGCTGCCATCCATTCCCTCTTTGTGCTGCGGCAGACACTCACCAAAAACAGGATCAAGGACACCACACACCAGTTCAGGAAACTTTTCCACCTCTTCTTCAGGATCACCAAGTCAAAGGCAATAGGAAGCCTGCAAGAGAGACCAGCTGTCAGCTGGAGGCCTTGAGAACCCCACTGCAGCTCCTGCTGCCCCTTCAAAGCAAGAGACAGAGCCAGCACTTCACTGCCTCTGCTCCTCCTCCAGATTCATCATCCAGCTCAGGTTTTACCCAAATTAATGCCAGGAGATCTGCCCAACCTGAGCTGTTTAAAAGCTGGGAAGCCTGTGGCAATGATCCTGGGCTAAGCTGGCAGCTCAGGGCCTGCTGGTTGTCCCCAGGCAGGTGAAAAGCGCCTGAGAAAGGGCAGAAAGTGCTCCTTACCCCAGAGCTGCGCTGAAGGGCCAGCCCAGCAGGGCTCCAGCAGCCACCCCCAGCACTGCCACCGAGGTCCTGTCCATGTACCAGCCCGTCATGGCCACCACCGTGGTGTACATGCAGAAACTGCTGGGCAGGAAAGCTGCAACACGAGGGGATGAAAGGTCAGCACAGCTTCCCCACACTTCACCCAACACCCGCAGCAAGTCTTACAGTGGCTGGGAAAACAGGTACAGCCAGCCAGAGGGGACAGCACACAAAGTGCCAGAGTGTCAGCCTCCTTCCTTAGAACAAAGGCTGTCCCAGGAAGGCAGGCCAAGAGCCTGTTTAAAAGGCACTGCAAGATTAAAAAACAGGAGGCAGCAGCAGAAACAGGCCTGGAAACTGTAACACAGAGAGCAAAATTTGAACCAACGCTTATTCTGTCATGAGAATACAACAATGAGCATCTGGAGATGTGATTTTCTTCTCTCTGAACCTTTGTCAGTGCCAGTGCCAAGCCAACTCACCTGCAGAAGCACAGAACATCCCCGTGCTGAGCACCAGGAAGGCCAACATCAGCCTGCTCACGTGCAGCCCAAACTTCTTGCACACAGCCCTGGGGAAGCAGCAGAGAAACAAATACCACAAAACAGCCCCAGGGCAAGAATGGGCAGCACCAAGGCACAGCCCATGGAGCAGCCTGAGAGCTCTGAGCTGGGGGATTGCCAACACTCAGCTGCTGCCTCTGGCCTGGGATTTCAGACCCTGAGTTACCCCAGTGCAGAACTCTGGGTGGGCCTGACTTCCATCCATCCATCCATCCATCCATCCATCCATCCATCCATCCATCCATCCATCCATCCATCCTTCCATCCATCCCTCCATCCATCCCTGCAGGGCTCACAGGGGTCACTGCCCAGGACTAAGCAGGGCAGGGATGCTGATCCCAGGCTCCTCCCTGATGAGAATTCCCCATGCCCAGGGGTTCTGAGGTTAATTCTGCCTTCTGTTCATGTTTCTTGTCCTCTGACCTGTGACAGAGGGAGCAAAGTGAAGTGCAGGGTGATTTCTTCCTGCCGCACATGGGCACACGTGGAAGATTTGGGATGTTTTATTATCCAGCTGCAGCTGGTGTTTTCTTTGGTTTGCTCTGGTTCTTGGCATGTTTTATAGCAGTGTCTGGAAAATCAATTTTGCTTCCCCCAGCTACAAAGCCGTACATGTGTTCTTAAACAAAACCCTGCCATTCTGACCAACATCTTTAGTTTTTCTTCCCTGGTGTTGTCATGAAATCGACTTCAGTCCCATTTATTTGCTCTTTAATTTTACTGTTGCTTTTAGTGATCTTACTTAGTTTGAGAACACTGTCAAACAGATTACACAAAAGGGCTGCTTGTGTATCTAGTGTTTCTCCAAAAGGGGTTGCTTTATTTTAATTATGCTTTCTAAACTGTAAAACCTCACTGGTTTCTTTCTTCTCTCTTCCTTGTTTCTACATATCTTCTTGTTTAAGGAAGTTAGAAGGGTTAGTGGTGGGAGTCACAGTTTAACTGCTCCTCAGATGGGGATTTGTGGGAGAAGAAGGGCCAGAAATGTTCTCCTGCTGCTCTGCTGGGCTGCCAGCCCATCCCTGTGCAGGCAGAGCTGCAGCTCTGTGCCCATGGCAGGGCTGTGTCTGTGAGAGCATCCAGGGCAGCCCCAATCCAAAGCATATTCAGCTGATTGAAGCAGGATTTTGAAAAGGCATTTTTGCAATAGCAGCCTCTTAGATTTTTCTTTAGACCTCTAAGGCAACCTTAAAAACCAAATTCTGGAGGAGAGCAGGATATATGTCCATGGAGTCCCAGCAGCAGGGCTGTGCCACGTGCTGGCTCAACACTGCTCAGAGTGTTTTGGGGGCTACTTAAAGATATTCCCATTAAAAAGGGCTTAATGTTGTTTTGCTTTTCAGAAGAATATGTTGATTTCTCTTTAAAAATCAGCATTTTACTGCTGCATGTTTGGTCACAGCTGCAGCCATGCAGGGCTGTTTAACCCTTGTTACTAACAGCTGAAAGCACTATTTGTGTGTGGGACATGTGCTCTTCCTGCTTCCCTGCTGCTCCTCTTTCCCAGCAACGCTCCCAGAGCTGCTTGCCTCCCTGCCATGTGTTGCTCTCACTTTCCTGGGTTTTATTTTATATTTTTTTAAACTCCAGTAACACTTAAAATTCAGGCCAAGCCTGGAGCTCTGGAATGGAACACATTCAGCCAGCACTTCTCAGTTCCTCCCATCAGAAGAGGCAGATTGATGAGCTGCTGCTGAGTCTGGGAGGTGAAAGAGGAGGACACCCCAGAGCAGGTAAGAGTTTCAGCATTCACTTCTGAGCTGCTGCTTTTTCCTGTGCTGCCAGCCTCCCTCCTTGTGCCCAGCCCTGGTCCCTGGGCACAGAGAGCCTTTGAGGGCTGTGAGTGATGGCAAGGAAGGGCAGAGCTGGGGAGTGCTGGGCTCCCAGTGAGGCTCCCCTGCAGGAAAGCTGCTCCTGGAGCTTGCACAGCTCTGGTTTGTCCCTGTGCCCACCTGTGGGACAGGTACAGCAGCTGGCACCTGGCTCCAGTGCAGTTCATGCTGCTCCTGGCTCCAGGGGAGGCACCAACCCTCCCTGAACCCCTCTGGTGCAGAGGCAGAGCATCGTTGGTGATAACAGAGCTCTTAACTCCCTTTCTCCGTGCAGCCCTCAGTCCTGCAGATAAGTGCTGTCAGGGAGGGGGGAATTGGTGCATAATGCAATTTCTTGCTGCTTGTCTCTTTTCATGAGAGCTCTTCATCTTGTTACCAGGCAGTCAGTGCTGTTAGAACCAAGCATGCAGCCCCAGAGAGGCCCATCTTCTCTGCCCAAGCTTATTTGAAACCATATTGACATGAGGGTTTGGGTGATTTGAGATTTGTTTATAGCTCTTGGGATGGCAACAGCACACTTGGAGCTGGGTTCAGGGGTTTGAGACCCTTTGGGGCCTCTCTGACTGGCAGAAGCACCCATCCCTCTGCTGCAGACACTCCAGAGGGGACATGGGGACACTGTGGGGACACTGCTGGGGCCAGGTCAGCTCCCTGCACAGGGGCGTGGTGGGTGGCCTGCTGGGGCTTGTGAAGAGGTCTTGTCTGGTTTGCTCTTGGCAAGAGGGTAAATTTGTCTTTCTTTGGTGCTTTGTTTTCCCCTCTTTGTTCATACCCTGAACATCAACCATCCCAAGGGTTTCCAAAGCTCCTGTGCCTGCTGGGGCAAAATGACCTTGGGAAGAGGCAGGGGCAGAGCTTGGGAAAATCCAATTTCCTGCAACAAGACCTGTGCAGGGCGTGCATGTGCTCACACACCTGCAGGCTGGGAGGGTGAATCCATCTGGAGATCTAAGGCCTCTGGGCACTGGGCTCATCCAGGTGCAGGGAGCAAGGCCATGGAATGTACTGGAACTAAACAAAGAAAAGGTGTGGGGGGAAGTGCCCAGAGCAAGTGGGAACGGGCATTTCCTATCTGGGTTCTGAGCCCAGTGGGGTCAGTCCAGTCTCAGCAATGGAGCTGATTCTGTGAGGCTGCACACAAGCAGGAGGGTGTTTGACAAGATGGGCTTTGCATTCAGGTCCCACAGGATCAGACTGAAAAGGCCTTGAAGCTCCTTCTCCCAAGAAATTCACATCTAGCCAAATATTTCAGGAGCCATCAGGGCTTAACAAGCATCCAATTTATTCACTGTCTTAACAAAACAGGCTTGATATTTTTCACTAGTTTGCTTCTCAAGAGTTGCAAACATAACCAGTGGAGATTGCTAAGAGGAAATGTCACCTGCTTGATTATTCTATTTGTTTGTGTGATTGCACTTCGGGGTAGTAGTTTTCATCTGGATTAAGAATGTAACTATTTTCCAGCCTGTGTGCTTACAGTTTTCCTAATAATAATTTTTAAAAAAATGCTTACAGGAGGTTTTGTTAATGCATGAGCCTGGGAATAGGTCACAGTTTGCCACCTTCTGCTTTTGCCATTTGGAAAAGCTAATTTTGTTGCAGGAATTGCTTCTGGCTCTGGTGAGCAGCAGCTGCAGTGAGGTGCAGCAGAGGGGCCCCTTCTGAAGCTTTTCTGTGCCTCTGAGAGACTGGATTCTTTATTTTTTCTGTGTTCATTAGTGCTTCTCTTTGCTTGGGGCAATGACCCTGCCCAGTACCCAGCTCCATTCTCTTCCTAAGGGCACCTTCCATGCTTCCAGCCCAGTTCTGCAAGGCCCTGACTGTTGCCCAGTCAAGGAGAGCTCGAATGACCCCATCTCATTTCCCTGGTTTAATGAGCAGGGCAGATCAGTGGCACTGAGGAGTTCTGGAACAGATTCAGCACCAAACCCTGCACCAGCTCGGAGTGGCTCCCACACCCTGGCGTGATCCCAGGGCAGGGCAGAGGTGAGGGAGCAGAAAACAGGGCTGGGCTGGGGCTCTGCTGGGAGTGCAAACAGGGTGGGCTGGAGGTGGCTGTGCAGGGCAGGGGAACCTGGTGCCCAGGCCCATACAAAGCTATTTTGCAGTTCTGGCGGCATTTTTAAAGCTCAGATATTTCCTTATCATCATGGCTGGTACATGGCTTCTTCAAAATTCCAATTATGGGCTATCCCAGGTAAATTTTACTTATTTGTTTTAGGTTATTCTGTTGAGTCTTTAGTGGGAACAAGGACACTATCATCATTCTGCTCCTGAAAATGCTTCCTTAAAGACATTTGAGTCTGGACTGTCTCGTTGTAACACCTCAGAATGGAGCACCAGGAGCTGTGTGGCTGCTCCTTCTGTTCGTAGCAGGTAGGAGGGGGCAGAGTGTGAAACAGGGAGGGTGTCAGATTCAGTGTTATTCCACTGCATAGTTACAGAAATATGAAATCATTTAAAATACTCCAACCAGAGCTGCTGCAGGCTGGAGGATGAGCTAGAAAACCCAGATTTGATCACCTACCCCAGTGTGGTATTTTCATGTAGATCTCTGTAAGGATGGAGCAGAAGTGACCCTTCCACTGGGGCACCAGGCCCATCTGCATGGACCTCTGTGCTGCACTGACTCTGGGTTCCCCTGGATTAAGGGCAGCTGCCTCGTGGCAAAGCCCTGCATCCCAACCCCCTGAGCACAGGGAATGTAAACCAGCCCTGGAGGCCCTGCTGGAAATGGAGATTGGGGAGCTGCCCTTTGAGCCCCAGTTAAAGGCACCGGGGCCAGCAGGGAGTTTCAGTCACTCTCCCTTCAGTCTCAGCACCACGGCTGTTCTGTCTTTTTTGGAAGCTGGTTTTGACTGGGAGCCTAAACACAATGGCCCTTGAGCAAATGGTTCCTTTGCCTGCCACGTGCTCTGCTGGAAGCTGCTGGAGCAGGTGCTGCCTGAAGGACAGCCCTGGGGACGACAGAGCCGTGGACACTGCAGGCATGCTGCTGGATTTGGAGCTGATGGAAGAGTCAGTCACAGCTTCTTCCCCTTCAGGTGGCACCTCTGGGTGGGGGGTTTGGGTTTCTCATGCTTGAGCCAACAATGAGATGCCAAAAGCTGCCTGGGGGAGCAAAGGTTCCTCCTGAGGAAGGCAAGGCAGAGAGCAGCCTGCTGGGGTAGTGCTGGTGAGCATCTGCTGCCTGCTGGGCTGGGGTGGAGGGAGCTGGGAGGGAAAACCAGGGGAGAGGGTGGGAAGGCAAAGGTCAGGAGCAGTGCCAGGGCTGGAGGTGCACAAAGGGCTGCTGGATGAATGGGGAGGTACTGAACAAATAGCCATTAAAATCCCAGCTCCTATGTAAATGCCAGATTAGAGCTGTGATCTTTCTGCGGACTTTCCTCGGAGGTGAGAGGGAGTCTGGATGTTACCCTTGGGAATGCTGCAGCCTAAATATGTGCTCAGAGCCAGGGGGATCCAGCCTTCTCCCTGGCGTGGGCTGGGGCCCCTGTGACACAGCCCAGCAGCACCCCCAGGTCTCTCTGAGGTTCCAGTGCCCGGGGCTGTTTCCAGCAGGGCAGCTTCACTGCTCTCCTGCAGGTGAAGGTGTCCCCTGGCACTCTCCTTTCAGCAGCCCTGGGCTGTCTGGGTTTCTAACCTGATCCAGAGCTGAGCACTTCACCTGCTCTGCAGAGCATGGCCATGGACTCTGTGGGGACAAGGATGCTCTCCCATGGCAGGGAGGATTCCACACTCCCATGAAACCTGGGTGCCCCAAGGCAGCCCAGGGTGCTGTGCTCACCCTGAGCTCACAGGGGCAGGGTGCAGGGGCTGGGGAAGTACTGACAACTTATTCTCTGAGCACATCTCTAGTTCTGTTTCCATGGCAACCCCGATGTGAAATGTGTTGCTAGAAAAACATTAGTTTCTATAGAAACATCTTCCCTGTGAAAAGTTTACTTTGTAACACATGATACCTAATATTAGTTGTTTTAAGTTAAACTGCCCACGTGTGTGCTGGGCTCAATAAACAGATCATTGTACTGGGGTGACGGAGCTGGGAAGGGACAGCACCCACCTGCCCTCCCCTCAAACCCTCTGCTGGCCCTGCCTGCCCCCAGCCTGAGCAGCAGTGGAGGCAGCAACAGCAATGCTGGGTTGTGCAGGATGTGAGGGACTCTGGGCATATCTGTACCTGAAGTATTAGCTGAGACCTTTAATTTGGTGGAACATCAGTAGTTTTGGTTTTCGGTGGATTTGATTTTTTCATATTTAAGGAAAAAAAAATCACAAATACTGTCCTGAGTTACTGCACCACTCAGACTCTCCCTAATGGCCAGCAGGACTTAACACTGGGGGAAAGATTTGGCTGGCTTTGTTAGGCTCAGTTCTAGGAACAGCTTCCTGGGAGTGAGGCTTGAATCTGCTCCTTCACAGAACCCTTTAGGCTGGAAAAGACCTTCAGGGTGGATCCAGTGCCCCCAAGGTATCAGCCATCAGTGACCCCACAGGAAGGACTGAAGGCACCATCCAGAAGGAAGGAAGGAAAGCTCTGTCCAAGAGACACATGAGGAGGGATTGGTGACTAGAACTGCCTTGGGAAAGGGGCCCTGAGGATGAGCAGAGCTCAGTGCAGTGGATTTCCCACTCGTTTCTGCTTTGGCTTTCCCTATGGCCTTGCCAGATGGTGGCTGCTCCTCATGCACAGCTTGAGCATCTCTGGCAGTTACTCCTCTTTGACACCTCGTGCATGCAAGGGCTCCTGTGGAGGAGGACATTGGTTGGAGGCACTTTGTGGATGGGCAGAAGAGATCTCCAGAGTCAGGAGTTCGGGTGCTTTGGTGCTTGTTTAAAGTGTGAGCAGTCCTGGGCATTCCACTGAACATCTGGGGGTAAATCCCAGTGTTGCTCCATTAATGTCCACACAGAAGGGAAGGAGTTCTGCACTGGGAACTTAAGGACAGAATATTCTAATTTGGTACCATAAATGATGCCCATGAATAAGCATGTCCTGGTTTTTCAGAGGTGCTGAACACTTATAATTCTATTGACTTGGGTGGGAGCTGGAGTGAGCACAGTGCATGCTTTGGATAAATCATGTTATGTAACAGAAAAACGATGGTAATTTATGTCCAGGAATTTTTCATCACAGCACTGAGCTCTGTTCTTTGCAGTTGGAAAGAAAGAAAAGTTCGAGGAGTTATGCTGAGACTGAATTCAGCTGCCCTGGCACCTGCACAGCATTTCTGGCACAGGACACCTGCCCTGAGCTGCCCCAGAGCTGCCCCAGAGCTGGGCCCTGCAGGGACAGTGCCAGCCCAGGGTGTGGCACCTGGAGCCTGGGGGGGTCTGGGATGCAGGAAGCCCTGGCTCAGGAGGTCTGTGCCATGTCCCTGGAGTCTGGGATGCAGGAAGCCCTGGCACAGGAGGTCTGTGCCATGTCCCTGGAGTCTGGGATGCAGGAAGCCCTGGCACAGGAGGT
>JAYDZK010000091.1:5403071-5416245 GCA_034509185.1 Euphonia xanthogaster
GGAGCGACACAGGGAGCGACAGACACACAGGGACCGGGAGCGACACAGGGACCGACAGACGGACAGGGACCGGGAGCGACACAGGGACCGGGAGCGACACGGGGACCGACAGACGGACAGGGACAGACAGACGGACAGGGACCGGGACCGACACAGGGACCGGGAGCGACACAGGGACCGACAGACAGACAGACAGGGACCGACAGACGGACAGGGACCGGGAGCGACACAGGGAGCGGGAGCGACACAGGGACCGGGAGCGACACAGGGACCGACAGACGGACAGGGACCGGGAGAGACACAGGGACCGGGAGCGACAGACGGACAGGGACCGGGAGCGACACAGGGACCGACAGACGGACAGGGACCGGGACCGACACAGGGACCGGGACCGACAGACGGACAGGGACCGGGAGCGACACAGGGACCGGGAGCGACAGGGAGAGCGCTGCCCCGCACACCGAGTCCATCACTCACCCGTGTCCAGCACCCACCCGGGTTCATCATTCACCGCCCCGGTCCCGGCCCCGCACACCCGGCTCCATCACCCATCAGTGTCCATCGCCCACCCGGGTCCATCTCTCACCCACTCGCGCCCCGTCTCGCACACCCGGGTCCGTCCCTCAGCCCGTCCCTGCCCCGCACGCCCAGCTCCGTCCCCGCCCTGCCCCTGCCTGCCTTTTTGGGCAGGAAAGCGAGGGAATGGGGGACGCACCGACGGAGAATGTTCTTTATTGGGTACCCTCTGTGATCGGGAGATGGGGAAAGGACAGCACGGGAGGGATGTGGGAGGGTTGGAGCATGTCCAGGGAAGGGAACAGAGCTGGGAAGGGAATGGAGCCCCAGGAGAGGCTGAGGGAGCTGGGAAGGGGCTCAGCTGGAGAAAAGGAGGCTTGGGGGGGACCCTGTGGCTCTGCACAGCTCCTGCCAGGAGGGGACAGGCAGGGGAGTCGGGCTCTGCTCCAGGGAACAGGGACAGGAGGAGAGGGAACGGCCTCAGGCTGGGCTGGGGAGGGTCAGGGTGGACATCAGCAGGATTTTGCTTCAGTAAAGAGATCGAATCCACTCTCACAGGAGCCTCTGAAAGAGAAGCTCCACTTTATAAAACGAGGTTTCATTACACACGCAGAGAACAGGAGCACTTGGTCCTCATTAACAGCAGCTCCCACACGGAAACCTGGGCGGGTGCTCAAAGTCCACCCCGCCCTTGTGACAGGCACTGCAACAACACAGCCTCAGGTCCAGACGTGCAGGCGACATTTTCCAGGCCAGAAAGGGCCACAGGAGCTGCTGGAGCCCCTGCACACCACGGGAGGTGTTCTACCTCAGGGTCACACCCAGGTGCTGCTGCATTTCCTCCCGAAGGTGCAGCTGCATCTCCGCTGCCTCCCGGCAGCCCAAGGCCCTGTCACAGGACTGGAAAGTCACCCTGTAGCAGAGGCTCCTCCGTCCTGTCCCTGGCTGCTGGAAGTTGTCCCTTAGCTGGATGGAAACGACCATTTCACCTGAGACCCTCCTGGCAAGGGTGTGAAAAGCCACTTCATCAAAGTCCTCCCCGTCAGGAAGCCAGAAGCTGACATCGTGCACGTAGGAAGGTGGATAGAGGGAAAAAGTCTTGAAAAGCCTCAACTCTCCCTCAGGAAACTGCCTGAGGAAGCGCCTGTCCCACGTCCAGAGCATCCTCCAGTCGGATATTCCACACAGCAGCATGGCCAGGAGGTCCAGGTTCAGCGAGATGGAGACAACAACCAGCTCACAGCTTTTGAATTGATCAGGAGCTGCCCTGATAACCCCCACACAGGAGCCTGGGGGCTCTGGCTCTGCCCCCACGCAGAGGAAATGCTGCATTTCACCAAGCTGCCTTTCAAAAGCAGCAAAGTCACTTAGCTCAGCTCCAAAACTTGTTGCTTCCTGGAGGCTGATGCTGGGTTTGACACCAGAAGCGCCCTGGTGAAGGGAATTCATGGTGGTTTTAATGTTCTCCACCAACATCTGGATACAGCTGTTCTCCGTGCCCCTGCTCACTGCAAGGACAGCGAGCATCTCATGGAAAGCAGGCAGGGAGTGGGGAGTGACCCGACATTTCCTAAAAACTGGCCCAGAAAGAACCTGAAGTGTGCCTGGGGAAAAGGCTCCTTTTTGTATGATTGCCTGAGCATGAGGCAGCAGGGAAGGCCTGAGGTAAAACTGCTTTGGAGCTGGGCATCCTTGCTGTCCATTCTCATCTGTGTCCTGGCCAAAATGGGGACACAGAACTGCACCTGCCAGCCCCTGAGACATTTCCTCAGTGCTCGGAGCCTCCCCTGGGCTCAGGGTGACCCAGAAGATGCTGGAGGGGCAAACACCACCGGGGTGACCTTGGTGGAGCAGGGGAAGGCAGGAGCTGATGTTCTGCAGAGGAAAAGCTTGGCTGAGCCCTGCACTGAGCTTCTCCTTTATTGTTCTTACTGGATGACTTGAATTCACTTCGAGGAAACCCCTGTGAAAAATAAAAGTGCAAGTTACAGACACCATGAGTGATTTCCTTCCTGTGGCCATAATTTGAGTGCAGCAATTCACCCAAAACATCCTTAAGCCACGAAGACCTGACCAAGCCAAGTCTTTCACCAAAGGTGTTGCACATTTTCAGGGCACTGGTGTTTGTCTGCAGGTTACAATCAAGAATTCACCACAATTTGCTGGTAAAAAAAAAGGATTTCCCAGCCACCATATCCATTCATCTGACCCCACTGCTGGGCATTCCCACTGCTGGGCATTCCCACTGAGAGCAGGAGAGCTGCTACTGCCAAAGAGAAACCAATTACAAACTCACCTATTGATTTTATCCACAAGGACTTGGGGCACTTGAAAAGAAACTTTTTGGCTCCCCAGTTGTGTGTGGCAGCTCACAGGTGTGAAACACAGGGGTGCCGTGCTCCGTGTGAAAATGTGGTTCAAAGCACCCTCTACACAGAAGGACTTATCCTGACTCCTGAAAAGACACAAAACCAGAGCAAAGTCACTGCTAATTTCTGATATTTCATGTGCCCCAAGTAGGCAGGAGCAGAGGTCTCTGCCAGCACCAACCCCCAGCCCTCCTGTCTTTAGGCTGAGATTGATATTTGTTCTGAAATGGATGCTTTTGACCTTTAAAATCCTCAGATAGTCTTATTTTTAGAGGGTGCTTTGGCAGGAAGCTTGCATTTTAATCTTGGTTGTTCTGCTTAGAGATGAACAAGAACTGCAGCTATTTTAAGGAAAATTAAAAGGAAAATTTCAAGGAAAATTAGAAGGAGAATTAAAAGGAATATTAAAAGGAAAATTAAAAAGAAAATTAAAAGGAGAATTAAAAGGAAAATTAAAAAGAAAATTAAAAGGAGAATTAAAAGGAAAATTAAAAGGAGAATTAAAGGGAAAATTAAAAAGAAAATTAAAAGGGGAATTAAAAGGAGAATTAAAAGGAAAATTAAAAAGAAAATTAAAAAAATAATTAAAAGGCAAATTAAAAGGCAAATTAAAAGGAAAATTAAAAGGAGTTCCTCTCCAGCCAACAAGATACAAAAAGAATATTCTAGAGCTGGGGCATTTTAGGAGCACAAACACCAGAATTCCAGTTTTGCCACGTGATGGTTACCTGTAACCTGTGCATTTGTATCCCTCGATAGTCTCTGCTTTAAAAGGATGAACGTCGCTCAGGACAAAGCCAGCTCCTGCAGCCACAGCCACGATTTGCCAGCTGTTGTGCCACTCCCTCCTGGGCTGATCCGCAGGAGTTCCCCCCTGGCCATTGCAAAGGGCCACGTGCACCTCTCCCTCCTGTGCCAGCACTTCTGCGCAGCTGGAAGGGAAAGCCAGACCAGAAAATCCTGTCAGCACAGCCCCAAATCCCCCAGCGCCCCCAAAACACCTGGAGCGCAGCTGGAAAGCTGTGCCACGGCCGGTAATTAGCACGGAATTAATTCGGGTTTACTCACCTATGGAAAAAGCCGGCAAGGAGCTGCCTGTTCTTCACCACCCCAGCCTTCCTCCCACAGTGGGGGAAGTTGAAATAAATACGATCAAATTCCCGTTTTCCCGGTAAAAAGTGCTCCTTCAGCTTGGTGCAGTCCACGGAAAACACAACCTCGGCTCCTGCGACAGCAAAACAAGGCTCTGCTGGCTATCAGGGAGGAAAATTTTAAAGAAAAGGTGGGAGTGCAAATCCTCCAGGGCGTTTTTAAGTAGGTGAGAGCTGCCTGGAGCTTTGGGAACGCCAGGGAGCCCTGTGGGGTTCTCTTTGCCCTTTGCTCTCTTTCAAGGCAGCAGAAACTTCTGAAAACGGTTGCAAATAATCGTTTCAATACCATTTCATCCTGATCAGATTTTAAAGCATTTCTGGGCTATCCCAGTCCCTCCCCTGAGACGCCTGGAGGGGCGGGGGCTCCAATGGGACAGAGCAGCGGGGGGACGCGGGGGGCAGCGATGCCAGGAGGGTGCCAGCGATGCCAGGAGGGTGCCAGCGATGCCAGGAAGGTGCCAGCGATGCCAGGAGGGTGCCAGCAGAGCTCCAGCAGCAGCCCCATGCCCATGCCAGCCCGTCCCCGGCGCGCACCCACCGCGGTCCCGCAGCCGGCGGATGCTCCGCGCCGCTCCCCCGCGCCCCGCCGCCTCCTCCTCGCTCTCGTAGCAAGTGGCCACCAGGTGCGTGGCCTGGGCCCCGCTCAGCGCCGCGGCGAAGGAGAAGTTGCCCTCTCCGAGCAGCAGGACGCGGCGCGGCGGCGGCCCCATGGCCCCGGCCGGGAGCGGCGCTCGCAGCCCCGGGCGCTCGCAGCCGCCGGCGCTCGCTCATGACGTGCGGCCGGTCAGCCAACGCTGCCGGGGCCGTTCTGGCCCCGCGGGCATCCCCCGGGCCTCCTCGGCAGCCGCTGCTGCTCCCCCGAGCGCGCAGAGGTGGCGGTGTCCCCGTAGAGGATGCGCGGCGGCATCCCCGGCACCGGGAGCGCGGCACCGGGACTCGGGGAGCGCTCGCCGCCGCCGCCGCGCAACAGGAAATGGGTGTTGCGTTCAAAAAGAAAAAAAAAAGGGGCTGGTTAAAAAGCCGAGGAGTGGCAGAGATTCGCAGAATGGTTGGGGCTCGATGGGGCTTTAAAGCTGAGCTTGTGCTGGGACACCTTTTGCAGGCTGCTCCAAGCCCCATCCTCAAACACTTCCAGCACCTCCCAGCTTTTCTGGGCAGCCTGTGCCCCAGCCTCAGCACCCTCACCGGGTAAAATTCCTTGTTACTAGCCAATCTAACCCTGCTCCCTGTCGGGTTGGAGCCATCCCCCCTTGCTCTGTCACTCCAGCCCTTTGGGAATCGTCTCCAGCTTTCCTGGGGGCTCCCATCAGGTGCTGCAAGGCCACAATTAATTCAGCCTGAAATCTCCTTCCCAGGCTCAACAATCTCAATTCTCTCAGCCTTTCCTCATAGCAGAGCAGTTCCAGCCCTGTCATCAATTTGGTGGCCTCCTCTGAACTAACCTTTACCTGTACCTGCAATTTTTATTCTTTGACAATCTTTGTGCTGCTTGAATTCCCAAAGGGGAGAAGCAGAGACAGAGAAGAAAAAGAGAAGAGGAGCAGTGGAAAGGTGCTGGAAGCATCAGTAGGTGTCAGATAATTGCAGACATCATCAAGGTGTAATAAGAAGGTCCCTAATTCCTCAACAGGGTGATGCAAGGTAAATTAATTACCCTGCCTCACATATGTGCATGGTGCCTTCTAGAAGGAAGGAAATTATGGTCTGCAATATCTACAACAGCCAAGCTTGGGTGTCACCTGCTCCATTTGTGTGCCCACAGCTGCCCCACAGGGCAGGGACAGTGTTTCACACAGATAATGACAGAGGAAGGTTTGAAATGGGCCCAGCTGAGCTCCTGCACAGCCTCACTGCCACAGTTTGTGAGCTCTGGGCTGGTCACTGGCCCTGTGGCCTTGAGAGAATCATTTTGTCTATTTTAAATGATGTGCAGTGGCCTGGAGAGGTGTTGGGTACTGAGAAAATGGTTACCACACAACCTTCCCACTCCAATAATTATGAAAACCCCCTCCAAACTCGTATTTAGCCATGCTGAAAGTGACTTTTCCTTTTCAGCACCCTCACTGCTTTGGAAACAGCCTGCTTCAGATTACAGGGAAACATCAGAGAGGGAATTTCACTTGTGCAGACCTGGGTTGATCTGCTGGATGTGAGGAGCTCCTCGATGATGTGTGTGCCTGGAGATGACAGAGGTGTTTTCTGTCACTCTCCCCGTGCTGGGCTGTGCTCCTGTGCCACCCCAGAACAGGTATTTCAGGTCACTCAGGGAGTGGTTCTGCATTTCAAGTATTCTTGTCTGGCTGACTTCATCCAGTTTATCCCCAGAGAGCTTTCACTCAAAATTCCCATTTCTGGCTGCTGATGTGAGCCTGACAAAACCCCTGTGCTGTAAAAACCATTTCCCTCAGTTGCACTTTCTGGCTAAATTCTTCCTATTTTACATTTGCTTCCTTTCAATGTTGATTCTTTTAGGATTTGAACAAAAACCTCCTTGATTTCCAGGCCACCACCCTGAGCTGGAAGCTCTTTTGTGCAGCCCAGCTGCCCAGTGCTGCTGCACTGTGGGCCTGCAGGTGGAGAAGGACCAAGAAGGAAGCAGAAAAAGCAGCAGAAGCCCCCAGGAACCAGAGGTGCTGTGATTTCCTTCCAGCACCAAGCCCTGTCCCACATGAAAGCCGTGTGGGAAATGTTCCTCCTGCTTTTGAATCTGTGCTGTTTGTCACCTCTGTGTGTGTCCGGGGTTTGTCCTTGTGTGCAGAGGTTGTGCCTGGCTAGACAAGCCCAATTAACAACTTAGCTGGGAGAGCTAATTAAAACCAGCTAATAGGAATCAGCAGACCTTGGGAATGAGGGGGGATTGGGGGTGTTTGACAGTGACCCTGCATCACAGAGTGCTCATTTGCTTTTTCTCACCTACAGCCACGGAAGGATGTCCTCCCTGCTCAGCTGAGGGCTGCTGTGATCCCTGCTGACAGAACTTTTGTCTCAGCAGGTGGAAGGAGCACAGAAAATAGGTCAGGTCATGACTGAGGCTGATGGATCTGTCCTTTTGGAAGATGAGTTTCAGAAATTCAGTTCCAGTCATCCAGACATCCCTTTCTACCTCTTTGAAGAGAAGTGCTGGGCAGATGAAGATGCCTCAAAAGGACTTTAGTAGTGGTTTGTATCACTCAGCAATGCTGGCATAAATCAGATTATTGCTGTAGACATCAGATCCTGCTCAGTGTTTGAAGGGCACTAGCAGCAGAGTTTCAAAGGGATGTGATTTGCATCATCAGAGCAAGATGTTTTCCTTCTCTTTGGGTAGATGTGTGTTTACTGCAGCCCTGCAGATTTCACCTGGAGCTGCTCTGAACTGGCTGCAGCCCCTGGATGTTTCTCCATTACATGAATCATTGGAGAGATTTAAGATACAGCTGTCTTACAGCCAGCTGTTATCAAATCCCCACACTTCAGATGGGTTTCAGTTGGCATGGAGCTGTTCTACCAGTTTAATCTCCACAGGAGAAACTCTCCTGTTGCTTGTGAAACACTCTGAAATCCTCTGGCAGCGTTGAAGGGAGAGAGAACACAAGGTGTGATGAGCAAAGGGCTTCTGAGCACCCAGACAAGCTGCCCTGGGCACGCCTGCTGTCACATTTTATGAAAAATCCTTTTGCCAGGATTTTTCTCCTGAGAAGCTGAGAGGTCTCAGAAATGAAATGCAAACAATGATTCTCTGCTGCTGTGGAATGCAGCAGGTGCATCTGGGATTGGTCTCAGGTGTTTTTAATTCATGGCCAATCCCAGTTCAGCTGGCTCGGACTCTCTGGGCAGTCACAAGATTTTATTAAATAAAATCACAAGATTTTTTTAATAAAATCACAAGATTTTTTTAATAAAATCACAAGATTTTATTCTCATTCCTTTCCTTTCCTTGCCAGCCTTCTCATGAAATCTTTTCTTCTATTCTGTTAGTGTAGTTTTAGTATATAATTTTCTTTTAATATAATCTATATCCTAAAAGAATAAACCAGCCTTCTGAAAGATGGAGTCAAGATTCTCCTCTCTTCCCTCGTCCTGGGACCCCTGTGAGCACAGCACACTCCTCCTCCAGAGGAAAAGGGGAGGATTTCTGTGCTCTGCCCAAAGACATCTGCAAATATTCCATCATTGGCTGGGGCTGCTCCACCAGCCCTGTGCCTGCTGGGAAAGAGAATGGATGGATCAAGTGGCAAAGGGGGGGAATAAAAATCCTGGGAGTTGCTGACTTGAAGGAAAATGTGTCCCTTGCACACAAGAGCTCACTGGCCTGGGGATCCCAGAGCCTCTCCCCATCCTCATCAGGCTCCAGCTCTGTCCCTTGTCACTGTCATATTATCTGGAAAAATCCCCTTGCCCAGGATTCTGGCAATAGATAAATACCAATATAACAATTATAGTAATAATTTATTCCAAGGGTTTACAGCTGGGTCAAGGACCAGGTGAAAAGTTTGGGACAAGCCACTCCTCTGTGCCAAAGGGAATTTCTGTGATCCAGAGCTCAGCAGAAGGTCACAGGCCAGGCATAGAAAAATGGAAGCAGAGCAAGAACTGACATTTTGGTTGGATACCAGACAAAAATGCAAGAGAAAATAAAACTGCAGCAATTCCCCAACACTGGGAGCACGGCTCCTCACATTTCAGAGGGCAGAACAAAAAGAAAATGTGGGAAAAGCTGTTAAAAGAAGAATTTTTTTCTCTCCCTTCCTCTAAGCCTTTACAGAGTTATGCAAGTTGACTTTATCTGCTGCAAATCCCCTTTCTGTTGTCAGCCCTTGGCAAGTCAAAGTCTTTAATTCTCCTGCACACACTGAATTGTAGGGTGGGTAAAATCTGCTTCAGCCTGCCCGAAATGAATCCCAGCTCCATCCCCCCAGGCCACTGATCCCAGCCTAAACCCAGCCTAAAGCTCAGCCTTGCCCCTCTTATCTGCCCGGGCCCTTTTATCTCTAATTTCCTCCTTGGTGCCTCTGAGCTCTGTCCTGAGAACATTTGGGGCTTTGCCATCAGCTCCTTCAGCCTCTCCTGACAGGATTCTGTCGCTCTAGGAAATGAAATTAAACAACGTGGACATGAAACTCTCCCAGGTAAAAAAGAGAAAAGTTTATTTTGACTCCAACATTTATAGATTCCCAAAAGTGACAGTGGAGTGGAGGGTGACAGTGCCACCTCTCCAATGACACTGGACAAAACAACAGCCCATCAGATTTCTCCTCCTCCAGAAAAGAATGCAAAGCAATCAGTTATTTACAGAAAGTAGGTGAAAAAGTTTGCTGCCAAAATGTAAACGTCAGAAGGCTTAAAAGAACTTTAAGAAACAAGGTGACAGGATTCCTCTGCAGGAATCTGATGGTGACAGACAAATATTGGGATGGAAAAGGTGAAATTCTGCTTTTTATGCTGTCTGTGGATGGCTTTGCTCTCAGACCCACCACAGCTGGGCACAGCTCGGTGCTGCCAGGGATGGAAAAGGTGAAATTCTTCTCCTTTTTGTGGGTTTGATCTCAGACCCACCACAGCTCCGTGGCAGCCTGAGATCCCAAATTCCTGCTGAGGCTCAGCTGTGCACACTCCAAGGACATTTTTTGCTGCCTGGGCATTGCAGGAGCAGAGCTGAAGGGCACTGGCAGCACCAGGGCTGTGTGTGAAGGCTGAGGCTTTGTAAAGCTCAGCTTTTCCTGCTGCTGGAGTTGGGCTTTGCCCAGAGGGATGAGTTGCAAGGGGAGAGCTCGTTCCATGCCAGGGGAATGCAGCAATCCCAGCTGACAAAGCAGCAGCCTCTGTCTGCAGGAGCAGCTCCTTCCCCAGGTACAACCTTTGCTGTGCTGCCCCAGGGAATGCAAAACCCTGTCAGGAATCTTTGGGGTGAAGGAAAGGACACCTCAACCCCACCCAGAGCCCCAGGGTGATGCCACAGCTCTGCAGGTCCCCACAAACAGCCAGAGGGGTGCCAGTGACAGGGCACTGAGGGGAATTGCAGATTGCTGCTGCCAGGCTCCTCTTCTAGCCCTGAACTGGAGCTTTGGGTGAAACTGCCCCGAGGAAGAGAGAGGCAGCATTAACCCAGCATCAGGACCAGCAGAGCAGCCCCGATTACCCACGGGGCTTGGGGTCTCAGAGGATGAAAACAACCCCGGGGAGCAGCTCTGGCTCAGTGCTTATCATTGAACTCAGCCCCACAGAGCTCAGGCAGGCACAGCTCTGAGCTCTCTGCATTGTGAACGGCCCCACCCCCTGAATATCCTTTGTGAACTCTCCATTCCAGCCACATCCTGGAGATAAAACCTCTGCTCAGCCTAAACAACAGGATCCATCAGCTTCTCCAGATTCTGAAAATCCCCTCCAAGGAACTTCTATCGAGTCTCCCCTCCCAGCATCCCAAACTGCAGCTGCTTTTCAGTGGGTTTGTTTGCCTTTCAGAGCTTTGGCGGCGCTGGTGGCCTCTGCTGGGATGCAGAACTGAGGCTGGCACTGACTCCCAGCCACTGCCCTCGGGAGCAGCCACCCTGCAGCTGGAGGAGGGGACAAAGCCCACCCGGGGGCAGCAGGGTGCCAGTGTCCCTTTGCAGGGTGGCATTTCCCCAGCAGCTCACTGCAGCTGAGGCTGCTGCTCTTGCAGTCCCTTTTTCTGCACCTTTTCCTGCACCCAGTCCAGTGTCCCAGTGGATTTGTGTCCCCTCCCACTGTCCCACTGGATTTGTGTCCCCTCCAGGTGGTTTTGCGTCCCCTCCAGGTGTTCAGGTGGATTTTATGTCCCCTCCAGGTGTCCCCTCCAGTGTCCCAGTGGATTTCTGCCCCCTCCAAGTGTCCCAATGGATTTGTGCTCCCTCCAGGTGTCCCAGTGGATGTCCCACTGGATTTGTGCCCCCTCCAGGTGTCCCCTCCCAGTGTCCCACTGGATTTGTGTCCCCTCCGGGTGTCCCAGTGGATGTCCTACTGGATTTGTGTCCCCTCCTAGTGTCCCTTCCTGGTGCCCCCTCCAGGTGCCCCCTCCAGGTGTCCCACTGGATTTTTGTCTCCTCCAGGTGTCCCCTCCAGTGTCCTGGTGTATTTTTGTCCCCTCCAGCCCCTCCTGACCCAGCACACAAAATTCAAAATCCCTTCTACATCACCCTGAGCTATTCCACACTTCAAATCTCCAGGAAAAAAATCACTTCCAGCTCTTCCAGCTCCAGGTTTTCTGGGGTGATTTCTTTGCAGAGTCCCAGCAGAGCCCCCTCAGCCCCCAGCACTGAGGGCTGGCTGAGGACAGCTCAGGTGGAGCAGCCAAGCCCTGCCCTCTGCTCACCTGACAGATATTTAAAGGTGTGATGTGTCAAGTTTTAACATCCTCCTCTAATAATAAACTCATCCCTGCTCTCTGTGCTGAGCTCCTGCCTCGTCCTCCAAAGGCAGAGTGGGGACTTGGGCCAGGTGGGGACGTGGTGACAGATGCTGCTGACTCATGGTGGGGCTGGTGCTGCAGGGACACTTTGTTCCCACTCCCAAAATCAGCCAATTTACACAAAAATCCAAGAACTGATGAGGCAAAGGAGTGCTTGTACAGCCACTTCTGGAGTCACTTTCTAGCACTCCTGCCCTCCCTTTTTATTTTATTTTAAATTGCAATGTAAAGCTGAGAAGGTCAGCTCGTTTTTACAGGCATAAATTAGACTCATCATTTGTTAAAAAGTCAGACTTGGGAAGAAAATGTGAATTTGCTGAGGAAAAATAAAAACATTAATGAGATCTAAGAATTATTAACTGGTCTGGGAAGGAGAGAAAAGGGAATTTAGGAGTGTTAATTAAAGATAACCAGATCCAGTGCAGGGACTGGGGACACTGCAAGGATACTCAGAGGGGACCAATTCTCATGGCTTGGGTTTTTTCCTGAGCTTGTCCAGCTGGGGGAGGATTTGATCAATTATTTGTGTGTGGGGGGCACAGGAGAGGATTTGGAAGGGAATTTTGGCATCTGAAGAGGAAGGAACAGAAGGCACAACTATTCCATATTATTCTGTACTGACTTTTATCAGTTCTGCTTTGCTTCCCTGAATATTTTCTATGCCTGGAGCAGCAAACTTCTATCCCCAAAAAATAGATAATTCCCTTCCCAAATGTGAAAACTTTGGGAAGGGAATTATCCAGAGAATCCAAATTAATGCAGGCATCCCCCTGAAAACTCCCTGCCCCTTTCACTGAGTTCTGCCTCTTTTTTTCCTCCCTTTTCCCCTCTCCCTCCCATCTCCAGTAAATCTGAGTGAAGCATTAAACAAAAACTTCTCTAGAAAGCCCTGCCAGGATTAAAGGACAGCAGTGCAATTCCACAGCTGTTTGAAGTGGACCCATAAAGGTTGAGTTCAATATCAGGGAGATGAGATTTCACCTGCCTGCAGCTGGCACTCAGGGAAGCTCTCCCAAGAAATCCTCCGTGCCCCTTCCCTTCCCAGGGCACATTCCTCAGCCTGGCTCACACCTGGGCAGGGACTGGGGTGGGTTTCCCATCCCAAAGCCAGGAAGGAGCAGCCTGGGGTAGTGGAGGTGCCCCTGCCCATGGAGCTGGATGAGCTCGAAGGGCCCTTCCAACCCAAACCAGTTTAGGGTTCTATGAACTGGAAAAGGACCCCATTAAAAGGGTTTTTTTCACAAGGATGGAAGCCAGAGGTTTTTAAAAACCCCATTTGGGGTTTTTAGCTGGCACTGCCTTTGCTCACTGCTGGGTTTAAGAAGTTCCTGGTTTATAAAAGCAGCTCTCCCCTTCTCCATCTTCCTCACCCCCCATATCCCACCCATCCCAAAGCTCTCCAGCACCTCTGCCCACCTGAGCCAGTCCATTCCCTCCTGGAAATCCCTCAGCCATCCGTGGTGTTTGTGAGGGTCTTCAGGACCAGGTGAGAGATGAGGAATTTCACTCTATGTTCTCAGAAGGCTGATTTATTATTTTATAATAAAATATTATAAAATAATAAATCAGCCTTCTGAGAACTATATTATAGTATATATTTAGTATAGCATTATATATTATATTATATTGTATTGTATTATGTTATATTATGTTATATTATGTTATATTATATTATATTATATTATATTATATTATATTATATTATATTATATTATATTATATTATATTATATT
>JAYDZK010000091.1:5416345-5431007 GCA_034509185.1 Euphonia xanthogaster
GTGCCAAACCCTGGCCCAGGGAAGAGCCTGGGCAGGCAGCAGGGCTCAGGATGGGGAGGTGACAGCAGTGGGACCTGCATTCCTGCTGCACTCCTGCAGCCCTTCCCCACTGAAGGGACAGGAGGCTTGAGCTCAGCTCCTGGGACAATCAGGCTCCTCACGTGGGGAACAGGAGGGATTTGAGCCCCAAGCTCACAGGGGGCAGTGGGTGTGAGCAGCGGCTTCTCTGTGTGAGCTGAACAATCTCCAGCTTTTGGGAAGAGTCGCTGCCTTTGGGCCATGTTTGCTTCCACACTCTGTGGCTCCCCACTCCCTCAAAGCAAGGAGGACCTCCAGAAGATGGGTCTAGGAAAGGTAACACGCAGGGCAGTGCACTGGTTTTTTATGTGGCTTGGTTGTTACAGTTAATTTTTAGCTCGTTGGACACCTCCCTGCATTCCTGGCCTCTTCCCAGAAAGAGGAGAAGCCCAAAAATGCCCATTTCCCAGATGATTTTCCAGTTCAGCTCACAGTTCGTGCAACATCAGCAATAAACCTCCACCCTCTTGCTGCCCTGTCTGGGATCAGCTGGGGGGGATTGCATGGAGCATCTTGATAAAAAAATAATGGGAAATATTTGAGCTGAGCAGGGGATTGTTTTGCAGTCACCAGGGGTGAGGGAGTTCCCTCAGAGGGTACCTGGCGCTCCTCGTGCTTCCCGTGGATCTCGATCATGTCCCCGAGCACCTTCACCTTCAGCTCCTCCGGGGAGAAATGCTTCACATCCAGGTTCACATAAAATTTGTCCTTATCCAGTCTCATCTGCAAAGACCAGGAGGTGACTTCAGAAAAGAGCAGGTGAGGGTTTCAGCTTAAAAAACAATGCAGCAGGCCAAGGCTCAAGCTGGTCTCTACACACGCTGACTTTATTTTGGGGTCTGATCTGAGTGGCTCTGTCCCTTGCTGGCCTTGTGCTAATGCCCATCAGTGCAGGACCCGAGATTCTCCATGTGAATTGGTTAAAACTGACTCTTGATTTAAAGCTGAACTCTTTATTGGGGCTGCTTCACTGGGCAGCCAGACCTAGGTCACGAAATCAAGAGGGACATTATGCAAGGATTAAAATAATACTTTCACTCCTTCTGCTTGGAATAGCTCCTCAAGCTCCTTGTAAATAAGAGAGTTGACTTGCAGGACAGGCAAAAGCCTCTTGGCTCAGCCCCTGGAGGGAGGAGGCGTCTGCTCCATGATCCTCTGGGTCCTGGATCTTATTAAAACTCTGTTTTTCAGGGCAGTGACTGTTTAAAATAGGCCCCTTTTCCCTCAGCAGCCTTGGACTCCTGCACTGCTTGGCGTGAGGACCCCACTGCCCCTGTGCTCCTCGCTTCTCAGGTGGGAGTGGGATTGAAAGTTTGGTGCAGCAGACTGGGAAATTAGGGAAATTGGAGAAATTAGGGAAATCAGAGAAATTAGGGAAATTAGGCTTCCTGCTTTCCTCTGCCTGCTGCTAGGGTGACCTGCCATGCACACTGAGCTCTGTCCCCATCACTATGGCCAGACTTGCTCCATCCCAAACGATGCAGAGGAGAAAACACAGCACCTTTTTCCCCAGCCTCTTTCCTAAAAAAAGAAAACCACCACCTAGGAGCATCTTCCACGCTCCCGGCTCTCCTGGGCCTCCAGAGCCAGCAGGCTGTGCCCCCAGCAGCCACAAAGAGCCCCAAGAAGCAAAGATTACCTCTGAGAGTCCTGTCTCTAGCCAACTGGGCATCCGAAGGATGGGGGATCTCATCAGGAAGGGGCTGAAGCTGGGGGAAACCGGGAGCAGCTCCGACTCGGGCAGGTGCTCCCCGAAAATCTGGTCAAAGATACGGCTGGGTGCCAGCCAGGAGAAGAAAGGTCTGCGGATCAGGGGGTTGTGGATGGTGATATCCATTGGAGAGCGCCGGAGGAGCCTGGCAAACCACTGTGCTGCAGTGCTGGGAGCGGGGACAGCTTTATAGCCGTGCAGCTGGCCTGGCCTTCCACCCCCCCGAGGCCTCTTGAACAGTGGTGTCAGGGATTTTATTGTCCCACTCCTGGGCTGGGCCCTTCGGCGGTGCCCAGTCGCTGTCTGAGGGATTTGAGCACGCTGCTGAGGAGGAGGGGGAAGGGGAGAGGAGGAAGAGGAGCCCAATGGGGCAGCAAGAAGCCGGAGTGGCCGGTGCCCGCCCCGCTGCCCACGTGCTGTTTATCCACAGTCCTGGGCAGGCTTGGCCCGTGGTCCAGCTGCCCTGGATGCCAGCGGGATCAATGCAGCTCCTATCTTTGGATGGGAGGAGCAGGACAAGGGGCCCTTGTTCCCAGGAGCTCAGCATCCCCCAGCAGGGCTGAGCCTGTCCCGGCAGCAAAGGGAGCCCCAAAGTCAGGGCAGGTGCCAGGAGGGCTTTGCTGGGATCCTGGCACTGCAGCTGTGCAGCCCAGCGAGCCCTGCTGCCCTCACGGCTGCTGGGAATAAAGGATGGATCTTTCCACCAGCACCTCTTGTCTTTTGCTTGGGCTTTTTCCCACTGCAGAGCACATTTTCCTGGAGGGAAGGGCCCCGTGCTGTGACCCCAGAGAGAGCCTGGGCATGGTCACAGCCTCCAGGGTGCTGCCCTGCACCCAGGGGTGCAGAACACCTCTGCCCCTGCACTCACCTGCTTTCCTGCAGCTCTCCCCCCAACAATTCCTGCATTTACTTTAATTCCTGCCTTGCCCGTGAGCCCAAATCACAGGAATGGGTTCAGCCTAGCTTTGGTTAAATGGCAAGAGCCTCTCTGCCTGTGAGAGCTCGCAATTTAAACACAATTTCTGGCTCAGAGGCACTGCCAGCTCTGCCAACCCTTTGCCAATGGCTCTGAGCCTCTTCCTCTCGCCTTGCCTGCAAGAATAGGGAGCAGGATTTGCTCTGTGCAGCACCCAGGCCATAAATACCCTCTCCAAGTCCCCATTCCATCAGCAGCACTGCACCTGCTCTCCCACACTGCAGGGCTCAAGGAAATCTCTGGTTTCAGGGTGTGCAGAGCTCAGCTGGGCACTCCTCCCCTGCTGCAGCACCAGCAGCCCACCAGCCCTGCTCAGTAAAGCTGGATTTAGGCCAGGTTCAGAGCCTGGCTTAACTGGTGAGGGCTGGCACCAGCATTTCCCCATGGCCTTGTGCCAAACCCTGGCCCAGGGAAGAGCCTGGGCAGGCAGCAGGGCTCAGGATGGGGAGGTGACAGCAGTGGGACCTGGATTCCTGCTGCACTCCTGCAGCCCTTCCCCACTGAAGGGACAGGAGGCTTGAGCTCAGCTCCTGGGAAAATCAGGCTCCTCACGTGGGGAACGGGAGGGTTTTGAGCCCCAAGCTCACAGGGGGCAGTGGGTGTGAGCAGCGGCTTCTCTGTGTGAGCTGAACAATCTCCTCCAGCTTTTGGGAAGAGTCGCTGCCTTTGGCCACGTTTGCTTCCACACTTTGTGGCTCCCCACTCCCTCAAAGCAAGGAGGACCTCCAGGAGATGAAGAGCTCATTGCAGAAGATGAAGAGCTCATTCCAGAAGATGAAGAGCTCATTCCTCCTGCTCTGCAGTTGTGGCTGGTGCTAACAAAGACCATCATTCTCCTGATGAGTGCCACCCAACCATGCAGCTACCAGAGACAAGCAGATTCCTTTTGGGTCTGATGAAGGCTTTTGGAGAGCAGCTCAGGGCTGGCAGCTCCCTGACCTTCCAAACCACTCCATGTGTCTCAGCCGCCCACGGGGGCTCAGGGCCACCAGTTCCAGTTCAGGGACTCCCTGAGCTGCTCCAACGAGCCTCTCACTGCCCCTTGCTTTGGAGCAGCAGAGCCTGGGGTCTGTCTGCCCCCTCAGCCCCTGAGTCCAGGCTGGGCTGGGCTGCCCATCCACCCCCTGCTCCAGGAGGGACCCTCAGAGGGTCCCCGAGGTGTCCCTGAGGTGTCCCCTGCCCTCCCTGCTGGAATGCAGCGAGAAGCTGCCCTGGCCTGGCGTCCTGGGGCCTGTGTGGGGCTATTTTGGTCCAACTTTTTTATCACTCACTCCTCCCTTTGGAATCCACCCAGCTGGAGCCTTGCAGCCTGCAGCCCTCACTCGGAGAGGCAGCGAGGGCTGGGAAGGCAGGAAGGGAAGAAGGAAGGAAGGGAAGAAGGAAGAAGGAAGGGAAGAAGGAAGGGAAGAAGGAAGGGAAGAAGGAAGGAAGGGAAGAAGGAAGGTGTCTGTCCTGGACACGCCATGGCTGCCCGCACTGTGCCCCACGCCTACCCCATGAGCTCTGAGTACGAGTTTGCCAACCCCAGCAAGATCTACGACCAGAACTTTGGAGAAGGTAAGGAAGGGAGTGGGATCCCCCCCACTTTGCACCTTTCTCCCCTCTGCTGCTGCAGGGCTGGTGGAATTCCTTCTGGGGAGCTTCAGCTCAGAGGGGGAAGCTGGAGCTGAGGAATTTTGAGTGGAGGAATCTGGATCAGATCATGGGGGAACAGCCAGGGAATAGCTGGGAAAAAAACAGGGAATAGCCAGGGAATGGCCAGGGGAAAAACAGGGAATAGCCAGGGAAAGAACAGGGAATAACCAGGGAATGACCAGGGAAAAACAGGGAAAAAAAAACAGGGAATAGCCAGGGTCTCTCTCTTCATGTCCACTTCCCCATCCATGCCCACTGCTGCCCGTCCCTCCCTCCCTGATGCCAGCCATGCTCTGGCATTCGTGCACATGCTGTGAAAACATGGAGCAAAAGCGCTCAGGGGAGGAGGGGGAAGCTTTTCCAGCCAGGGGGGATGTGGAGAAAAGCTGAGCTGGGGTGTTCAGCACAAAGCTGGGCAGTGGCTGGCCAGGGGGAAGGAATGTGGGCAGCAGCAGAACCATTCAGCACCAGCACAACAGCGTGAAAAGGCAAAAAGCTCCAAGGAAAGCCCTGTGGACAATGGCACACAAAAGGCCTTCAGTTCTTCACCATCAGCAGTTTCCATGCCCATCCCTGGCTGTGGGCTCTGCTCTGCAGAGCTCCCAGGGCGCCCACCAGGCCCTCCCCGTGCACCCAACATGTGAAGCTGGAGGGCAGCCCCGGGCTGGCTGGCAGCTCTGGGCAGCCCGGTGGCACGCAGCAGCTGGCAGGGATGTGGCTCTGGGTGGGTTTTAGGGGCACAAAGGTGGGAACTGCAGCAGACTCCACCCCTGCTGCAGGGATGGGGCAGAGCCAAGGTGTTGCCCAGGTCCCAAACTGCTCCTGCCTGCTGCTCCAGCCCCACACTCCTCACGGGGTCTCTCTGCAGGTGTGTCCCCGTCGGAGATTTTAGCCCCTGCCCTGTACCACGGCTACTACATCCGGCCCCGCATCAACAAGCAGCTGGAGAGGGGCACCTCGGAGATCTGCCTGAACCAGCACAAGTTCCAGGTGTTCCTGGACGTCTGCCAGTTCCTGCCCGACGAGCTCAGCGTCCGCACCGTGGACAACCTGCTGGAGGTGGCGGGGCAGCACCCGCAGAAGGCTGACCGCCACGGCTTCGTCTCCAGGGAGTTCACCAGGACCTACATCCTGCCCCTGGACGTGGACCCGCTGCTGGTCAGGGCCACCCTGTCCCACGATGGCATCCTGAGCATCGTGGCTCCCCGCACGGGCAAGGAGGTGAAGGCCAGAGTGAACCAGGTGGAGATAACCCGGCAGGAGCAGCCCGTGGGGAAGGAGGAACAGGCTGAGGAAGGAAAAGAGAAGGAAAAGTCCTAAAGGCCGCAGATGTGGGAAGGTGGGGGGGACAGGGATGGGGGATCCGCAGTGCCAGAGCCCTGTTTGTCACCATTGGTGTTGAGCAGGGCCCTGAGGCAGCCACGCTTCTGCTTCTCGAGGCTGATGGCTGGGAACAAAAGGGACTTGGAACTGGAAAAAAGAGCGGGGCTGAAGTGTGAGTGCGAGTGAGTGTAATGCAGGTTTTCTCCTAGGCCAGGTGAGCATGCAGGGAGCTCTGCTCTCAGCCCAGGGTCATTCCTACCCTCAAGTGAGAGGCTGTGTCTCAATGGACTGAGCTCTAGCCCAGAAGGGCACTGGGAAGAGAGCAAAGGGGATCCCAGTGCTTCTGAGCTGGGGGCTGAGATTCCTGGCTGTGCAAGGTGGGTGTGGGTCTGTCCAAGTGCCTGCAGCAATCAGGAGGAGAGAGGAATAAATCTGCCTCTGCTCTTCTCTTGTTTGCCTTGGATTCGTGTTGCCCCTGTGGAGCAGGAAGGGTGGGCAGTGCCCAGCTGGGGCTGGGCTCACCTGGGCAAGTGGCACCAGTGGGGACATGGAGGGACTGTGGCCACCTCAGTGCCTCACCCCCCTGGCCCAGCTGCTGCTTTAGGGAGCCCAGAGTGAAGTGACCTCAAGGACAAAAAGGTGAGGAGGAGTGATGAGCCCTTGGAAGGTCCCTGAGCACCTCCAGAGCTGCAGCTGGAATGAGCCCAGTTAATGGGGCACAAATGGATGCCCAGCACAGCCTGTGCCTGCTCAGCCCTTCAGCTACGGGGCATCCTTCACCCCCAGCCCTTTGTGGGGGGCCTGAACCCAAAGCACTGAAGGGAGAGGCTCTGCTCAGACCCCATTTGCCTCGCTGGTGCCCCAGCCCTGTCTCTGAAGGCAGGGAGGGGCTGCAGCCACTGTGAGCAATGTCCCCGTGATGGGGACAGGGATCGTGTGTGCTGCTGCTGGCAGCTGCTGCCCCGGCGGCCCCAGGGCTCAGCAGGTGACAGTTGCCACCCTTGTGTCGTCAGGCACACAAAATGCTGTGTCAGTGGCTAAATTTGGGGGTGCCTGGCATGCCTGGGTGCAGCTCTCCCAGCAGAGAGGAGGGGAGGCTCTGAAATCCTGGCAGATGTGACTTCTCCCTCTCCCACCCCACCCGGGGCAGGAATGCCAGGGGCAGGAATGCCCCCTCCAGCCCTGCCCAGCACATCCCTTGTGCCTGGAGCACAGATCTCAGGCTGATTTTTTTCCCCTGCCAGGCCCAGTGGGATCCAGAGCAGGGCACTGCTATTTTCAGCTCTCTTCTGCTTCCCAGGGCGCTGCCAGCCCTGGGGTCAGTCAGATGAGGAGCAGCCCTGCCTGCCAGGCTCAGGGGGCACAGCGAGGGCACTGGGTGCACAGCAGGTGCCCTCAGTGCCCGACCTCCTGCCCTGACCCCTGCAGCAGAACCAGATAAACTGTCAAAATAAAAAATCACCTTTCCAACAGGCATTGTCTAAGTCATTAATAATAACTGCAGGCATAATTCTGGGCTAGGGGCTTTGAATCCCACCCAGGCAGACCCCAGATCTCAGGAGGGCTGAGCTCTTGAGCCCTGTGGTGGGGCAGAGCCCCGGGGGTGTGTGTGGGCTCAGGCATGGCCATCATTTCCTCGCTCCCCCTCCCAAAAGGCTTCCTCACATCCACACTGTGGCAGCAGCTCTGAAAGGTTTCTCTTTGTCCCTGCTCTGGCAAGAAGTGCTGCTGGTCCCTTTGCTCCCTGCAGGTTTCCTGTGATGGGGACGAGCTCCTTCCCTGGCTGGGGATGGGGCATGGCCAGCAGGTGATGGGCAAGGAGGGCACACACACAGCCTGGCACACGTGGCACAGCCTGGACCATCAGGTGCCATCTGTGCCTGCCCAGCAGCTCCGGGGGCTGAAACCAGCACTGGGGCTGCTCTGGGGGAGGATTCTGACCCAAAAGGACCAAACCAGCCCGGAGCTCTCTCTCCTGCCCTTCTGACAGTGCCAGCTCTGTGAGCTGCACCACGGTGCCCGTGGGACCTGGATGCTCGTGCCATAAAAATGCCCAGAATCCGCAGTGCCGACCCAGCTCCGTGCCCTCCCCAGCTCCTCCCGGCCCTGCTTTTGCTGTCCCCGGCTCATTCTCCCCCTCGGGGCGCTTGTGCCGGTGTCACAGCCGTGTCACTGTGCAGGACAGGGGCTGGCAGTGCCCGGGGCTGTCCCCGCAGACACGGCCGGGCAGGGAATGCGGGGTGGCAGCCAAGAGCCGGCGGCCCCGCCGGTGTTTGTGATGCTTTTCTGTTTCTCTGGTGGAGCTCAAAGCGGCAGCTCCGGTGTTTGTGAGAGACGCCGATGGGAACAGGCTCCCAGCCGGTTTTTTTTGCTCCTTCCCCACAAAGCAACAAAGCCCGAGTTATCCCAGGAATCACAACAGACGCTGGCTCATTAAAACAACAGTGTCTGTGGCAAGGCCAGAGACAGGGAGTCTGCACTTCCCAGGCAGGGACAGGCTCCTGGGAGCACCTGGGCTCTGCCCTGAATCCCAGCTGTCTGCACAGATCCAATCCTGAGCTCTGTTGCGTTTCTCCAGCCCCAAGCTGAGGAGCAGTGTCAGAGCAGGACAGGTCACAGTGCTGCTCACCTAGAGCCAGCTGTGGCCCTTCCAAAGCAGAATCCTTCTCCTTCGGCCACTCCTGGCTTTGCTGTGCCCTTGGGCAGGGGGTAACTGGGGCTGTGAGCCTGGCTGAGAGCGTGGCTGCCCCTGGAGCAGGAAGCAGGGCCAGCTCCTGTCACAGAAAGGTGAATTGATGCTGTTGGACACCCCTAGAGGGACCAGACCTGCACAGAACTGGGGCTGATTGCTGGGTCAGAGTTACTGCTCAAGAATGACATTAAAATGGCATCTCCCAGGAGGATCTGTTCTCTCAGACCTGCCTGAGACAAGGTCCCAGGAATTACCCAGTCCTTAGGTGCAGCAATGCCCAGGGCTCTGGTCACTCAGGCTGGCCAGACTGAGGGGCTCTCAGCAGGGGCACGGAGGTGAAATGCAGGTGAAATGTTCCTGTCTGACCCTCTGGGGCTGAGCCCGAGAGCTGCTCTGCAGCTCCTTGAGGCTGCGGGGGCTCTCCTGGGACCCTGCCACTCTCAGAGGCACAGAACTGAACTCTTTTATCCAGGTAGCCTGAAAGAAAGTGCATTTCCACTGTCCCCGAGGCCGCGGGGCAGCAGCAGCAGACCTCACTGAGAGAGATCTGCAGGAAATCCGCCGGTTCCCGGGCGATGCCACACGTGGCACAGTTTTCCTCGGGCTGCGAGGACGGGCAGCAGGAGCCGCCCGAGCTCCCACGCTGGGGCTTCTCCTTTTGTCTGAAGTCCCTCCTCCGTCCCCTTCTGTGGGGTCACAGGGACAGCGGAGGGACGGCAAAAGCAGCGACCTTCAGAGGAGAGGAGATGCAAGGCAGTGTCGTCTTCGCGTGGTTTGGACCGCAAAATTGCTCTGGAACAGTTGGAGTCGGGTGTTAACGATGGAACCAGTTTAAAAGTCTCCACCAAGGGTCTCAACTCCCACAAGGATCCTGGTAATCCTGGGGGAATAGCACTTCCCAAGCCTCGGAACCATGGCGAGCTGGATGGTAAACCAAATGCGGACTGGAAGAAACTTATTCATTAAATAAATAAATAAACTGATGAAACGGGCAATTGAGGGCTTGGCTGAGTCTAGTGGCTCATCCTGGGGAGGGACAAAGCCGAGTTGGAGCCGCAGGGGTGGCTCAGCCCGGGGACGCGGCCAGCGCTCCCTGCCCGCCGGGAGCGGGCACAGCTCCGGTAGATGGCACACGGGGCCAGCGCTCCGAAACCCGACACTGGGGACACTCCCCGAGAGCCAGGGGCCGAGCAGGAACCAGGAAATACGATCTCAGCCTGCCCAGGGAGCGCTCGGGCTCGGCGGGGAAGGAGGGAGCGCCATGGGCAACCTGTGCGGCTGCGGCCGGCGCTGGTGAGTGCGGGGCGGGCACCGCGGACACCGGGCACGGGCACCGGCAGCGTCCGGGAGCTCCGAGCCCCTGTGCCCCTGTGCTGGGCAGGGCTCTGTGCCCTGTGCCGGGCAGGGCAGGGCTCCGAGCCCCTGTGCTGGGCAGGGCAGGGCTCTGTGCCCTGTGCCAGGCTGGGCTCTGTGCCCCTGTGCCGGGCTGGGCTCTGTGCCCTGTGCCGGGCAGGGCAGGGCTCCGAGCCCCTGTGCTGGGCTGGGCAGGGCTCTGTGCCCTGTGCCAGGCTGGGCTCTGTGCCCCTGTGCTGGGCTGGGCTCGGTGCCCTGTGCTGGGCTGGGCTCTGTGCCCTGTGCCGGGCTGGGCTGGGCTCCGTGCCCCTGTGCTGGGCTGGGCTCGGTGCCCTGTGCTGGGCAGGGCTCTGTGCCCTGTGCCGGGCTGGGCTCTGTGCCCTGTGCCAGGCTGGGCTCTGTGCCCTGTGCCGGGCTGGGCTCTGTGCCCCTGTGCTGGGCTGGGCAGGGCAGGTGACACCTCATCCAGCCCGTAGCACCAAGGGCCATGTCCGGTCTTTTTAAACACATCCAGAGATGGTGATTCCATCACCTCCCTGGGAAGAGCATTCCAGTGCTTTATATTTCTGCTCAGGGAATCCTGGGCGCGTTTCTGAGATGCTGTGGCTCTTTCTCCCTGGGAGGGAGGGAGGCACTTTAATCCCTCCTGGCTCCTGCTGTGCCCTGCACCTCCTGCTCGCAGAGAAAGGGCAGCACTCGATGCCAAGTGGGAGCATTTTCAGCTCTGCCAGGGGAAGAGCCATGAATTTCAGAGCCATGAATTTCAGACGAAGCTCCGAGGGCGTTTGTTCAAAGTGCGAGAAATTCATCCAGTTTTTAATAATTCCAAGAGGCACAGCATCACCTAGTGGAGGAAGGCTCAGGAGCTGAGGACAGTGAGGTTCTCCCAAGCCCTGAGCCTTGAGGAGTTTGGGATTTCAGAATAGGAGTTGAAGGTGGGAGGTGGAAAGTTGGCCACCCACCGAAACTCCCGTTTTTCATTTCCTCTGCCCTGTGGCCGAGGGTAAATGAGGCACCCAGGGCATCAGCAGGCAAGGGCTGATCAGGGCATGCCTGGGGCACAGTCTGAGGTCTGTAAAGAAAAGCTGTCACAGCAAATTGATTCTGTCTGGGGAGTCATTGATGGAGGAATTGTGCCCTCGGGTCCGGGCTCCTCTGCCCCGTGCAGGACAGGCCCAGGCTCTGACCATTAAAGTGGCACTAAGGTGGCACAGACAGGGCAAGCTGCCCAAATCCCGGCCCCAGGACTGTGTGGGGCAGGGATCAGCCTGGCCTGGGCACGGGGAGGGGGCAGGCAGCAGGGCAGGAGCAGGGCTGTGGCTGCTGCCCTGCAGAATTCTCTCAGGCTGGGAGCTCCAGCAGCCTGACCCGCTTTGGGGAGCAGGGGAGAGGTTTCCCTGCTCCCATTTCCCGTGCCACACGTGTCGCCATTCCTGGGGAGATGCCTGGCTGTGATTGTCCTGCAGCCAGGAATAGCTGCAGCCCACACACTGCCTGCAGAGCTCCTCCTCTGAGGGAGCAGCCTGGAATGCCAGCCCAGAGCCTGCCTGCCCCAGGGAGGGCAGGGACCCTGCTGCTTCTGCCCCAGAAGGTGCTGGTTTGGTGAAATCCTGTGTGTCTGGGTGCTGGCAGGAAGGGAAGTGCCCCAGAAGGTGCTGGTTTGGTGAAGTGCTCCGTGCCTGGGTGCTGGCAGGAAGGGAAGTGCTCTGCCACACCAACCTGGGCAAGGAGGAGACACTGCGGGCAGGGGGGGAGGAGGAGGCTGTGAGAGCCCCACACAGGGGTGCTGCTGTGAGGTAAAGCCCAAATTCCTGGGGGAACCCCCCGGGTTTTGCCTGTGCAGAGCTGGGGGTGCCCCTGTGGCAGCGCTGGAGCCTCGGCCACGCTGCCGTGCCCACAGCTGCCAGTGCCTGCCCAGCTCTGGTTAATCATTCCCGGCCATTCCCGAGCTCCCTGCCTGCATTCCCAGGGGTTTTTGTTTTCCCTCTGCAGAGCCAGGGCACGGCTGCACGGCCTGTGCTGCCTGGCAGAGCTGGCACAGGCACAGCCCTGCCCGGGGCACTGCTCTGTGCCCGGCCAAGGCTCAGCCTGTGGCACACCCAGCATTCCATCCCTGGAGCCCCATCCAGGGCACTGCCACAGCCCCCTGGGAGCCCCTGGGCTCTGTGTGTGTGCAGGAGGGGCCACACAAGGGCTGCACCTGCTCCCCAGCCCTCTGAGCTGCCATTTCCTTGGTGCATCTGTCCCAGAGGGGGACAGCAGCCCCCTCTGCCAGGCCCAGCCTGCAGGAGCTCAGCTCCAGGCTCTGTTGGCACAGCTGGGATGGATTTGGCTCCTGTCCTCTCCTGGAGCACACCTGTGCTTGGCCTGTCCCTGTCTGCTCACACAGGTACAGCTCAGAGGAGGGTTTGGTTTGGCTCGTGGCGAGGGCAGAGCTTGTTTGGATTGGTTCTGTTCTAAGTGGAGCCCTGAGAACAGGAAAAGTGTCTGAGAGCTGCACTCAGACAGCTGCTCCCTGGGCCAGCACAGGGACAGGGGCTGGCAGAGCAGCTGACCCCAGAAGGAGGGGTTGGTGCCCAAAAAGGAGGGGTTGGTGCCCCCAAAAGGAGGGGTTGGTGCCCCAAAAGGAGGGGTTGGTGCCCAAAAAGGAGGGGTTGGTGCCCCCAGAAGGAGGGGTTGGTGCCCCAGAAGGAGGGATTGGTGCCCCAAAAGGAGGGGTTGGTGCCCAAAAAGGAGGGTTTGGTGCCCAAAAAGGAGGGGTTGGTGCCCCAGAAGGAGGGGTTGGTGCCCCCAGAAGGAGGGGTTGGTGCCCAAAAAGGAGGGGTTGGTGCCCCCAAAGGAGGGGTTGGTGCCTCCAAAAGGAGGGGTTGGTGCCCCAAAAAGGAGGGGTTGGTGCCCCAGAAGGAGGGGTTGGTGCCCCCAGAAGGAGGGGTTGGTGCCCCCAAAAGGAGGGGTTGGTGCCCAAAAAGGAGGGGTTGGTGCCCCAAAAGGAGGGGTTGGTGCCCCAAAAGGAGGGGTTGGTGCCCCCAGAAGGAGGGGTTAGTGCCCCCAAAAGGAGGGGTTGGTGCCCCAAAAAGGAGGGGTTGGTGCCCCAAAAAGGAGGGGTTGGTGCCCCAGAAGGAGGGGTTGGTGCCCCAGAAGGAGGGGTTGGTGCCCCCAAAAGGAGGGGTTGGTGCCCCCAAAAGGAGGGGTTGGTGCCAGCTGGGCTCGTGCCCTGCAGCCTGTGCCTCAGAGCTGAGATCAGAAATGGAGAAAAATGGAGAAGTGCAAAGCTGCAGGGAGAGGAGCTCCCGTTCCTGGGGATGCTGCTGGGGCAGGAGGGCAGGAGGGAGAGCTGGGGGCCTGGGGGGGTGTGGTGGGCCCCAGAAGGAGGAAGCACATCCCCTTTGGACACCTTCCCTTTGGACATCTGCCCTGCAAGGGTCACTGGGGCTCCTGGCTGGCTCTCCTCGGGCTGTCCCACTCCCTGGTACCCCAGCTGGGGTCTGGGCTGCTCTGGGGGGGCAGAGGTTTGGGATTTTCAGGGCTGATGTGTCTCTCTGATTTCAGGAAGTGTCCTTCACCTTTCAAAAGGAAGAAAGAAAAGCAAGGTAAGGATGTGTGACAGTGCTGTGGAGTGACAGAGCCCCTGGGGAGGTGACATCCCCTCCCACGCTCCTTTTGCACTTTACCTTCCTCAGGAGAAGTTTGAGGCACCATTTCCTTAACTCTCAAAGCCAGGAGGGTGACGTGCCACGGGATCTGGGGAGGGAGGGGACTTCAGCAGTGCCTTCAGAACAACCAAGTCCCTCCTCAAAACACCAGGAGTGCTCTCCAGCAGGGCAGGAGCTGCAAACATCTGTCTGACAGCACCCCCAGAGTCAAGGGCATTCCTCAGGCTGTGTCCTGTGGCCTTTGGACCGTGCTGGGCAAAACATGTTTGCCAGGCAGCAGAGGAAATAACAAAGTTAAAAGTGGCTCTGACTCCTCCGAGGGCCGGACAAGAAGCTCTCTGTGCCGGGTCTGTGGCTTCTGCCAAGAGCTCCGTGGTCCACAGCCTGCTGCCATCCTGGAAAACCTCATTTTTCCCAAAGAAACAAGCCCAGGCTTTCTTCTTGGGCAGCATTAGGGCTGAGGGAGTCGGATGAGGTGGAAATCTGATTTGTGCCCAGCAGGGAGAGCCCACCCAGCGCTGCTGCATCCCGAGGTGGAACAACAAACTGGTTTAAGCTGACCCCTGGTGTTTCTTTTGCAGGAGCTAATGTGAGGCATGAGGCTCAGCAGCAGCAGCAGCCTGCCAGGAAGGTAAACAACTTTCCAGAGGGTTTTCCCAAGTGTGTGTTGAGGAGCCAGAGCTGCCCTGGGCTGGGGGGACACGGGGCAGAATTCAGAGCCAAGAATCCTCTCCTGCTGGGCAGCCTCTAGCCTGGGCACAGTGCCCATGGCTTTTCCCACATCTTTTGCCCCCTGTCTGTAGGAATGTGGCAACTGTTGATGGAGTGACCAAATTATTCTTTGTCTGCGTAAAAAAAGGCAGAAAGCCCAGAAGTTTCTCTCCCAAATTAAGTACAAAGATGCCTCATAGCACCTTTGGGACTTCACACCTGGGGCTGAGGACAGAGGCCAAAAGGTCCAAATTGTACCCAACTGCACCCAAATTGGTACAGAAACACCTCACAGGACCTTTGGGGCTTCACCTCAAACCTAGGACTGCCCAATTAATCAGAGACCAAGAGGCCCAGCCTGGGTAATTCACTAGAAAAGGAAGAGAACAAATTAAATCATCCCTTTTGTGGGGTGTTTTAGCAGGAGCAAGAACCTCTATTTGTCCTCACTTCTCTACTTCTCATATAACTTTTCTGCTGACCAATCCCATGGCTGCTGCTCAGCTCCAATCCCAGTCCTGCTGTCTCTG
>JAYDZK010000091.1:5443478-5462620 GCA_034509185.1 Euphonia xanthogaster
AGTTTGAGTTTCCCTGGTCTGAGTTTGAGTTTCCCTGGTCTGAATTTGAGTTTCCCTGGTCTGAATTTGAGTTTTCCTGGTCTGAATTTGAGTTTTCCTGGTCTGAATTTGAGTTTTCCTGGTCTGAATTTGAGTTTCCCTGGTCTCTCCCACCCACAGCATTCCTCCTGAGCTGCTGGCCAGGCCCTTTTCCTGTCTCCCAGGGCCCAAGGCAGCTTCCCTGCATGCAGGAATAGAAACTGGGCCACTGGAAGTGCTGAGGCAGCTCCCAGGCTGTGGAGGGGCTGTTCCAAATGAGCCACGCTGGGAGTGTCACAGAGGGAGGCTCTTGTCTCTCCCAGGAAACCTCCCCTGCTTGTCCTGCAGCTGTTGAAAGGGCAGGCAATTGTTAAATTGTGAAATAATCGGGGTTCCCTGCTCCTGCAGGCTGGGTTTCTGCTCTGGGGTGGGACACAGTGAGCCAGCTGTGGCTCCCAGGGTGAGGGGATGGCAGTGCTGGCGTGGCTCCGCTGCAGGTGAGATGCAGAGCTCTGGGGTCTGCTGTGCCCAGCTCGGGACTCCTGTCCTGCTCCCTGCTCCCAGGCTGAGCTGCCCCAGGCAGCCAGGGGTGGCAGCCAGGCTCCGGAGCGAGACCTCTGCTCTGTGCTCCCCAGGGCAGGGGACCAAGCTCTGTGAAAATCAGGGAGAAAATCTGCAGAGATGCCTGCAATGCAAACGGTCTGGTTTTCTGTTTCAGCAACAGCTGCAGGCCTACGTGGCCTGGGTGAATTCCCAGCTGAAGAAGAAGCCAGGGGTGAGGCCAGTGCAGGACCTGAGGCAGGACCTGCGGGATGGGGTCACCCTTGCCCTGCTCATCGAGATTGTAGGTCAGTGCTGCCATCTGGCCCTGTTTTTCCCCCTCGGCTCTGGCTCTGGCCTGGAGGGGCTGCCCTGGCTCTGGCATCTGTCGGGCAGATGTTGCTGGGGGTGGCAGAGCTGGCTGGGAAGGAAAACAATCCTAAATCAGATCACAAATGCAATTCTATTACACCCTTATGGTTCAGAGGCAGTTGGAGCAGATGGGGAAAGCTGGCAGGGGCTCTGGGAGCTCCCACAGGGCTGGCATGGAGTTAGGGGTGGTTTTTGGGAGCAGTGACGTGTTTGCTGATGTCATTGGGCAGGGGGACAGGGAATGGGGGTGCAGTGAGTTCATCTTCCTCGCTGCTCCTTCCTCCTCACACTCAGCCCCTGCCCCAGTGGGGGACAGCTCTCCAAACTCCTCCAGCTGGGTCTGTCCCGCGTGCTTCACTTTGTCACCAGGTGAGCCCTTTCCCTGCTTCACTTTGTCACCAGGTGAGCCCTTTCTGTGCTTCACTTTGTCACCAGGTGAGCCCTTTCCATGGAGCTCAGTCCTTTGGGAAGAGGCAGCTCCAGCGTGGGTCCCTCAGGGGGCCACAAATCCTGCCAGAATCCTGCTCCAGCCCCCCAGAACCTTGCCAGCACCCCAACACAGCCCCAGAGCCAGTCACTCCTGGTGCTGGCTCCTGTTAAGCGGGACCAGGAGCCCCATGCAGTGCCCAGCCATGAGACCAGAGCAGTGCCAGCAATCCCTCTGGCAGTGCCCAGAGCTTCAGCTCTCCTCTGCTAAAGCTTTTTCACTCCTTTCAGCTGGTGAGAAGCTGAGTGGCATCGAGCTCAACCCCAGCAGCCAGCAGGAGATGAGGGAAAATGTGGAGAAAGTCTTACAATTCGTGGCATCCAAGAAGATCCGCATGCACCAGACGTCAGCTAAAGGTGCGTGGCCCTGGGGGGGATTTCAGCTGCTGAGATCCTGTTTCTGGCTTTGTTTTCTATCAAACAGGTCATTTATGGGTAAATTCATGTATCAGTTTGTGGGGCAGTTGGAGGTTTTTTCCCCTCTAGTTTAGTGAAGGTTTTGGGTTGAAAGATGGGGAATGCAGAGAAAAAAAAAGTGACATTTTTCCTGCTGCTGAGCACTCAGAAGCCCAGGTGGGGGTGTAATGAAAAATACAGGCTTGGAATCTTTCACCAAAAGGACACATAAACCTGCTACAGTGAAAGGAGACGTGGAAAAAATATTTGTGGTTCACTGGAAGCCATGGGCTGGAAACAGAGAGGAGACAAAACACACAATCACATGTCTGTGGCGTGGTTTAGTCAGGACTTTGAGCAGCTCTGACTAAATTGTTTTGGGAAATCTTGGTCTGGGAGAGCAGCTGATCTTTGCCATGACATCAGTGTGCTGGAAAACACTCGTGTGATCTCACTGAATGTGATTAATTTACATTTGCAGGGCGCTGCAAACAGCTGATGGCACAGGATGCCCCCACTGGAGAAATGCCTCGCTGTTCTGCCCTTAGTGTTTTAAAAAAGGGAATTCTCTGCCAGTGAAGTCAGTGACAATCCTCAGTAACTGCTCTGCTTCTGAGTGAGCACCAGTAATTATGTGTCCAGTAATTAACTGCTGGAAATGGCCATGAAGGGAGGCTCAGGCTGTGCTGTGGAGGTGGCAGGCACTTTGCAGTGCTCTGCAGGCACCCCCCGTTAACCACCCAAACATTTGCATTTTGCAGATATCGTCGAGGGGAACTTGAAATCCACCATGAGGCTGATCCTGGCCTTGGCTGCTCACTTCAAGCCGGGCTCTGGCAGAGCTGGCACGCCGGGCTCGGGGGGCAGGAGCTGGGCAGCCCCCCCGGGCAGGCTCCGGCCGCGCTCGGCCGCTGCCGTGGCGCAGGGGGCGGCGGCCGCGCTGGCCGATGTCCGGCAGGACGTCCAGCACTCCGGCCGGGAGCTCTTCAGGCACAGGCACAGGTGAGGCTTGGTCTCGGAATCTCTGCTGCTCAGAGTGACCCCGAGGTGAGTTAGAAAGTCTCTTTTCCCAGGCCAGCAGCAGACACAGACCTCACTGTTACAACTCACTTTAAAAGTTTTTTGGCCAACCACACAAAGCCGAAGCACATTGGCAGTGGTTCCATCCAGCCACTGTGAGCACAGGTACCTTTGGTTAAACAATGCTGGCTCATTTCAAACACAACACCTGCTTGTGAGCCTTAAACACAATGCTCAGAGCTCCAGTATTGAGCTCAGAACTCCCTAATATCTCACTGGATAGACTTTTCTGCAGCTCAGGGAGTTATTCTAGCCAAGCATTAACACACAGACCATTGCTCTATTTGTCCTCACTTTTCTACTTCTCATATAACTTTTCTGCTGACCAATCCCATGGCTGCTGCTCAGCTCCAATCCCAGTCCTGCTGTCTCTGAGGCTGCCTTTTGCAGCTTTCCCAAAACCCTCTGATTTTAAGGATTCCCACATAAATGTATCTTAGTTTGTTTTATCCCTGGCGGGAGGAAGCTGCTGTTGGGCAAAACCACCAAAAACTCCTCGCAGAGGGGGCACTGACCTGACTCTGCTGCCAGCCCAGGTCACTCTCAGGTTTTACAGCAGAACAGCAGCTGGGTCTCTCTTTATGTCCCTGGAACAGAGCAGGGAGTTGCAGCCCAGGCAGAGGGACCTGTGCTGCCTCCTTCTCCCCACGCTGCCCTCGGTGCTTTCTCCTTGGAGATGTTCTCATGCCAAGCGGAACACGAGTCAGGTTTTCACCCCAGAGATCTGGAGCTTTATTTCCAGAGCTGAGGATGTTGTACAAGTCCTTTCTGGCTCCTCCACTGCTCATCCCACTGCTCCAGGCCGCTGTTGGGTCCTGGGGATGCTGAAAATCCACACACATGGGGAATAATGCTGAAAATCCCATTTGCCCCTTGCCAAAGGTGCTGTGGGGGTGACAATAACAATAATAGCAATGACATTTAGCTGGGAGCCAGGTGCTGGGGCTGTGCAGGGTTTCATTTACACAGCTGAAGGTCATTTCCCATTTGATACTGGCTCGAGGGAGCACCCATGAAACAGTCTGGAAAGGAGGCTGAAATGGTAACTTGGACTGAAAAATGAAATGTTCAAGGTTTCCCTTGCAAAGGCCTTGGAGTTCTTCAGGAAAGCCAGTCCTTGTGATGTTTCCTTGTATTCCCAGGCTTTTGGAGTTTTGTAGTCACAGAATTAGGGACGAGTTTAAAACAACAAGGCCTGTTTGCCTGTTTTCCCTTAACACCAAGAAGATGGGGATCCCTGATAGGAAACTTGGCATTTTCCCAGCTGTCTCCTCTTCCTTACCTCCTTCTCCTCAGCTCTCGTCCCCTCCTTTTTGGAAAGAGAAGAATTCCAGCAGCACTCAGGTGAGGCTCCCCTCATTGTGTGACTGTCACCCCCAGGAACAGCAGCGTGGACGAGGAGATTGAGAATCCCTGCTGGAGCGTGCGGGCGCTGGTGCAGCAGTACGAGGGGCAGCAGAACATGCCACTGGAGCCCCACCCTGCCAGGTGAGGAATTGTATTGCCAAGGTGTCTCCTCTCCAAGATGTCACCCTGCCAGGTGAGGAATTGTATTGCCAAGGTGTCTCCTGTGCCTGACGTTGCCTAAAGTGCCTGTTCTCACCAAAATCCGCTCAGTTCTGGTGGGAAAGGGCGTCCCTGGCTGGTCTGGAGGATGAAACCTCAGGAATCAATGTGAAGCAGTTTTCTGTGAGAAAATGCAGCCAAAAAGGGGCTTTTGAAGGAAACTCACTCCAGTGAGGGAGCTGATCCAGCACGGAGAGCTCTGTAGTAGAGGGAAGCCGCTCCCTTTTCCCCCAGAGAACCAGAAACCGCTCGGAAGAGCCAGAGCTGTGTTACTGAACAACTGGGGCTCCCTCTGGGAATGGTGCTGTGCTCCAGTTAATCTCATCTGGAGCAGATCCGAGGGCAGGGCTGCACGTGGGGAGCTGCAGCTCTTTGCCTCAGAGCCTCCCACTGCCACTGGAAGCCCCAACTCTGATTTTCAGTGTCCTTCCCCTGCCTGGGCTGTTCCCCGAGTGCCTCCCTCCCGTTTGTGTGGGAGTGGGGAGCTCATTTGCCAAGGACAGATTGCCACTGACAGCCTCTCAGCAGGCAGGACGTTTCCCCAGCATTTCTCAGGCCAATTTTTACGCTCCACAGCACCAATAATTCTCTGTGTACCTGAAAATTAAGGTTGCTTTGCCCAACAGAGGAGAAAAATACAAGAGTTTGTGTTTATCCCCCAGTTCTGCTGCGTGTCATTGAGAGAGTGTTTATAAATAGACTTTGGAGGAGTGTGGGGCTCCCGGGGAGGCAGTGCTGGAGCAGTGCCTCCACATGATGTCAGCAGTGTGCTTTTGAGGCCGGCCTGCCAGGGGGGATGTAAAAATCCTGCTCTTGGCAGCATTTCATGGATAATGCCACAGGAGCTTGGCTCTTGAACCGGGAGCTCAGGAGTGCCACATCCTGCTGCCTGCTCTCATCCCTCCCTTTAAGGGAGCTGGAATATTTGATGTATTCTTTCTACCCCATCAGGTGGCTGCTGTTTCCTCATATTTTGGTATTTTGGTGGTAAACAAAAATATCTCTGCACATCCTGTGCTTCTATTTTACCTTTCCCCATAACATCATGGATTCTCTGGCCACAATGCAATGGTGATATTATTGCTGATGGGGCAGAACACAGCGAGAATCTTTCCAAAAGTGATCAAAAACTGGGAGAATTCTTCCCCTCCAGCTGCTGGGGGTGTCTGTGCTGACACAATTCTGCACGATGAAAACAAGATGCTCTCCCTTTCCTCGCGGGGAGGAATGTGCTTAGCTCAGTTCAGAGAACAGGCTGGGAGAAACGAGATGCTTTTTTTATTGGTGAGAGACGTTACTGGGTGCAGCGACCCCCTCCTCCAGCCGGCTGAGGTGTCCCAGGGCAGCATCCCCGGCTCCTTCCACGCTCCGAGCTCTCCCAATTCCCAGGGCCGGCAGCAGCGACGAGCGCAGGCTGCCGAAATGATTCATGGAAAAATTTGCCAAAAATCAGATGATTCCCAGGCCGCCGAGCCCCTCACCCACCCCTCTCCCTTTCCCCTCCCCTTCCAGCAGCATTCCCTCCCCCACCCCTGAGCCAGGCATCTCGGAGGAAGGCTGTGCCTGCACAGCCCGTGTGACAGCAGGAGGGAGAGGGAGCCGTGCCTGGGGCTGGGGAGAGCCTGGGCAGAGCCCGCATCCCCCTGGAAGCTGGGAGAGCAGCCTGAGCAGAGCCCACATCCCTCTGGAAGCCGGGAGAGCAGCTTGGGCAGAGCCTGCATCCCCCTAAAGCCCGGAGAGCAGCTTGGGCAGAGCCTGCATCCCCCTGGAAGCTGGGAGAGCAGCTTGGGCAGAGCCTGCATCCCTCTGGAAGCTGGGAGAGCAGCTTGGGCAGAGCCTGCATCCCTCTAAAGCCGGGAGAGCATCCTGAGCAGAGCCTGCATCCCCCTGGAAGCTGGGAGAGCATCCTGAGCAGAGCCTGCATCCCCCGGCAGCGCCCGCATCCCCCGGCAGCGCAGGGACCCCGCGCCGGCAGCAGCTCCTTCCCTTCCCCGGCGGCTCCTCGGATGCTCGGCAGCACAAGGAGGGCGGGATGGGATGAGAAACACCCCCGGCAAGCCCGGAGCCTTGTGATGAAAACAAGCGGCTGTGCAGCTGACCAAAATGCAGCAGCAGGAGGCGAATAACCTGCGGGGGACAGCGGCGGGAGCCACAGGCAGGCTGCAGAATTCCCCCTCGGCTCCGGAATCCAGCCCGCTCGTGGGGGCTGCGGATTTGCCTCTCAGCCGGCGCGGCCCCTGAGCCGCTTGTTTTGTGCGCCTGTGTTGTTCCCGCTGGGAGTCTCCTCGGCACTCGGGCTCGCGGAGCTTGCCCGGGAGTTTGGCAGGAGCTGAGCCCTGGGCGTGTGAAGAAGGGAAGGAGGCATGAGCGGAGCCGGGATCCTGCGGATTCTGTGAGGCCACAGGTCCAAGTGGGATCATGGGAGGGAAGCAGGTCAAATGGTGAGCGATTGTGTCCATTGTCCTCGCGAGCAGCAGGGATGGGTGTTTATTAAAATTCGGGGCATTCAGGGGCTCGTTGCCCTGCAGCCCCTGAGGGCTGTGCTGGAGGATCTGGGGCTCTGGGAGGCAGGATGTGGGTTAAGGAACCAAGTGGTGAAAGGAATGAAGTGGAGCAGTTTGCATCATAAATCTCTCTTGGAAAGCTTTCATTCCCCAGCCCTCGTTTCTGCACGCTTTAATAGGGAATTGTTCTGCACTTTTAAAGGCATTGCATCAGGCTGTTTCATACTCTGATGGCTCAGACTGATACAGACCCTGGGCAAGTGTTTGCAGCATTAATTGGGTGATGCAGAAAGCAACCTGACCTGTGCTGCTGCTTCAGCTGCCTCTGGCCCTGCCACTGTTTGCTGTGGTTGGGAGGTGGTTGGGAGGTGGTTGTGGATGCTGGCTGAACCCAGGGGCCTTTGGAAATAGGAAAACTGCCTGGAAAGGGTCTGGGGATGTGGGAATGCATCAGGAAATGTAAAGCTGTCTGGCTGGGGGGACCTCTGCACACCTGTGGTGCCTTTTCTTGGCTTTGGGCTGTGGATCCAGAGCTGGGAGAAGCGGATGTGGGATGTTATTTCCAGGCTCATATCTTTGTTTTTCATCCTGCTCATCCTTTTCACTTCCTCTGTTTCACCACCTTCTCTCCCATCTGTGCCTGCTGGTGTTTTTCTGGGACAGCTTCTGCATGGATGAGAACCAGCAGTGCCTCGGGGTGAGGGCAGGTTCAGAGCATCAGCTGGGAACGGGAGGGAGGGAATTCTGAGATCTGTTCCTAGAAGGAAGTGAAATCCTCCTGGAGCTGCTGGCCATGTCAGACCAGCTGGGCTTCCTGCTGGCATCTGTGTTGTGTGAAAGTTCCATCCGTTCTTCTGGCCCTTGTTACATAATGCAAGCCCTGCAGAACTGCCAAATCAAGTCATAAACAGCATTTTTTAAAACCAAAAAAAAAGCATCATTTTATGCCATGCCCCCATTCAGCAATGAGCAGGAGCGGGGCCTGGTTACAAATTTGATATTAAAAATATGTTTAATGAGGGACTGCTGTGATGGATTTGGAATTCCTGGAGGTAAATTCTGGAGCAAAGCCAGGTGGCTGGGAGTCCTTTAAGCATCATGGACACACCTGAAAGGACTGGCACTGTCCCTGTGGGACATTTGATTATTCTTTCACTTGGACTCAAGGGAAGTCTGGGCCACAAAAAACTGGACTCAGGTCTGTAATTTGAATGAGGAGAGGCTCGTCCTGGCCGTGGGAGTGGGGCAAGCAGGAGCAGCAAGTCATTTCCATCTCTATTGCAGGGCTTTTCCCATTCTGTGGGAGCTGTGGGAGACGAGCAGCAGTGCTGGGAAGATGCAGGGAGGGAGCTGCTGAAGCCTCTTATTTTTCTAAACCTATTATATTATTTCCACACTGTTTTTCTTTTTGTTCCCTGCCCTTTGTTTCTGTGTTGGGGGAGAATGAAAAATTAACTCCTGCTCACACTTGCAAGGATTAATTCCTGCGACTTTCGGGGTACGTTGAATGGGTCAGTGAGCTTCAGCCTCCTTTTGATGTTGTCTGGGAGATGCACTTAGGAAGAATTTCTGAGAAAAAGATTGCTTGAACCTCCCAGTCAGCTGAGATGGCTCCTGTGAAAATATGTGGGCACTTCCAAGAAGTTTTAATCAAAGAACATGAGTGAGTGGAATCTGACTCTCAGATATATTGGGATTTGAAGTTGGAATGATTCATCTGAAAGCTCTGGAGCAAGAGATGAAGCCAGGGTGGCTTTTTGTCCAGCATAAGGCTGGCAGTAAATTACTCCTCAGTGTGGTCCTACCCCTGTGTGAGAGTCTGAATTCAAAAAATTACATGTCCAGGCTGGGTTGTTGAAAGTTTCTCTGGGATGCAGATAATTCTTAGATAAAAGTGAATATGGAGAAATGCTTGTTCAAAATGAGTGCTGATCAACACCATCTCCACCATCTAAAAGAGCTGTTCCTGCCTTGCTCTGCAGCCTGACTTCACCCAGCCCTGTCCACAGTGCAAAGAGTGAATCCACTGTAGCCCCCTCGGAGGAGAAGGAGAGGCTTGTGATCCTCCAGGCTGAAGAAACAGAGCCTAAGCCAGGTAAAACCTTGGCACTGTCCTGGTGTTCTGGAAAGCTCCCCCGGGTCTGCTGCTGCCTCCAGGGTGTCCTTGGGCACTGAGGGATGCTCTGCAAAGCCCCCAGGTGCTTCTCCCCCTCTGTCACTGTCCCCAGTGCTGTGCTTGGCCATCTCCCTGAGCCCAGTGCAGTTATCTGGGATAAAGTGGGTGTAGGAAAGCTTGGATTGCCTCAGGAATCCTGGGGGTCAGGTGAGCTGTCACGCCCTGGCACTGGGAGTGGAGCAGGGCCCTCCTGGGCTGCCAGCAGCACACCCAGCCCCTCTCTCTTGCAGAAGAGTCCGGGGCTCACTTCCAGCCCGAGTGGCAGGCAGGGAGCTCTGGGTCCTACCTGGAGAACTCATGGGAGGAGCAGCTCCTGGAGCAGCAGGACCACCTGGAAAAGGAAATGGAGGAGGCGAAAAAGATGATTTCGGGTTTGCAGGTGAGAGACTTCTCAGAGAGTGTTCCCTTCCAGGGTCACCCAGCCCCACGTCAGTCAGCCCATCAGCTTGGCTGAACCTTCACATTTGGCACGTTCTCCCCACAATTCTTAATTTCTGGGGCCTTTCCCTCGCTTGCCCTCCCTGCCCCTCAGCCCGGTGTGTGTCTGGCTGTGCCGGGGGAACAGAGCCCCTTGATCCATATGGTGAAGGCACTGAACTCTCTCAGAACATCCCTTCTGTTTGTGCTGGGAACCACAGTGGCTTTGAATTGTAAATATTTATGTGGCAGTAAACAAAGCAGAGATTGTGTGAGGAGCACAGGCAGCTGGGCGGGCACTCTCCCCCGGGACAATGGGCAGGACACAAAAGAGTCACCAAAAAAAAAATAAAATTCCTTGGTTGACTGGTAAAATCCCTGCATTTTGTGCCCCCTGGGAGCAGGGACAGGAGGGACTGGCACTGCTGCCCCCTCATCCCCTGGGAGTGGGGAGAGGCAGCTGATGTGGCCAGCCAGGAAATTGCATTTGGCTAATTGATTTTCCTCCTCTTACTCAATAATTGAGAAGTTCCAGATTGTGACAGTTTGGTTGAAATATTGGGGATTTGATGCAGACCCACCCTATAAGGTGCTAAAGCTGAGACTTCACTCCCTGGAAATCTGAGTTGTCCTTGTTTGGTTCTTTCTGTGGGGAAGAGCATGGGCTGACAGACCCCTGGGAGAGCTTTGTCAGGGGATAAATCTTCTTGTTCATTCCTGAAGAAAACCCCTCATTTTTGAGGGGAATAAATCAGCAGCAATGGGAAAGGAAGCTGGTGGGGGCTGTTGGTAGGAGTGACTGCTGGCCAGAGCTGCAGCTCACCTCTTTCCCTTTGAATCTCTGAAAAGGAGATTTTTTTTTCCCCCTTTATCTCCCCAGGCTTTGTTGCTCAATGGGTCTTTACCTGAGGATGAGCAGGAAGGGTCCTTTGAACTTTGTGAGCGTGGAGCCTGCCCTGAGGAGCAGCTGGTGAGAACAGCCCTGGACCCAACTTTCCCTGCTGCAGCTGCCTTTTGCCCTGCCCTGCCCCTGCTGCACAATAACAACGCTGATATTTTGCATTCAGATCATCATCCGAAGCCGCCTGGACCAGAGCGTGGAAGAAAATCAAGATCTGAAGGTTAGAGGGTGACAGATGGAGGGGGAAGAGAGGTTTTGCAGATTGTCCCACTTGATTTTTTAGGGGAAAACGGGGTGGGGATGAGGCAGGGTGGGCATCATGATGGACGAAATGGGGAATATTCTGTGAGGGCTCCAACTCTGGAGGCTTGGGACCAGTTCTGATGCTGGCAGAAGTGTTTGATGTTGGCCTGAAGGACAGATCTGGGGGACTGGGCAATCATTATTTTCCTCAGGACTTTAATAACAGAGCTTAAGAGCTCAGCTCTTTGTCATGTTTGTAACTCATTAAAATGTCTCAGGCTCTTGGATCTGTGGGGAGAGGAGGGACGTGCTTCCTCCTGCAGAGAAAACATCAGCTCTGGCTGGTTCTGAAGGGGTGACAAGGGCTGTTTAACCACATTGTGTTGCATTTGCAGAAGGAGCTGCTGAAATACAAACAAGAAGCTCGGAACCTCCAGGGCATAAAGGTGAGGAAAGGGGCATTTCATCAAAAATGAACAGTAGTGCTTTAGGGGAGTAGGGCCAGCAGCAACCACACATCTCTGAGGAACCTCAGATTATGGAAGGAGGAGCATAGGGGGATCCTGTGGTTCATTTCTGAATTTTTAGGCAGGTGCAAGGAGCTGGGTTTCCAGTTTTCTGCTCTGTCTGTAAGACTGTGGTCAAGTATTCCCCTTTTTCTCTATTTTCCCCTGTTTCTCCTAAACAAAAAGAGGCATAAATTGGTTGGCTGGCTCTTTTATTCCCTCCTCTCCCTTGGAGTACACACCCAGCAGCACTGGCCCAGTGAACTCATTCCTGCCAGCACAGGAAAAAGAGCCTGGGGCGTCCCTGTCCTGCCCAGAAACAGCTCAGTTTGTGCCTCTGGAGTGCTGAACACTGCTGATCTCCTCCTGACAGAGGTATTTTTAGAGCTGCCTGTCAGAAGGGAGCAAACAGCAGTCGCTGTCCAAGGTGCAGCTCTGGGTGAGTGAAAGGTGCAGAATTAGTGCTGACTTTGGCCTCTCCAGAGAGGATTTCACTGCACAACTGGGTCACACTCAGGGCTTAAGGCTCCTTGTGTCCTGGGCTGATCTTGGCCTCTCTGTGCCCTCGGGATGAGTGGCTGGGGCAGGAGCTGCAGGGCTGAACACCCTCCAGAGCTGTTCCTGTCCATCAGAGCCAAAGTTCATCACTTCTGGAGCAGGAAATTAGGGCTGAAGCAGAGAAATCCCTCTGTGCTGGTGGCCAAAACGTTGGCAGGGAAGGGAGTTTTGGGTAAGGGAGAGGCAGGAGGGCTGCGAGTCCCTGGCAGCACCTCAGCCCCGGGTGGCCACAGGGTGTTCTGGCCCCTGGGCCCCAGGGAGGGGTCCCTGCCCTCCCTGCCCTCCTGCAGAGATCACCTCTCCCCAGGACGCTCTGCAGCAGAGGCTGCTCCAGCAGGATGCTTCAGTCCTGCAGCTCAAGCAGGAGCTGCTGAGAGCCAACATGGACAAGGAGGAGCTGCACAACCAGAACGTGAGTCGCTGCTGCTGCTGCTGCTGCTGCTGAGGATGTTTTGGGGGGGTTGGTGGCCCCAGGGGTGGCTGCAGCAGAGATTTCGGGGCCGTGGGATAGTGAGCAAGAGCCAGAGGTCTCTGCACAGCACAGGCTGCTCACAGCCTGCTGGCCAGCTGTGAGGCTGGAGATTCCTGACCTTCACTCCCGCTTCCTGTCCTCCAGGACCTTCAGCTGGGACAGGGAGGGGCTTTCCCTGATGTTTTCAGTGCTGTTGCATTTCTCCCTCCTCACTCCCTGCCTTAGCAGGTGGCTCCTGCCCTGTGCAGGTCTCTGTCCAAAGGTGCCACCCTAAACAGCAGCTCCCTTGACCTCTGTAGGTTTCTGGTCACCCTTTAGCACAAGGGACAGAGGTTTTCTCTCTCTGGGAATATCTGCCTCACACCTGGGTGTTATTCCTGCAGGTTGACCTCCAGAGGAAGGTTGAAGAGAGAAACCGGCTCCTGGCAGAGTACAAAGTAATGGAGCCTCTTCCATGGGGGTTTGGGTGGATCTTCAGTTCTGGGGATGGGATTGCTCTTTCCCTGGCACTCAGACAGCCCTGGGAAGGAGCTGCAGGAGCCAGGGGTGTTTGTAGTGAGGTGGAGGGATCAGAAGTTCTTTGCATTCCCCCCACAGCTTCCTGCAGGTCTTTTATTGTTGTGGGTTTTGGTGGTGGCTGCTGAGTGTCCAACACTCCTGCAGATGAGGGTGGGTGACCTGTCTGTCCTCTGATCCCTGGGGAATCTGTGTGCTCTGGGGCAGCTGTGTGACCTCAGCAGTGGATCTTTGGCCAAGGGGACTTTGGGCAATAAAAACCTGATTGATCTTGTAAAAAAAAAGCTCTGACACACAGCTCTAACATCTGGCAAAGCAAACCTGTGCAAGCCACCTGATCCTGGCAGATGACAGGATTTTCCCTGCCATGGGGACATGACTGAGCCTCGCTCCTGCCCTGCTGATTCCCTGGACCCCTGTGTTGCAGAAGGAGCTGTGCCAGAAGGATCGGCACTTGCAGCAGCAGCAGACCAAGCTGGATGAGATGCTCAGGGAGCTTTCCGAGGCCAGCTACCAGCAGGTAGGGAGAGCTGGGCAGCACTGGGAGCTGCTCTGGCTGGCCCATGGGGTGGTGACTCCTCTGCTGCCCCTCCACAGGTGGACTTGGAGCGGGAGCTGGAGCACAAGGAGGCCCTGCTGGCTCACTGCATGAAGAGAGAAGCTGAGGAGGTATGGGAGCCTTGCTCCACACCTGGGGTGGTGTTTGCCCAGCACCCTGCAGGCATCTGTCTCTAGAAACCCTCCCCTTCATCCCAGAGAGGTCTCACAGTCAGAGCCCTGACCAAGGCAGGCAAAGCCCCCAGCACGGAGCACTCTGGCTCAGCCTCTTGGCTCAGAATCCTCAGAGATGAAAGCCAGAGGCTTTCTCAGCTTCCAGCTTCACCTCTAACCCTGGCAGAGGTTAGACCACAGCTCAGTTTACTTCCTCCTTTTCCTGCTGACCCTGGTATTGAGTCTTTCCACCTTTACGTGAGGAATCATGTCTGTGCTGTGAGCAGGAACTCCCTGCCCACTTTAGGGAGTGTCTTCATCTGGGAGAAGATGAGAGCTTTATCACTGATGTGGAAAGCTCTCATTCCCTCTCACTTTGAAGCCCATAAATGAGGATTTTTGGGGAAGTCCTGACACTCACACATCTTCCCCTGCCCAGGTGATGGCTTTCAGCAGTCACAGTGCCCAGAGCAATGGCTTTCTCCAGCCAGCAGGAAAAGGAGCTGCTCCCACAGCCCACCGAGGGGTAAGTGCCCCTGAGGGGCGCATTCCCCGCCAGATATCCTGGAACTCTCTTATTTCATTCAGAGAGGTTTCCCCTTGCTGGGGAGGCAGCACCTGGGCTGGTGTCAGCTGTGCTGTTTTGGGCAGCCCAGTGACCTGCAGCTGGTCCGGGACGCCCTCCGCAGCCTCAGGAACAGCTTCAGTGGCCACGACCCGCAGCACCACACCATCGACAGCCTGGAGCAGGGCATCTCCAGCCTCATGGAGCGCCTGCACCGCATGGAGATGCACAAGAGGCAGGAGAGGAGGGTAAAGGCTCCCCAGGGCACTCAGCTCCCGCCCCTCACACGCCACCCTGGCTCTGGCTGGGAGGTGACACTCTGTCCTTGTTTTGGCTTTGTGCCCCAGGTGCGGGGGAAATCACCAGCAAGCAGAGCAACCAACGAGTGCAGAGACTCCTGGCCTCCCAAATCCAGTAAGTGCCTGGCAGATCCTGCCCTTCCACTGCCAAATTCACTGCTCAGCTCCCAGGTGTAGAATCCCCTTGGGAATCTGCCCCCTCCAGGATCCTCCCTGGAGCAGAGCTCCCTGCAAAGGGAAGGGACACACGTTTATGGCTGGTTTTCTGTAAAGCACCATCACAGTGCTGGGCTGAGCCTCTGGGGCAGTGCTGCAGCACAAATAAGCATGGCAATCTCTGGGAAAAGGGATGTCTTCCCAGCTTTCTGCTGCTGTGCACCATCTAGTGGGGACAGAGGAGTGTTCCCTGTTCCCTGCTCAGTGTTTACTGCCTTTCATATCCCCAGAATGAAAGACCACATTTCCTTCTTAAATGCCACATTTCCACGTGTGCAGAGTATTTTCTGCATAAAAGGAGCCTTAAAACCGTGGAGTTCAGTTCCTCTGTTTCAGCTCTTGGGGGGAAGCAGGAAACAAGGCAGGAGCTGGGGAGAGAAACACAAATGGGCAAATTAAAATCCACACACCACCATCCATCCTGGCCAGCAGGAAGGGGAAGCTGGGGAGGGATAATGATGGTAAGGGATGATAATCAGCGAGTTGCTGCCTTGCAGAGCTGCCTCACTCTCAGAGCACGCCCGTGATGAGCACCAGTGCCTGCACCAAAGTGTTGTACTTCACCGACCGCTCCCTCACCCCCTTCATGGTCAGCATACCAAAGAGGTGAGCCTGGGCTTCCTAAGCCTCCTGTGCCCCTAAAACCAGCCCTCTGATTTCCTGGGAATGCTCCCAGCCAGCACAGCTTTGCTGTGCCTTAACTGGATTTCATGCAGGGGATAATTATCTGCAGCAGTCCCTGAGCTTTGTTTGTGTATTTTGCATTTGCATTAATTTCCCTTGCAGGTTAGGGGAAGTGACTCTGAAGGATTTCAAGGCTGCCATCGATCGGGAAGGAACCCATCGGTACCACTTCAAAGCCCTGGACCCAGAGTTTGGCACAGTGAAGGAGGAGGTAAATGTGGGACTGGGGTTTGGGATCAGTGTCACCACACAGCCCTGGGGGCCATGGCCACCCCACTTTTAAACTAATGAAAAAGTGAAAGTTGCCCCCAAACAAGGTGTCTGCTTTCCCAGCCGTGGGTTAAGCTCCTGTTGTGCTAAAATATTTTCATCCTCAGCAAAAGCAACTCCATGGATGTGGTTGTGACTGCCTGGGAGTTGCAGAGCCCCTTGGGCAAAGCCAGCCTGTGACACAGCCCAGGGGACACAGCAAAAATCTGGGCTGTGGGTTTTATAAACCCAGTTGCAATGGGAGAGCCTGTATTAAAAATACAATCTCTTCCTTTCCTCTGAAGGTTTTTCAGAGAGAACTCTGTGTGTGTGGCATGGTTCCCTTAGTGTGCTGCAGTGCAGCCTGTTCCTGCTCAGGCTGGTGTGGGTGTGGACTGGATTCATCACAGGTTATTGGGGCAGTTCTTGCTTCACAAATTGACTAGGACAAGGGCAAAGGGTCACCCTCCCTGGGGACAGGCAGCAGCAGCAGCTGGAGGTCATGGGCTGGCTCAGAAAAGGCGTGATTCCTGTCTTTAGTTTACCTTTAATGTCAAAAAAACAGCTGATAAGTAACCCTGGTATTCATTGGCTAATGAGGCCTGGTCTGTTATTTACCTAAATTGTGAAAATGTAACTCATACCTCAGCCATCATTGCCATGTGTTCCCTGGATTATTTTGGGAAATCTGAGCTAGGATTTGACTTCATGCCCCTGATGCAACTCACACTGCAGAACCCTGTGTCCAGACCCCAGACATGACTGAAATCCTTTATTTTTTCAAATTTTTTTTTTTTTTTTTGGTAGGTGTTCCATGATGACGACATCATTCCTGGCTGGGAGGGAAAAATTGTGGCCTGGGTGGAAGAAGACCACGGGGAGAATTAATGGAGCTTTCAAGCCCTGTTTCTATGGAAACCTGTGACTGTCTGCAGGGCTCAGAGAGTGACCAAGGAGCCCAAGTGCTGGGAGGAGGCCAATTCAAGCTGCCAAAAAAGAGCCTCTGTGCCAGCCACGGGTGGTGCAGACTGTGTGCATGGACAGCTGGCACCTGACTGCCCGTGCCCGAGGGCAGCTGCTGTCCTGAGGCTGCAGGGACGGGTCTGTGGGACAGAAAAACCCAGCTCAGCCCTGCCAGCAAAACCCTGGAGGCCTTAAGGATGCTTTGCCCCCTTCTCCTCCATCCCTGCACTGTGTGCTGCAGGCTCAGCTGGGCATCTCCTGTGCTGGTGTCACAGAAAACTGCACTGATGGTGAAAATGTGAAGCTTTGCCTTCATGGAGAAGAGGTTGCTGAACTGTGGGAGCTGAAGCTGGACCAGCTGTTGTCCTGCAGGAGCAGAGTGACTCTGTGGACATTGACAGGACCTGTTCTGGGTGGAGGATGGGTCCTCTGGAGGGTTGATGCATGGTCTGAAGCAAAGCTCACCGACCTGGCCAAGCTCCCTTTCTCCCAAACTCAGGCTCCCATCTCCCAGCCCTGCTTTCCCCACTTCCCAAAGCTGTTCCCAGTTCCGAGGCCCTCGGGGTTTGCTCTGCAGCTGTGGGGACTGGGGGATCTTGGTGCTTGTTTGTTTGCTGAAGGATTTCATGGGTGGGGGAGCTGGGATCCGCTGGTCCCTGAGGTCTTTGCACCCCCTGTCCTTGCTGAGCCTCTGTCCCTGTGCTCCTGCCCTCTCTGCTGTCACCTCCTGTGCACAGGCATCCCCTGCTGCTGTCCCCCCCTGCCAGGGCCACCAAGCACTTACCCACCACCAGTTCCTGGCTACGCTGAGTCCTGGAGGATCAGGAAAGAACTGCTGGGAAAGAACAAGCCCTGCAATCCCCCAAGGGTGGATTTTTCCCTTTGGTTTTGTGGTTTTGTTTCCCTACATCGTCCGTGGGCTTGGGAGGTCAAATGGGCTCGGCTCCTCCCCAGCTCCTGTGGGACTGTCTGTGTGTGCTGTGCATGAGGCTGGGAGAGGGGGCACCCTGGTTTTACTGTTTTATATTAACCTGTCCTTTTGTAAACCTGTTCTTGAAATTATTTTGTACCGATTCACATTTGTCTGAGGACTGTGGATATTTTTATACTAGTGCAAGTGCTCTCTGTATATTTCTGCACGCATCATGCTGTGTTTTACTCCTTTCCTGGTGGATGCTGAGATGTTTTGTATCGTCTTCTGCTGACACAACACTGGCCTTGTAATTTTATCTTACTATGGAAATCCAACTGGTTGATACTGGGTTTTATATCGAGGCTCCTACGTGGTTTTGTGCCACATTGGCACAACACAAGCTGCCTCCTGTTCTGGACAATTTGTGTGACTTTCTGCTTACAGACAGAGGGAGGAAAGTTCATCAATGAGCAGGTTAATTAATGGGGGAAGTACATCCCTTTTGGAAAAGAAACGATTTTGTTTCTCCCCTGGACATAGTTTCTCTGTTGCATGGTCTCTAGTGAAGAGGGCATGGGCTTGTGATATTGAGATCAATTGTATTTGAATTGCAAACTTCTCACAAGTGTTTCATTCTTTGGGTTTTACTCATCAGTTTTATTTCAGCAACAATCACACACCCAGGCTGGAGTTTCATGGAGCAAATTTCAAAGCTTTTCAAGGTCTCTGTTGGCCAGCCTCATGTCCTTATCTGCTATCCAGAGGAGCAGTTTGCTTTGGGAGGTCTCTCCCCCATAAAAGCAAAAAGTGTCAATTTTAAATATGTTTTACTCTGACTCCAGAGATTTTGCTACAAGATCAAGTTAACAGGTATAGAACAGAAAAGTAACTGAGGGAAGCAGGGCAGAAATAAACCAACTGTAAGCAGTGAAACAGACAAGCCTGGGACATGGCAGGGGGAGCGCACCTCAGAACAAACCCACCCTCCGTGGGAAGAACTCGCTTAGCTTGAGGCGGAACTTGGTTTTAGTTTACGGGCTGAACGGAGCCTGGCTTATCCCCGACACCCCTGGGTGTATTTACGTGCTCTGCCTCATCCACAGCCGTTCCCTCTCCTCCTGTCCCCGTTCCCGGGGAGCAGAGCCGACCCGCGCCTGTCCCCGCCTGTCACGGAGCTGTGCAGAGCCATGAGGCGCCCACAGCCCCTTTTGGGGCAGCCTGAGCTCTGTGAAGAGCCATGAGGCGCCCACAGCCCCTTTTGGGCACGCTGAGCTCTGTGAAGAGCCATGAGGCGCCCACAGCCCCTTTTGGGCAGCCTGAGCTCTGTGCGGAGCCATGAGGCGCCCACAGCCCGTTTGGGGCAGCCTGAGCTGTGCAGAGCCATGAGGAGCCCCACAGCCCCTTTTGGGCACGCTGAGCTCTGTGCGGAGCCATGAGGTGCCCACAGCCCGTTTTGGGGCAGCCTGATCTCTGTGCAGAGCCACGAGAAGCCCCACAGCCCCTTTTGGGCAGCCTGAGCTCTGCAGAGCCATGAGGCGCCCACAGCCCCGTTTGGGGCAGCCTGAGCTCTGTGAAGAGCCATGAGGTGCCCACAGCCCCTTTTGGGCAGCCTGAGCTCTGCAGAGCCATGAGGCGCCCACAGCCCGTTTTGGGGCAGCCTGAGCTCTGTGCAGAGCCACGAGAAGCCCCACAGCCCCTTTTGGGCAGCCTGAGCTCTGTGCAGAGCCATGGAAAGCCCCACAGCCCCTTTTGGGCAGCCTGAGCTCTGTAGAGCCATGGGGCGCCCACAGC
>JAYDZK010000091.1:5477559-5510665 GCA_034509185.1 Euphonia xanthogaster
CGGTGCCGCCGCCGCCCGCTGCGCTCCGGCCCGCGACAGCCACGGCCCGCCCCGCCAGGGACACGGTACGGCCGTGTGTGTGTCTGTCTGTCTGTCCAACGTTGTGTTGGTGTGCGGGGGTCTCGTTTTCCCGGGATCAGGACCCCTTTCCCCATCCCTGGAGCTGCTGAACCCGAGCATTCGGGTCTAGCTCGAGGCATCCTGCCCATGGCAGGCGTTGGGGTTGGGTGATCCTTCAGGTCTATTCCAGCTTCTGAATACTTTGTGGTTCTGTCAAGGATGGGCTGTAAAGGACCAGATTTTGGCTCGGGTCCTTCAAGGCACCAACAGTGGTGCAGGAAGAGAGATGACAGAGGTAGTACCTGATGGCCATACAGGGACTTAAAAACAAGAGGAGCTTTAAGGTCGCTCCCATCCCAAACCAGGCTGAGTCTTTAATTTTTTGGGCCACACTAGGAGATTTTAAGTTACAAAGAACAGAAGAGATTTACACATGGTGCAGTGGTTTTCTTGGTGTCTTGCTGGGTGATGTACCATTATGGGTGTTACCAGCAAAAGAAAAAATCATCTTAAATGCCCATCGATTTAAGGGAAAAGCTGTGAAATGCTAGCATTGTTAGATAGGGCAGTAACTGTGCAGAGATGCTATTTGTGATAAATAATGGTGCAGTTGGGGTGCCTCAGGCTGTGAGGAGTGTGTGTACCCTCCCTTTCAGCAGCACTGTTACCAGTTAATAGCACTTCAGTTTGCACTTTGCCCAAGTCCAAACTTCAGATCTGTTGCTTTCCTTGTCCTGTCACTTTATAAGTTTCTTTTCTCCGGGCCAAAACGAAGGAAAACATTTGCATTTTGGTTTAGGTGGATGGATATCTGTGTGCTAGTTGAGCACTTTGGGGGCGTTGCATTGATAATTTCACAGAATCAGTTCTTGATGGTCTCAGCCTGGGCTGATGCTCCCGTTGTGTTCCCAAGCATTGCTCATGCAGGGTTTTGGTTTGCAAACTCTCCAGATTTCAAAGCCATCCAAGCCAGCCATCCAAGGGCTGGAGAGCCTCTGGCAGAGGGGCTCTTCCCTGAGAATGTCTCTCCTTGCAGGCGGTTCCAAGGCTGCGTCTCTGCACTGGACAGGGGAGCGAGCTGTCAGTGTGCTGCTGCTGGGGCTGCTCCCCGCAGCCTACCTGTGCCCTGGACCTGCTGTGGACTATTCCCTGGCTGCAGCCCTCACCCTGCACGGCCACTGGTAAGCACAGCAGGGCTCAGCTGACTGCTCAGCAGGTTTGCTGCCTCCAAACCTCATCCTGGGCTAGTGTAAAACACCTGGAGAAAGTCCTTGGTCTCCGTGTTCGGTGGCAGGAGTGGTCGTACTTTGGTCTGTATTTCTCACACTGTCCTCTCAGTCAGAAAAAGAATCCATAAGAACTCTGTAGTATCTTAACCTTAAGAGCACTTCCTTGCCCCCAGAAGTGTAGAATCCTGGATATTTTTAGCCTGTGGAAGAAGCAGTGTTGTGTGAACAGAGAGAACAGAAAGAGGACAGATCTGTAGAAAAATAATATAAAAATATTCTGCCTCTAAAGCTCCATGCACTGGCTTTGTACCTCTCAGTGGTGATGAGATGGTCATTTCATCCATCTCAGTGATTCTGCATAATAAAGTGCTCACAGCAAATACTCCACTAAGGAGACCTGGATGATTATTTCCTTAATTCCTGGATGGATGTTTGCTCAGTGTAGTTCTGCTGTGATCCTTAATGAGAGCAGGGACAGGGCTAATGAGGAGTGGATCCAGCTACTTGGTTGGCCAGGCTGGCAGCATCCACATTCCTGAGGTGATCCTGGTTTGGGAGTTCCTTGCCACTCGGATAAAGCAGATTTTTGTGTTACTTTGGGGGTGCCAGGTTTTCTTAAACCTCAGTTTTGCCCTTTGTGCCAGGGATTCTTGCACTTTCCTTGCTCTGACTGGGAGCTTTTTCCCAAAACAAGCATCCTCATGTTGCTGGATAGTTCAAATCTGGGAGTTCACTTCCAGATGTAGAAAAAACTGAAAATGTTCTTATTTCTTTGATTGCCACTCTTCTAATCTAAATGGGTACCCAGGAGTGTTCTGTGTCTTTGTGACAATGGCTGGTCCCAGATATTTCCTTGGTTTTCCTCTTTTCCAGTCCTTGGAAGTCAGATAAGAAGGCAGATTCCAAGGATTCTGTTTGGAGAGCTGTGGTCAGCACTTGTTTTACTCAAGAAAACTCTGAGCCAATCTGTGCATTTTCAACAGAATCCGGAATGTTTTGTTTTGTTTTTGAAATAGATTCTTCCTCTTTCTGTGTGGGAGCTGAGCATTCTTCAGGAAAGGCTGATGGCAGCAGGGGGACAAAAGCCAGTTGGCAGAATGGGGACACGAAGTGGATGGATTTCAGTGAGTGAGCTTTGCTGATTTGAGCTTTTCTCTCTTGTTTAGGGGTCTGGGCCAGGTAATCACTGATTATGTGCACGGAGATGTCCCCGTTAAAGTGGCCAACACGGGGCTGTACATCCTGTCTGCCCTGACCTTCGCTGGCCTCTGCCACTTCAACTACCACGACGTGGGCATCTGCAAGGCTGTGGCCATGCTCTGGAGCCTCTGAGGAGCCCCAGCCCCGACACACACGATTGTCCTCTGCTGCCTCTGCTTCATCAGCTTGTCAGCAACATCTGCGCCACAAAGGAACAGCCAAGGGTCCCCAGTGAGCCTGCAGGGGGCTCAGAGCTAGTTTAGAGTATATAGAGAAAAACCAGGTTTAAATGCAGGTTTAACTGGAAGATGTCCAGTGAGAGTGAGTGGATTCAAGCTGCGCTGTAAATTGGGATGGATGAATTACACTTGCATAGCTAAAGGGAACTCTCCTTGTAATACCAGCTTTAATGAGTGTTTTTGTAACTGTTGGTTGGTGTCCTGTTCTGTAAAACAAGCTTGGCTTGAGAAAAACTGAACTGCTTCTTCTGATACCAGTGTGTAAGGCAGACCCTGTAACTCTTTGGACCCTGGGAGCTGATGTAGAAAAGGGAATACTTTTTTTCTTAATCCATGCAATAAAGAATTTACAGAAATTTTGTGTGTGCTTCTGAACCATTTTTACTGCTTTTGGGTTGCCTAAAATGTTTTCTCTGTAGATAAGTCTGCTCTGCCTTACTTCATAAAAAGAAGAATATTTGTATGAATTAATACTTAGAGGTGACTTAGATTTGACTTAACACAAGGATAATTAATGTTCCTTAGAAGACACAGCAAGGATTGGCCTAGAATAAAAATACTTTTGCAGATTGACTTTAGGAACATTTGACTTTCAAGGTTTTTATGTTCCATCTACAACACTTTTTTGAGGTTTATTTTCTAAATACTCTGGTCTGTGTGGTCCTGTGTGACAGAAAAGACAATGAAGAGGAGGCTGAGGGAAATGTTCTGTTCTTTAAGGGATTTTTCAGGGGGGAACTGAGATTGTGGTTTTTAACTTTCTGCTTCATCCTGTCTGACTTTCACAGTGCTAAGAAGTGGAAAACTCTTTCCACATTCTTATGGTACTTTAGTGGCACTATTAATAGTGAGAGGAAGAGAATTTGTGTTACTATCAGTGACTCTGCAATGAACAGAACAACCAAGTCACAGTTTGGGCTCTACAAGACTTTGAGGTTTTTTTTTTTTCTTTTTAATGTGGATTGGAAATTTTATTTATAGCAAAAGCAGGTAGCTGGCCAATTTTTTTGATGGTGTTGTGGTCAGAATGGAGGTGTGGTCTGGTTTAAATGCCAGCTTGTGTTACTTTTGTCCCAGGAGGAGGAGCATGCAGATGGTGAGTCATGGGTAAGTCCCTCTGGGCAAGCTGAGGGTCTCTCATGGAAAGTGTCTGAGGTTTCCTCACACAGGATGCAGCTGGGTGTGGTGTTTAAGCTGCTTGGGTGAGAAATTAATTATCTGAGAGGTTTGGCAATGTAGAAGTCCAAAGCTAATTCAAAAGCTGTTGGGTTGATGTTAAAGATTTTAGGGATTTAGGCATTAAAGATTTTAGGGATTTTAGGGATCAAATTCTACGAGTCTACATTGACATGCACTTTCTTGTTTCTTGTTTCCAGTCTCTTCTGTCTGACTGAAAAACATGCCTGGCCTTTTGCTGAAAAATTGCATTTATTTTTTTTAAGGAGTACTGACAGTAGTTAAAGCATAAAAGTGACTTGTTTAGGATAAAGAAAGATTAAAGTTTCTTGTATATAAAAAAGAAACAAGCTGTATTTTAAAACTGTTGAAGTGTTCCATCATAAGTTGTGATTTTCATTCTGCCTGAACGTACATAAACTCATCTTCATGGTTTCATCCACTTCATCTTCTGACAGTTTCTTAAGGATTAGTTTTCTCAAGTAGCCTTCTTCCTCAAAGGCCAAGAACATTCCTTGTTCCATGGAGTATTCAAACTTAAATGCTTTGGAGCAGCAAGATGTAAATGTCTTTTTGAAAAAGATGATGTTGCTTTCACCAGCAATTTCTTTGGGAACTTCTCCTTCCTGAGGAAGGAAAAAGGGAGCAAGTTAATCCCAGCACAAGCCCTGACCAGTTTTATTCCCTCTCTGAGTTTTTAATTCTGCCTGTTGGATTTGTGCAGGTGAGGAGAGGGAAGCAGATCCTTACCTTGAACCTAATGATCATTTCTCCACATTCCCTCTCACAGCACATGTAATAACTCTTGTTTTCCACTTGGACACTGAAGGCCACGGGCATCCCAGCTAAGGGCGTGGTGGTTTTGTAGCAGTGGATGCTGAAATGCATCCCTTTGCCTGGAAATAAACGGGTGATTGTTGATAACCTGCTCCAAGGGAGCTGCAACAACTGCAGTCAGTGATGTTTCACCATTCCCCTGGCAGCTCTGGCTGCCTCACCAGGGTATTTTTCCTGACAGAAGAGCCAGGACTTGAATTTTTATGGCTTCTGGTTGTGCTTTATGCAATCAAGCAATAACCAGGGTTCACCGAAGCAGCTGAGGTCACCAGGCAGTGTCACCAGGCAGGGTCAGAGCCTTTTGTGAGCATGCAGGAACTGAGACTGGCATGTGGAAGTGGCTATCTGTAAATGAGAGCGTGGCTGGATACACGTGATCCAGAAACAAATATGGGCAATAAACAGAGTTGTAAACAAATTGCTGAAGAACCCCAAGGAGTCAAAGCCAGAACTGTAAGTTTATAGCAAATATTATTAGAAGCAAAGTAAGATCTTTTAGTGCCAATACATTGTTTGAATTTTAAAGTGTTTTTTTTGTAATTCAGCATAAAAAGGGGGGGAATTGAGAATTTTGTGATCAGAGCCGAGCAGAAATCTTAGCAGCTCTTTTTCTGCTTGTGACATCCTGCAGGCTTTGGTCTAACCCACAAACCTCATCCATCACCAATGCCAAGACACAAAATTTCACTCTCAGCTTAGTTTTCTTCTTGCAAATGAAGTTTCAAGTCATTACTCTCAGTCCCATCACTGAGTGGATGATCACAAAGAACAAAACCACCTCCAGGATGAAGCAGCAGAGCAGTGGGGATGGTTTCTGTTTGTTTGGAAATTACCAGACTGCATCTCCTGGTCTGTCACATCCTCAAAGGCTGCCACGTTCAGGTCGGGGCGCACCACCAGCAGCTGGCTCTTCACGTTCCTCAGCACTCGGTGCAGAGTCTTTTCCTTGCACAGGGCATCACACTCCAGCTCTGCAGGAATAATCAAGCAAAAGTCTTCATATTTTAGCTGTTGTCTCCTTAGGTCTTGACAGTTTGCTGCCAGCTTAGTCCTGGCATTACGGATGTCAGATGAAAGGAGTTCTTAGAATGACATCAAACACATCATCTTTTACACCTCTGCTTGAAGCAAATTTCCCGGAATCTGAAATTTAGTTATATAAGCAGAATTTTACTTATAACAGAAATTTATTTATATAAAATAATTTATTTATAAATTTTATAGATATTTGATTTATCAATGAGAAAAGCTGCTGTGTTTGTTAATGAGAATTCAGAAGCATCGGTTCTCTTTTGCCCAACAACTAAAGTGCATTGAAAGGTGCTGCCAGGGAAGCCACACTCCTGTGTCCTAGGAGGAATTAAAGCAACATCAGCATCACAAGTAGTGAGATGTAGCTCTGTTTGATTTTTTATTTTTTTTTTGCAGCCACTCTCAGTGTGAAACTCGTCCTCTCTGGATTAGTAGGTGTGAAATGAGTAACAAAGTTATAAAAGATGAGTTGTCAACTTACCATCGTCATCTTGGTTCCAAGTGAGCAGTGAAAAAAAAAGGAAAGAAAAACAACATTAAGCTCTGCCCCCACAAAAGAAGTCACTTTGTACCCAGGAAGCCACCTACATGTTCCCACAGCCCAGTGCCACCAAGGCAGAGCTGCTCATTACAGACAGGATTTATCTGTCAGCAGAACAAATGAAAACCCAGTCTTGAGAACTGAGTCACCACCAAACCAGAGTTATGCAAAATACTTTTTTAGGGTTATTTAAGGGTGAGGAGGTCACTCTAAGCCTAAAACTGAGGAATAACTGCATGCAAATTTTTTGGTTTAATCAGTGCCTTCAAGTGAGCAAAAGGACAAGAACTTATTCCAAATTGCTTTTAAAGAAGAAACTGTTTTCTAACTGACTTTTTTCCACAAGATGGGAAATTACTCACTCACTCCAAGTCCACGCCCCAGTATTCCAACACTTCTGAGAGTCCTTGCCCAGAGTTTTTTGTATAAGCAACAAGTGATTCCCCTGACTCAGCTACTTGGCTCACAACACTTAAAACTAAAGCTTACGGAGCAAATTAAGGGGAATCAGACTGACAAAGGAATTGTGTTACATCAGTATTCAAACAGAAACGGATATTAAATGCCCTAATTACCGTCAAAATAGAGGCAGAAATTTTTTCCAAGTTCTACTGCATGCACCAGAATCTCTTCAGCACTCATCTTCACCCTGCCCACAGCACAGGGAGAGGAATCCGAGTTAAGCTTGATGCTTCTTACCCCATAAAGGGATAAAAGCTAAGTCTGCACACACCGATCTTACCAGGTTCCCCCTAGAAACACACGAGCTTCCAAAATACCCCCAAGTTAGAACCCATTCTGACTGCCCCTAGAAAGGTCATCCCTTGCACTAAAGATAATAAATGTCTTAAAACCAGGTGAACAATGGGGAGATCTGGCTCTTGCACGGGGATTTGATTGTGTAATCAAAATACCCAGCTCACTCCAAAGCTTTTTCACCAGATGAAAATGACCTTTTATACAAAAAGTGAGCGATATAAACTAAGTACACTCACAGAGGGATTAGGGTGGGAATCACTGTGGTTTTCTTTGTCCCTGTAGCAAAGCATTTTAAGGAATGTATTTGAGAGTGATTTTTTTTCCTCTTTGTATTTCATATGCTTTTTACGCAGTTGTAGCTGTGCAGAAGAGACAGCAGGCTCCCAGCAGCATCTTTGTTTGGAAACATGCACATTCACACCTTGGAAACGACACGCACAACACCCAGCCGCGCACGTCTCATTCTTAGCACATTAACTTCAAAATCCTGTTATTCTGAAACCCAGGGGCAAGCAGAGGCAGAGGACTAAAGGAAAAAGTGGCCCTTGGTTTAATGGGTAAAACAAAATGACTGTGCTTCTTCCCTCGATTATAGAATCAAAAATGGAAAAGACCTCCAGGATCACAAAGCCCAACCCTGAGTAATAAAAGGTGGTTATTTAGACCTTTTACTGAGGACCGTTTTTAGACCTTTTACCCTTTGAAAGGAACGGCAGGAGCTCAGAGGAGTTCCTGACTCGGTCGTGGCATGACTCACCCCGAGAAGCCGCAGGGATGCGGGGCGGGAGCTGCAGCCGCGCGGTGGGAGCGGGGAGAAGCGCAGGGACCGGGGTGGGAGCGAGGTGGCTCTCGGTGGCCCTTTCTGCCTCTTCGGAGGCGCTTTCTGCCTCTTCGGGAAGTGCAGCAGGGCGATGAGAGCCGGGAGAAGCGCAGGGTGCACGGGCGGTAGCTCTCGGTGGCCCTTTCTGTCTCCTCGGGAGCTGCAGCTGGGTGATGGGAGCCGGGGGAAGCGCAGGATGCAGGGTGGGAGCAGAGGTGGCTCTCGGTGGCCCTTTCTGGCTCTCGGTGGCCCTTTCTGGCTCTCGGTGGCCCTTTCTGGCTCTCGGTGGCCCTCTCTGGTTCTCGGTGGCCCTTTCTGGCTCTCGGTGGTCCTTTCTGGCTGTTCTTTCTGGCCGCTGGAGAGTTGCAGGCGGGCGATGGGAGGCGGGAGAAGCGCAGGATGGAGGGTGGGAGCAGAGGTGGCTCTCGGTGGCCCTCTCTGGTTCTCGGTGGCCCTTTCTGGCTCTCGGTGGCCCTTTCTGGCTCTCGGTGGCCCTTTCTGGCTCCTCGGGAGCTGCCCCCGCGATGGGAGCCGGGGCAAGCGCCGCTGCGGAGCTGCCGGGATCAGGATCGGAGCTGTGCCAAGGCCACCCCGGGTCCGTGCCCGCCGCCGCCGGGGATGCCCCAGCCGGAGCGAAGCCAGCGCTGCCGTAACGCTGCCGGGAGGGGTTTTATAGCGGCTGGGGCGGCCGAAATCGGCCGAAAGGTTTTCCCAAGGTCTGTGCCTACGTCCGCATTTCTCGCACGACATTTCCCCTCCTCGCGGCAGGAGCCGGCGCCTTATGCAAATCTGGGGTTCCGAGGGTGGCTTTGTGCCGCTCGCCCCGCGTCGCGCTGATGTCAGCGGGCTCGTCCTGTTGCTCCAGCATTCTGGGTGCCCGTGGCAGCCCGGCTCCCTGTCGGAAAAGCCGCTTTGGGATGGAATCACCGCGCTGCTGGTCCTCCACTGCTGGTGGCAGCAGTGCCCAGGAATGCTGGCGTGGGCGGGGAAATGTCCCGTGGCATCCCTGAGTGCAGGAGCGGCTGCATGGGAGGAGTTCATGGACGGGGAGAGCACCCCATCCCCGCATCCCGCTGCCTTTCGGGAGGAACGCTGGGACTGCAGCGATGGGACAGGCCCTAAAAACCAGGCCAGCCAGCTTGAGAACGAATTATTTCCCAATGTCTTGGTTTAGGGCAAATTTGGGAGGAAACCCTTAAAGGGGTTTTCTCGAGAAAGCAAATTTAAGTGGCCTTCCTTCTAATTGGTTTGGAAAAAAGATTTCTTTGGAGAAAAGTGAAAAGAACCTGTTTATTAAACAGGCAAAGCATTCGCTAGGACATAAAATTAACGATATTAAACAATAAAACTTTTTGCTGCTCAGAAGAGATGACAAACTCATAAAAGTCCCCTCCGTGGGCTGTAGCTGGGCTCACTCAGTCTCTTATCAGTCTCTTATCAGTCTCTTATCAGTCTCTTATCAGTCTCTTATCAGTCCCCCCACTGCTGGAAATGCCGCGGCCCAGGCCCAGCCTGGTGGGCTATAGGTGAGAGCTGCCAGTGCTCTTCTGGGTGTTCAGTCCAGAGCAGGTTTAAATAGGTCCAAAGAAAAAGAAAAACCACATTCCATGGAATTTCTCTGCCTCAGCTAGGTAAAAAACTGACTAAAACCAAAGGAGAGCTCTGTCCTGCTGTCTGTCTGTCCGCAGAGAGCACAGTCCAAGAGCAGGAATGTGGAGGAGTGAGAGCAGTTTCTGAAAACAACCTGTGCGCTTGTTCTCTCCCCTCTTTGCTCTCAGAACCAGCCTGAAAGGTGCAAAACTTATTTCTGGGCTGAACAGAGAACTGGGGATACGAGCACCATGCAGTCACCCCGATTTGTTCTGCCTCCATGCCTGATTTGCTCTTTCTGTGGCTGGTCAGAAGTCAGGGCACTCAGCCCCACAGTCTGGGGGGTAAATTGAAGAGCCCCAACTTGTGAGGATTATAAAAACACCCCCACAAAATCCCCACATCAAACCCAAATCCAAGTTCCCAAGACATTGTCTCAGCTGCTCACATGCATTTTACTGCTCCTGGAGATAAAAAAAAAAAAAAGAAGAAGAAAAAAATGTTCATAGGGATGCTTTAAAATCTGTATGATAAACATGAGGAGGTGGTTTTGAGGTTAGAAGCACAGCTTTCATCTTTATTTGAAGTGGTGAAGATAAAAAACCTGCCTCTTTTACTAATGTCCCTGGATTTTAGCTGCTTTGGCCAAAAATTAATGCTGTACTAGTAATTTATCATGTCAGTTTAAATATACATTCAGATAATTACTTATTTTGTATTAGCTCTTGGCACTAGCATTTTTGGCTAATTGATATTCCATACAAAACTATCAGGAAGAAGGACTTGGTCTTTCATATCAGCCTTTGAAAGCCTTAAAATTCAATGAGTTCACTGAACACAGTGAATAAAAGGCTTTTCCTTATCCTTTGTGCACATGTTTGCATTTTTCAGGACCAGATCTAACTCATACAATGGCTTTTGTGGTACAGCTTAGACTTTTCATTTCTCCTGGAATTTAATATCTCCAATCTTAGAGGAACTGCAACTACTTTTAGAGTAATGGTTTTGATCATTTTGCTCCAATTTTTAAGGAACTGGAACTCCAGTAAGAGTGAACTCTCTCCCTTTATATAATTTTCTTTTAAATGCTTTAATGTTACTTTTAGTCTGAGTTTTATTTATAGACTATCATATCCATAAGAATATGGAAATGAAATTTCAGATGTTTAATTTGTTTTATCCAGGTGGTCTCTTAATAAAAGCTACTACCATGGCACAATTAAGTGAACATCTCAAGAATATTTTCCTAACATGTTCTGTCATATCTGTTTATTAATTTCTTGATAGTAATGCTAATAACAGAATTATCTATGAGACATCTGATAATTAAATGAAGTGAGCTATGGCTGCTTATTAAAAGTTGTTTCTACTTTGAGGAAGTATTTAGTTCTGTTCCTTCAGGAGTTTGATTTCACATGCTGATATTTTAATTTCCTCTGTGGATGATGTATGTGAGATTCAAGTCCTTTCTCCTCTTCAAAACAGAAAAAAGAAAAAAAAACAGGAAAAAAACCGCAAGTCAGAGGCAAATTTTACATAACATTACATGCCATAGCTTAAATAATATCTCATCATCTAATGCAATGATTTATTTAACTCAAGTGAACAAAGACTTGGTTCACCTACAGCAGTGAAACACAGCCTTGGGAAATATACAATTTTAATCTCCACTCATTAGCGAGAGAGAGAAAATAAGGTCTTGGCAGCCCTGCGTTGTGGTGGTGTTACTTATTTCAGTGTAACTCATTTCAGTGTTACTCATTTCAGTGTTTTTATGCGTTTTAGTGTTTTTGCTCATTTTCCTGCTGTTACTCAGCGCCGTTACTCATTTTAGCGTTTTTACTCAGTTTACTGCCGGGTCGCTCCAATTGCGCTCATTTCTGGCTCGCTTTTCGAGGCAGCTCCATCGCGCGTGAGTCGCATTCCAAGGATTTCATTCAGAAGGTGAAATTTGACGGGAAATTTGAGAGCTTTTCAAAGCTTTAATGGATGGGACGGGGCCCGGGCCGGAGCCGCTCCCTGGGCCCTCAGGGCGCCCCTGGGGCCGCTCCTGCCGCTGCCTCCGAGGGCGGCACCGGGGGTGCTGCCAGCCCCGAGGGCACGGGTGTCCCTTGTTTCCTTTCCCTTGTGCTTCTTGTCTGGTGTCTCTAGCGTCCTTTCTTGTCCCTCGTGTCCCTTGTTTCTCGTCCTTTGTCCCCTTTGCCTCGTCGCCACAGTCGCGGCCCCTCACGGCCATTGCCCGCCCGCGTGAAGGGGAAGCGGCGGGGCCGGGGCGTCCCGGGCGGCTCGGTGCCCTCAGGATCTGGGGGGTTTAAAAGGTTTAAATCCCCTCGGATATCGAATTAAATCCCCTCGGATATCGAATTAAATCCCCTCGGATATCGAATTTAGGCCGGCCCGCGACTCCCCGCCATTGCCCCGCCGTCTCCAGCCCTTTGAGGCGCTGCCTCCCCCGTGAGAGGAGCGCCCTTGCAGAGGAACCAGCTGCAGGTTTTACAGGTTTTTATTTAAACATTCTCCCCAGCGAGACCGCTCAGCAAACACCTCGTGCTTTTCGTGAGGCAGCCATGGCGAGCAACTCGCAAAAAGCAGATAAAAATAGAAATAAAAGCAAAAAGATGGAGGTGAGCGGTGCTGTGTGAGGGAGGACCCCCCATCCCATGTCCTCCTCTGGACTGAAGGAACAGAGATCCACGGCACTTTAGGGAGGTTTAGGGGAACAGAAATTACTTTTTTTTTGTGTGGAGAAACTGCAGTTTCTCTGACGGTTTGAAGCCCAACAAAATTGGGTAAGCCCTGGGACATATTTATGTAAAACTTCTTGAGAGCGAGCTTCTGAAGTGCACCAGCTTTTACTGAGCCATATACAGTACATATATCAGTACATACATATAAATATGTGTGGATATATAAATAAATGTGTATATATAGAGAGATCTCGATCTGGTACTTCCACCCACTCCCCAAGATGCTCATGATACTGTGAACCCACTTGCATTTTCTCCAAAAACATCCTCAAGGTCTTTTTAAACCTCTTTTTTTTTTCTCTCAGCTAAACTGTGTGCAAAGCTTGTTTTAAATCCCAGAACTGTTTTTTCCCTAATGTGCTCTGTTGTTAGAACGAAGCTTCAGAAAATCCTCCGTTGTCTGACAAAACAGATTTGGCTCCTTCTGAGGACTCGCAGTCCCTTTTCAAGACTGAACCACTGGAAAAGGTTTTAAATGGTGATGTAGTAAATATACTGGAAGTAAGTATGGAATGACCTAATTTCATCTTGAGATCCATCCAAATGTTTAAATAAAATTATCTTTTTCTCTCTTAACAGAGATCAGCAAAGAAATTAATAGCTTGTTATCAAAATATGCTGACACTATAAGGCAAGTTAACTTTGTGCTATTTGCACAGCAATTTTAAAATTCTCTAGATAAATGGATGGGTGGCTGCAGTTTAGGGAAATTAACACTGAAAACTGTCAAACAGATCTTGAAAGAAAAATGGTGGTTTTTATTACAACAGAGGATTAATTTGGTCAGAAACTGGGTATTGATAGACAAACCATTTTTAAGAAAAACATAAAAGTAGTGAGAAAGTTAATGGCATTAGCATTGATTTTAACCACAGATTTCTTCACTTTAGTGCAAGAATAGCGTTGGATTCTTCTTATGTCCAGGAACTTGATGAGATCCTAAAAGAAGCCAGGGCCATAGAAAAGCACTTAAAGCAGAAAAGGGAGAAGCTGAAACAGAGATTCGCTGTCATTGTCAATAGTCTGCAAAGCTAAATGGAGTTTGTTATAAACATGCAGAGCCAAAGTTGTGTTTGTGTATGAAAACAAACTGTGATGAGTGTTGTGTTTCTTGTATAAATATTTCTGTCAGTTCAGGAAACTTCCAACAAGTTAAGCAGCTACCCAGTGTTTAAATACATGGTGTAGTGGTAGTTAATAAAAGCAATTCTGAATACCTGTTTTAAATCCTGTGACTCAAGGGATTAAGACATTAAGCCATGTTAACCCATTAAATATAGCAAAAAAAACATTTCTAAGAAATAATAGAAATTTATGATGTAAGTGGAAAATGATCTCAGATTATTTCATGCTAACCATTTTCTGGTTAGGAGTTGTTTGTTTTTTTTCCTCTCTACTTTAAAAAATGGTTTTTTGCTAAAATCTTAGTAGAATATACTTGCAATGTTATTTCCATTTGGCCTCAGAATGTAAACAGGCTGAAAAGATCAGCTTAGAAATGAGAGAGTTCTATAAAGAACTTTGAGAAAGTATAAAGTCTTGATTTCAAATTGTAATACTGGTAATACGTGTAATACTGGAATATGTGTAATACTGGAAATATATTACTACATTTCAAGGCCATGTAGTTATAAAACATAATCAAAGCTCTGCTGTGGATGTCAATAAGTAAATAGATAATGTTAGCATGATCTAGAATTACAGTGTTATTTTATTTGGCTTCATGAGCGTTGTTTGTTGATATTCAGTTTTTCTGAGAACACTGAGCTCTTTTTCTTTCTTGTCGTTTTATTCTTGTTTAAAAAAAAAATGAAACGTGGAATCTACAAAGGATCACTTGTACCAAGTGTGGGGTTTATGTAATAAAGAGAAGTGCTGGAACAAGACATGTTTCCATCTCTACCCCAGTAGTGTGCAGTGATTTCCTCTTTAAATCCTCTCAGACCTAATCCACCCTTCTTTCCCCCTATCCTGAGCTCAAAGCCAAATGTGCTACATGTCACAGCGACACGATTTAAAGCAAAGAATGAGAGGAACCGGACATGTAGGGTGAGATTTAGATCCCTAAAGATGCAGATATGTCCTTAGCAGGATTTTCCAAGTGCCTAAGCACGGTGTAAGCGCCTTACCCGCTTAGGAATTTTGGAAAATCCCCTAAGGTGCCTATCTGCATCTTTAGCATCTAAAGGCTTCCCAAAGTCTCACCACTGCTCTGTCATCATATTTAGCAGTATTCTATTTTTTCCCTGATACTCTCAGGCTTCTCTGTTTATACAGAGAAATGCGGGAGAAAAAGTGACATTTTCTACAATATTGTGCTGGGTGTTTCTAAAATGCTGGCTCATCTGTAGTGATGACACATCTTGGAGTTTCACAATGACATCTGCCAAGGGCCTGAACTCAGACATTTACCCACAGTTATTTATGAGTAATAAAAAAAAGCTACAGAAATCTAGTTACTGAGGAGCATCTGCCTGTCACTGCATTTTAGCTGTTTGTGCTTGGGGGAATCGTGCAGCCTCTTTAGAGCATCTGGGCTTGGATTATCTCCATTTAGTTTATGTGGCCAATATATCCAACTATTATTAGTGTCAAACCTTAGATTTTGGGATACAATAATTTGATACGGTTTTCCCCATGGGGAACCAACCACTTCTGTTGCAGCAGTTTGCTCTATTTAAAAACTTCATAAAATCCAATAAAAATGGGTAAAACTCCACTTTTAAAAAAATGAAGGACTGCTTAGTGCAGTTCAATCCAAGATATATTTTTAGAATGATGACTCTAGGTTTTTTACAGCAATTTCTTTTACAGTTGGTTGTCATTCCAATGAATAACCTTTAATAGAATGGGATCTCGGGGATGATAAGAGGAATTTAGAATTTGAGAAGTAAAGTCAGTGAGTATGGCCACAGTAACCTAGGTGAGCTCATGAACAGTGGGGTTATAATTATTAAATTTTTATAATTACTAAGCAACAAAGCCTCTGGTTTTGCTGCACAAATATAGGTGAGGATATATATATATAAAGGAAGCAAAATTAATTCAGTATGTATTATATAGAGCTTAGGCTTGAAATGGTGAGTTCAGAATGTTTAAAACATTCATTGAAAATGTCAGCCTCTCCTCTTGTGAAGTTAAATAATATTTCAGTAATGGAAACACTTCCTACATTGGAAATTGTAATTGAAAATGAAAATGGAAATCAATCATACATTTATGTCTCCCTGTTTAAAGAGAAATTTCCATAATTATTGTGCTGGGCAGAAATACAAAGCACTTTTCTGCTGGCTGCTCTTTAGTGTTCCACTCAGTATCTTAATATATGAACACACTCATTGTGCACTATTTTCCTTCTAAACCATTAAAAAATAAAAAATTATCACTTTCCTATTTGACTAAAACTCATCCACCCTTCTGCTTGCCCCCCTTATGGATTTCAGTGTTTATTGGGAGAAACAAAAGAGCTTTTCTGACCTAAGGGCTCCTTCCCTGAGGAGTAAGCTCCTCCTGAAACCCACCTGGCACCCATCCTATCCCTGTCTGCTTTCCAGTTTTACTGCAGGAGGTTTGGACAGAAAATTAATTGGCTTTAATGCTGCTAAATCTGCTCAGCAAAGCTCAGCTGGTAACTACGTTTTCTTTTAAGCTTCTCCCCTCCTTGTTTAAGCTCCAGCCTATAAATTAACAAGATGGTCTAAGATGACAGATCAGTAACAGAATATAAAAGGATTTTTTTTTAATTCTGGAAGCATTTTAGATGAAGTTCTGACACTCTTGGAGTCAAGGGGATCTTGACACTGAGCCTTTGCATTTCTGAGCTTGCTGTGAATTTCTTCACAGGCTGGAAAGTGTAAGTGATGAAAAACTCAGTTCCTCTCGTTGCTCTTCTATTATCTAAAAGCTAAAAATGGGAAATAGCAGATAATACAGAGAATTCAGATAATCAATGATGAAAATTATTTTCTGAGAAAAAGCTAATATTGATTTTTTTACTTAAAATGAAACAGCCTTTTAGCATAAATGCAGGTCAGAATAGAAAAAAAACCAACTCTAGTACAGACTAGAGGTGTTTCAGGCTCAGGACATTCTGTCCAGAATGAATCAAAATTCAATTTTGCTAATGGTAGAATGCTTGACCTTTGAATTGCCTTTGAAGGTGGCACTGGAAGAGAACAGAGTGGGCATTTTGCATCAACAGGGAAAAAAGGAGGGCAAGGATCCATAGCTCAGTCAGCTTAAATCCCATCCTGGAGAGACTCTGGAGGAAACTTAACTATGACTTGGATAACAATAAATTAAAAAAAAAAATTCCTTTATGAGAATAGCTGGCTTAATATGGAAAAATTACCAGTGGGTACAGCTTGGAGTGAGGTTGTTGACACCATTGTGTATGATGATATAGAAAATAAGAGCAATCAGTTAGTCAGGGCAAACAAATGAGTTTAAAAGTCAATGAATACTCTTTTTTGTTTTCTCATAGATCAGCCTTTGTGGTATTGTACAGTGATCTGCTTCCAGCTTTGCTAATTCCACATTATCCCAAATGATTTAGAAAAAGGACGTTAGCCAACATAATTAAGTTTTTAAAAGAGCAGCAAACTAGAAGTCACAAATGCATCACTAACATACATTAAAAATTCATAGTAATCTCAAGAACATGAAGGGTTGAGTGGAAATCAAGATTTCCAGAAAACAGAAATAATAAAGAGCTGAGAAAAAATGATCTGGGAAAAGGGTAAAGCAGTTGGATTTGTTGAGAGAAAGCATAACTCAGGGTAGGGAATAATAAGAGAGGAGTTCTAAAAGTGCAGGAAGGACAGGGAGAAATCAGCTTAATTCGCAGCAGGTTTGGGATGAGATTTAATCTGTCTGTGGAATGGGGTCCCTGGAGTGCTGTGCCGGCTGCCCAGCTCCCTCTCCAGGCACAGGGCAGCCCTTAAGAGCTGCTCAATGACATGAAAGCAACGTTTCATCTCAAATCCGAGGCGCTGGCAGCTCGCTCCTGGCATCCCCAAGGGAAGGCTCTGTCCTAGCTGCAGCTCCGCAGAGCACTGCCCATCCTGCTGGATTTGGTGGGGGAATCTGGCGTGGCAACCGATATTCCCGAAACCCTGAGATTCATTGAGGTGCAAAATGGCTCCTCGGGTTTTGAAACAAAACTATTTTGCATCCCAAGTATTTCTGGGGGCTGAACACGAAGGCGAGGTTATCTGGAATTATCTGGGAGCCTGGCTGCTCTGATACACAGATCCACATCCTATCCTTGTCTGTCTTTCCACCTCTCCGGCCGGCACAGAGCGCTGGAGCGCTTTTCCCAGGCGCGGCATTGCCCTGGCAGCGGTGGCAGTGCCCTGGCAGCGGCGGCAGTGCCTGGCAGCGGCGGCAGTGCCCTGGCAGCGGTGGCAGTGCCCTGGCAGCGGTGGCAGTGCCCTGGCAGCGGCGGCAGTGCCCTGGCAGTAGTGGCAGTGCCCTGGCAGCGGCGGCAGTGCCCTGGCAGTAGTGGCAGTGCCCTGGCAGCGGTGGCATTGCCCTGGCAGCGGCGGTGCTCCAACCTTACTCCGGGCAGTCGCCGCTCACCTGGCCCAGGTGCGCGGAGCGTCCGTGGCCGGCGAGCGCCGCGCTGGCGGCAGGACCCGCCCCGGCCCGCGGGACGCGGCGCTGCTGCGGGCAGGGCGCTGCTGCGGGCACGGCTCTTATTGTGAAAGGATGATGAGAGACAGCGCTCACCTCTCCCGACCATCGCTGTCTCCCTGCTCGCTGCCCTGGCACCGCTACCTCCGCCCGGCCGCTCCCAGCCGATGCCTTCTGCCCGCCGGAATATGTTCGCCAAAATCCTTTTGTCCGCCGCCAGCCTCCTGCTCGCTCACCTGCTGCATTTCCTCAGCTCTTTGGTGCAGTTCATTCCAGGTAAAACGCGTTAAAAACAATTCCTTTCATCCTGTCCCCTCGGAAAGGGGCTGCTGCTGCTGACACGGGTCGGGAGAACAATTCCTATTGTCAGGCATTCGCGACGGAGCGATTTGAAGTCTTTGTTAGATGCCAGAAAATGCCTGTTATTTGTTGAATGGATAAACGGCAGAGGCAAGGATTACAGCAGATACAGATGGTCTAGAGCTGGAAAAGCAGCACACAGCAGATTCTCTGTGCGAGGGAGCCAGCTGGAAGCGGGCTGGGAGAGGGTTCTTTGGAGCCGCATCGTTGCCGAGGCTTTAACCTGAACGTGCAAACGGTGAAGTGCCCCAAAGGATTTTGTATCACAGGCTGACTCTGCGCTTCGTGTCGTCATTGCACCGCTTGAGATGCTTTTTGTTTGGGTTTTTTCTTTTCTTTGTTTTATTTTGTTTATTTGTTTACTCGTTTTCAGAAATTAGGAATCAATAAAAATCATGGCTGACCTCATGGGAATTTCTGCATTTTGATGGTAGTGGGGGTTTTGTGCCCTTTAAATTCAAGGCATTCTTCCGAGGTATCCAAAGAGCTGAAAAAAATCTCAAATCTGCCTTGTTGCACCACAGACAACCCCAAAATGTAAACTCCAATTTTTCTGGGGAATCAACAGCTATTTCATGTGCTGGGGTTCACTGTCACCTTCCTTTCCTTCCTTTGAGCCTTCCCCTGCTCTTTTTCTCCATTTATTTTTTTCCCTGTGTTTTCTGTCGTTTCTTTTCTGTTTTCCTTTGCTCCTCTGGCTGTTAGAGAGGAAGTCGGTGCCGGAGCCCCTGGCCATGGGGAACCAAGCAGCTGCATGGAGCAAGGAGCCCAGCACGGGCACATCGCGGCACTCGCAAGGCAAGTGCTGCACCTTCCCTTCGGAAATCCCAGCGGGAGCTCAGGGCTCCAACCCGGCCATGGCTGGAGTCCAGAGGGCACAAATCCACAGCTCTGGTTTGGGCTGAGGTCGGGGAAAACTGCTTTGCTTCCATGTTGTGCCAGTGTTTTATATGGAACAAAACACAGCCAGTGCCAGAGGATTATTCCCAGTTTGAGTGATCCTCGGGGAAAACAGAATTCTTGCCTCATTCTCCCTACTTCAAGAATATAACGAGCATTCTGTTTGCTAAATTTTGCCCTCAATTCTGAAGTCAAACAATTAGACTGTGCGTGGAGAGGTGGTTCCTGAGCCTTGGCTTTGAACCTGTAGATTAAAATCAAAATGGCTTTGCCCTCTCCCATGTGATCCCATGTAGCAAATGGCTCCCATGCTTCTGACATCCACCATTACAGATTTCGTGTCCCACCCACTGCTGCTGAAGTACAATTTAATGTCTGATTCATGGCGGCTGCACCCACAGCAGCTTTCTCTTCAAGAGCCTGGTCCTTCATCCCACCATTTCTGCATATAAGCAATCAATAAATAATCAGTGCAGGGCTGTCAGTTTGTAGTGGTCAGTGAAATCATGGCACACTGTGCAGGGAAACAGGAGCTGAACAAAGGATAGCTCTGCAGTGACTGCCTGCTATGTTGAGAAAATATTGGAGGAAAGTTACACCTCCGTGCCTGGCACTGCCTCTGCTTGGATATGCCAAAGACCTTACGCCTGTTTTTAAAAGTCTGAGGTAGGATGGAAACTACATTGGAGAAACGAGGGTTCTGTGATCTTGTGCTGATTTTCAGGAGTTCAAGCACACGCAGAGCACCACTGGCACTGTAGGGTTTTAATTGTGGATTCAAGTTCTTCCATCTCAGAGCTTGGCCAGAACCGAAGGAGTCATTTTATTTACGCATCATTTAATATTAAAAAACAGTTTGTCTTCTGCCTTCCTCAGAGAGAGATTGGTCCATTCTTGGGCAGCTGGATGTTAAAGAAGGTTTTTATTTATGAGTGAGCTTTCCCCTAAAGCTGAAACAGCTTTTTCGAAATTACTCAGGAGCACTGAGCAGGAGTTTTCTGTGTTCTGTACATTCCAAGCGCAGTCAAGGTTGAAGTTATTACTCATACCTGCTTTTGTTTAATAGGGAAGATTTTTTTTTTCTTCTTGCATGCCTTCCCTCCCATTAGCTATTCAGAATTGTCTGCAGTGACTTGTCTTGTTTCTGATAGCTTCTGTTTTGGTTCATCTGGGTGATGGGATTCGCTCCCATTTGGCACTAATTTCTGCCAGGATCTTCAGCTCATTTGAGTGATGTCCAGAAGAAAAAACCCAATCCATTCTCTTGCTGTGCTTCTTTCTCCCTCTCTGGCCTGGGTTTGGGGCATTCCCTTAAATATTCTTGTTGTTTATAGCCCATGCTATTGGACTCCAGTTTGTAGAGGATGCCTTGGAATGAATTCTAATGAGATGAGTTCTAACTAGATCAGATTTCAAGGATTACTGAGATGACCACGTGAATGGTTATCACAGGACAGGAAAAACAAAAAGAACTTGGCTTACTTAGCTTAGGAAGTGATATGATTCTTCACCCTAAACACAACACAAGGAGGGGAAAACTACCAAAACGACACACCAGAGCTGCCGGAAAAACAAGAATAATGTCCTTTGGTAAATTCAAAGCATTTTCCTGATCATCTGGACAAGGAGCAGTTATCCAAAGTGGGAATAAGTGCCTGTAGACATAATAAGTTTTAAGACAGAATTCTTATATAAGAATTTCTGGGGCAGCAGTTGGGAGGGGTGAACTCAGGAGATCTTTTCCAGCCCTGGTCAGGCTCTTTTGTGGAATGTATCTTTCCAAAATTTTCATTTACAGTGCTCTCCAGGAACTTTCGATGTAGTGCTGTCCTGAGTCATGCATGTCCATAAGTCATGAGCTTTGGTTCTGCTTGCATGTGAAATATCTCCTTTTGGATGTGTTCCTCTCATTCTTTAATGTGTATTCTGCACCTTTGCAAATGAAATCTTCAAAATATCTCCTTTTGGATGTCTTCCTCTCATTCTTTAATGCATATTTTGCATCTTTGCAATCCTCATCTGCATTTCTGCAAACACTTCAGAGATCTAAACGAGGATTTGGGGATTGGCAGGTTGGAGAGCTAGACTGGAACCTTATATTTTACCTTCTTGCAATCCTAACAACCAGCCTGTGGGTGTTTTTGTGTAGAGAAACAAGCTCAGCAGAATTCTGCCTGCCAGCTCAGCTCTTTTGCAGATAGTCTGGTTGAAATTGCAGATTTCCTCTGGAGATGTTGAAAAGGGTTTCGGAGGAGGGAAATTGGGCATCAGCTACACTTGCTCACCTGGATTAAAGGATGTAAGCCAGAAGCAGCAGTGGTGAAAGAACAGAAAATCGGGGTGAATTCAGTAACAGCCTGGACTCCCTTCAGTGTGTGGTGTCTGAGCAGGCCTGGGTGATGGAGCTCTGCCTGCCACGTGCCCTTTTTGGTCAGTGTTTCACCTCACTTCGGTGCTCAGCAGCTCAGGCTGGTTCCGTGGTCTCGGGGAGAGCACGGAGAGACTGCACTGAGGGCAGGATGGGCAGGTGCCAGCCTGGGCAGGGAGGCACCCCCGACTAAATCCACCTCTGCAGCTAAATGGATTGCTAAAACAATCCTTGTGTTGATGAGGCTTTGCAAACCAGGCTGTGGGAGCCAATAACTGACATCACTGGTAGCTCACAGCATTCCAATCACCTCATGCTCTCCTGGCGCTTTTGTTCTCCAGGAGGGGTGGTTGCAGCCAAACCAGAGGCTCCATCAGAAATTATCCTTCTCTGCTTATTTCACTGCCAAATGAAACAAAATCTGTTTTGTGCTGTAATTGGGCTTTGGCTCAGTTTCATTGGTGTTCTTCCATTTTTTTAGGATTGCAGGTTTGTTTTTTTTTTTTCTTCTCTTAATTATTTGAGAAATTAAATCCAAGTATACATTTCTTTGATTAAAAGGAAAGTAATCATCTTTTCTATCATCCTATATTCTGTTACCTCCTTTGGGCTGCAGAACTAGTGTCTCTTGTGGATAAACTAGAGCAGAGTAGCATCCACAGGGTTTTCAGCTCCCTGTGGATATGTTGGGTTTTGTGGCTTTACCTTGAGTATCCACCACAACTTGGCTGCTTGCAGATGCTGAATGCTCTTCTCCCTGATGTCCAATCTCAAGATCTAGCATTTGTCACTTGATTCCCAGGAAAATCTCAATTCCCTGCGTTTTGTTCTCCCTGCTCTCTTTGCAGGTTTCAAGAATTACCTGCCCAGCCCATCCAAGGAGCAAATCCTCTGCCACAGACCCCAGGGGCTTCAATGCATCTCCCCCTTAGTGCAGAGCGTGGAGGAGACCCCCGAGCCCATCCCAGCCAGGATCAAAGGACATATTCCCAAGTGGATTAATGGAAATCTGCTGAGGAATGGCCCTGGCAAGTTCGAGTTTGGCAATGACAAGTAAGTCTCCTTTAAATGAATTTTTAAATGGTTCTGGCCAGAACTCTGCCTAAACCTAAAGGGGACCCCCCCTCATTACTATTTAGAGCATCTTTTAGTTTCTTTTTACATAAGGGAAGGAAGAAATATCAATGTCACTCTTTTGAGAGCAGTTGCTCCCTCATTTGGGAACTCCCATTTTCTGCAAAGAGGAGCTGAATGGTGAAGCCACCCAGGCTGGAGAAGCTGAGTCACAGAGAGGCTCTCACCCACTCACCGTGGTGGGCTGGGGAATAAAACATACCCAGCTTTGTCCTCTGTCCTGGACAAAAATCCACCCCTGAAATAAATCCAGGGTAGGAATTTGGAGAGTTGGTTGCACCAAATGGCATGAGCTGCTTTAGAAGCAAATACACCCAGTTTTAAGAATAATATATTAAAATATTCCCAGAAGGCAGTTACTCTGTGTGGCATGGAATGTGCCATTCTAGTAACTGACAACTCAGCTGGTGGCAGCAGCTGGCCAAAGCTGATCTCCTCCTCATCATATTCCTAGAGTGAGACCATCAGGTGTTCCGGGAGTCTCGCAAATCCCTTGCTTTGGAGACAATAACATCCTGCAAGAAGCTGAGAGCTAACAACCTCTGGGTTTGCAGTAATGATTTATGTTGTTGTACAGTACAGCACAAACTCCATTCCCTGGAGTGGAATGGTTTAAACCACCCTGAAGTGGGTGGTATGTCTATATAGATTATTCCCAAAAAACCCTACACACAGAATCTGCAAACAATCACATCCCACAGCTAGGAATATACTTGTTTTAATTTGTTTTGATTTGGTTTGGTTGGTTTGATTCAGGGGTTTTCCTAAACAAAGCTGTGCCTGCTTAAAAATTCAGGGGATCTGGGAATCAGATTTACAAACAGCAGAAAACCTAAAAGAGAGTATTAGACAGCATCATATAATGCCCAACTCTTCTTCATCTCTTTTTTCTCTCTCCTGGAAGGTTTAACCACTGGTTTGATGGCATGGCCCTGCTGCACCAGTTCCAGCTGGCCCATGGCACGGTGACCTACAGGAGCAGGTTCCTGCAGAGCAGCTCCTACCTGAGGAACAGCCAGCACAGCCGCATCGTGGCCTCGGAGTTTGGCACCTTGGCCATGCCAGACCCGTGCAAGAGCCTCTTTGGGCGCTTCCTGTCCCGCTTCGAGCTGCCACGTGAGAGTGCTTCTGAAAAACATCAGAGGCTTCGGAGATTCTCTTGGAGGAACTTGTGGTTGGGTGGAAAGGGAGGGTGAGGAAGTCTGACAGACTTTCTGCGAGCCCATGCTTTTCTTAGAATATGGCCCAAATGCCAGAATTATGCAAATCAGTGTCAGCCTCAGCTGGGGGAGGCAGAGTTTAACGTTTTAATGCCACTTCAGCTCGCCCAGTCCTGGATCTTTTTGCAAATTTCCCAAAGAAAGCTCTCCCCGAGAGAACATCCTGTGCAGTGCTGATAATGAGCATTACACCCTGATGTTCTACCTGAGACACAGCTTTGCCCTTAAAACACCTTGCCTTGCTAAGCTTGTAGGGTAAGTGGGCTAATCCCTCCCTTCCTGGACTAAGGGGCAGGAGATTATTGAGTAGGGTGAGGGATGGTGCTGCACAGGAATGGAAGTTCCAGTACCTTTAGGATTCTGTGTACGTCAGGGAAGAAAGAGGCTTAAATGCAGGATAAGTGTTCCCCACTAAAGCCAGCACAGGCCTAAAGTTTGCAGCTTTTTGCTGATGCTGTGACCATCCTGCTTTTCTCCTCTCCCCTCCTGCCACAGCATCTGTCCTTTCCCGAGGCGCTCACACCTGCACTCATGGTGACACCCCCTAAATCCCCACCCCAGCTCCCTCAAGACATTCCAGACCAATCCACATCCCTCACCTGCCTCTGCCCAGCTCCAGCAGTGATTTCCATCCCTGTCCTTGTCCCTTTAACCTGGCTCCACCTGCACAGGCAGTTTCCCTTTGTAGATTAGCCAGATATTTCCAATCATTCTCACAGGGATTAATGTCACTGCAAATGGGTTTATTTGTTTAAACATGTCTAACTTGCCATAATTCATCATGAGCTGCACAGAGCTGTGCACAATGCCAAGATTTCTGTTTCAGAGCCCAGTGACAACTGCAATGTGAACTACGTGCTGTACAAAGGGGATTATTATGTCAGCAGCGAGAACATCTGCATGCACAAGGTGGACCCAGAGACACTGGAAACAAAGGAGAAGGTGGGGGCAGGTGGGATAAGGGAGCTGGGGTACAGATGGTGCAGAACCACACCTTGCTGGCTCAGGGGGAATTCCACTTCCGAAGGAATTTGTCTGTGCCTGCAGCATCTCTCTGCTGAGTCCCTGTGCAGCAGCAAGGCAGCTCTCAGGGGTGGAGGTGCAGTCACTGTCTGGCTGGGAACAGCTGTCAGTTCTCTGCTCTCCCTGCTTGCCTGGGCTTGTCTGCACCTCTTAGCAGAGCAGGAAACAACTTTTTTCTGTGTACAAGTAAAAGTGAACATTGCTGATCTCACATCTGCCTTTTCCCTGGTGCTTTGCTTTCACATCAATTCTCTCTATCTTCTTTTTACACCTCAAGCTTTGCACACTCCAAAGCTGCCCTTGATCAAACCCTCTGTTGTAAAGGGGTGGTTCAGCTGCCACTTGATTTTCTCCCCCCTGCTAGGAAATGACCAAAACATCCCAGAAGTTTTTCCCTGTGTCCTGTGCACCCTCTCCCAGGAGCGTGGCTGGATGTGACAGAGGAAGGTGACCTGTGACAGGACAGCACAAGCTAGGTGTCCCCCCTGCCTGCACCCTTAGAGGGGATTTGGGCTGGGCAGCTGTGAGAAGGGCTGAGGGAGGATTCTGCCCTTCCTAAGTCAGTGTTTACTGCTTGCGCTGTTTGACACCAAAAAATGCCAGCTCAGAGCATTCCCCAGGTCTCGAGGGAGTCAGTCCAGGAATCCTTGTCTGCAGGATCAGTAGTGAGTCATGAATAAACTGTATGTAAAGCACAGCCACTGAGCTGTCCTGGTGGTTTGCCAGCTGATCTGCTTGTACACCACACTGCAGTCATGAAAAGACAGGTGGGGATTTTCAGGTTCAGCTCTGTTGAACCTTCGTGTCATAAAATGAAAAGAATTCCCCTCAAGCAGTTTTTTTTTAGTGCAGACAGTTATTTTTTTTTTGGCTAAATGAAGAAATGGAAGGTGTGTTTTCACATTTAAACTCTCCAGTTTGAGATGCCTTAATAGGACCTGGTTTTCTGAGCTTTCAGTGACAAAACTCTTGGTGAATTTTTGGGGCAGTGACTGTCCCTTCACACATCTGCCTGTGCTTATCATGGGCAACATTCCCACTGTGTCAGCACTTGTGCCATAAGGAACATCTGTGCTTTCCAAGGAATGTCTACTGCTATTGGTCCTGCTTTACTGTAGAGAAATATCCTTATTTTCAAGGATTTGCAGGCAGAATGAAGGCTGGAGTCCAGATCCCACATTATTAATAATGAATAAAATCTGCTCTTCTTCCTCAGACTTCCACAAAACCGACCCTTGGGGAAGTTCTGCACTGACTGAAAATCTCTGGCATTTGCAGGTGGACTGGAGCAAGTTTATTGCAGTGAATGGGGCCACAGCTCATCCCCACTACGAGTCTGATGGGACAACCTACAACATGGGCAATTCCTATGGGAAGCATGGTAAGGAGGCCATGGCCAGCCTGGTTTTTTGGGCAGGGTGTACAGGATCCCTCCTGGTGCTGCTTCAAGGAGCAGCTGCTGAAGAAACACCCTAAGAGTCCTGGAAATTGCTGTTCCTGAGTCAAAATGTCAGTGTCAGTCTGTCCCATAAATCTGGCTCCTCTCAGGATTTAGTTTCAGGTGCTTCTGACTTTGGCCTGTGAATGTCCAGCAAATTCTCCTCTTGCTCTCCCAAGCTTTGCTGGAAAACAGGAGAATAATTTGTTTAAAGTGCCCTCCACTGTTGAAGCCTCATCTGAAGAAATTTAGCAATTCATGCTTTTCACTTAGAATAAATTGGCTTTTGATGAGCACCGTAAGGGTTTTTGCAGGAGGGAAGGTAGAATTTATTCTGGTCACCTGGCTATCTTCCAGCAAGGCTGAATTTTATGGGATATTTTTCTTCTTAGAACTCTGAGCATCTTGATAGGATCCTGTTCCATCCACATGGCTGCTCAGAGCAATCAGTCCCTGTCAGCTGTGTGAAACCCTTCTTTTCCAGAGGCCCCTGAAACAGCCACTGCCCTTTATTGTGACCCCTTAGGCCAGCTCCACATTTTCCCACTTTTGACCATTTTTCATTCTTGCTGTTTTCATTTCCTTCTGGCCTCAGCAAAGTCCAGCTCTGTGCCACATGCTTCTTTCAGCTGGACATACCAAGCTCTAGATCCTTATTATTCAGAAGTGCCATCCTTTCCTGCTCACATGCTCAGGTTTATTAAATGAGCATTTCTAAGGCTCAGAGTTTTCATTTCCTGTGAGCTTGGTTTTCATCCTGCCCCTGTTATTACAGGAGAGCACTTCAGGCAGATCTGGCATTCTCCCAGACTGGTGAGATCCCTTCACTTCCTTTCAAGCTTCCTGTTTTTGTTTTTTATTTGGTAGATAAATCCTCTGTAAAATGTTTAGTGCCTGTTGGGAGAGGTTTAGGAGAGGTTGTCCCAAGTATTCCCGAAGAACAGGAAGGAGCAGAGCCTGAGTTTGGTTTGAACACCTTCTCCCCTTTCCAGGATCCAGCTACAACATCATCAGGGTCCCCCCACAGGAGTCAGGCCATGGGGACACGTTGGAGGGAGCCAAAGTTCTGTGCTCCATCCCTCCCAGGGACAGGGCAAAGCCATCCTACTACCACAGCTTTGGTAAGAGTCCACCCCAGATTCAGGGAATTTGGGGAAATGTGATGCAGAAAGGGCTGGTCAGCTCTCTCAGCCCTTGAGATGTTTTCTTGCCTCATATTTGGGTGATATTCCTTCCTTCTCTCCTCAGGGATAACTGAAAACTACATCATTTTCATCGAGCAGCCCCTCAAGCTGAACCTGTTGAAGATCATCACCTCCAAGCTCCGTGGGAAGGCCATCTATGACGGGATGAGCTGGGAGCCTCAGCACAACACCTACTTCCACGTGGTGAACAAGCACACTGGGGAGGTGAGGGGGTCTTGGGCCCCTGCAGCAGCTAATCTGGAACTTCAGTTCCAGATTTCCAAATTATTTTTTCCAATTTTTTGGGAACTTTAGTTCCCAAAAGTGTTGCATAGCAGCCAAGGGGAGCTTAAGAACCAATCCAGAAGTTACTGCAATAAACATTTTAAAGTTCATTGTAGTGTAGATTTACACTACAATGTTCATTTGTAGATTTGTTAAAAATGGGATTTCTTCATGCATTTTCCTCTTAATTCTTCATTTTTTTTTGCCAGCCCTAAAAGGACAGGGAGAAAGAAGCAGTTTGGAGGGACAGGGACTGAAATGCAGGTCCCAGGTACTACAGGGTATAAAAGGGTCAGAACCTGGGAAAGATGCACAGCAAGGGGCTGATTGATATTTTGGGTTTTCTCCTTCCAGTTTTGCTCCTTAGTGGCTTAAAGCAGCCCTTTTGTGGGGACACAAGGACAGAAGGCAAAGCCCAGGGAATGAGAGGGGTTGCAGTGGGGGGCAGAGTGTGGTATTTGCAGGGATCCTCAACGAGGGGAGAGAATGATGCATCTGACTCCACCTTATCAGAAGGCCAATTAATGACTTTATTATCCTATATTATTTTATACTCTATTACACTATGTTACATGACATCTAAACTGAATCTGCCAAGCACTCAACTCTGCACACAATCTTGGGACTGTCCCGACAGTCTTGACTCAGACACACACCCCTGGCCCTGACAGGCCAAGGAACCAAACACCATCACCCTGGGGAAACAATCCCCACGTGGCATCCTGCTTTGGCACAAACACAGGCACAGCAAATGGGATAAGAACAATCTTGGGAAGAGTTGTGCCTTGCTTTTCTCTGCAAAGAGAAACGTGGGGCTGCAGGAGAGAGGAGAAAGAGGAGGTGAGGCAGGGAGCTGTGCAGGGGAGCTGCAGCTGTGCCCGGGTCCCTGCAGGTGCTGCCGGGCTCGTGGTGCTCCCAGCCCTTCGTCGCCTTCCACCAGATCAACGCCTTCGAGGAGCAGGGCTGCGTGGTGCTGGACCTGTGCTGCCAGGACGAGGGCACCAGCCTGGCCCTGTACACGCTGCAGAACCTCAGGAGGAGTGGGGAAGGGCTGGACCAGGTGAGATCCCTGCCTCTGCTCCCCCAGCAGCTGCTGCAGGAGCTGCTTTTCTGCAGCAGAGCTTGGGTTGGGAGAATGGAAACACTGTGGGGACAGCACAACCACAACTCCATGAAAACTGAAATGATCATCTCTCGATGATTTCTCTCCTTTTAAATCTCTCTCCATGGAGTATGCCCTTGACACAGAGCTCCACAGCCTGGCAGAATTTATTTCTGTTTTAAAACCTTGTTCTTAATGATATTCATTTTCCTTATCTGTGTGTAATGCAATTTTCCCCCGAGAAATGATGCAAAATAAGTTGTAGCATAACTTCTAAATGGAAAAAGAAAAAGGAACCCTGTTCTTCAAGACATTACTTCAGAAAAGGAGCAGTTTTTATGAAAATCACAGAAACACAAATACCACGGAAACCCCTGCACTGTTCCCCACAGACAACTCACAGCAGCACATTCAAATAAATTATTTATTGTGTCCAGCTCTGTGAAAAGCCCCATCTCAGGCTGTGAGAGGGGCATTATTTTGCATAGGTCACACACGGGAAAAGTGGGGGTGCTTTCAGTTTCTCACCCTGCAGATGTGTGTGTTGGAAACCCAGCGTGCTGGGGATGCTGCTGCATGTCCAGACAGGGCTGAACTTCCTCTGTCTGTCCTGAGCTGTCTAGAACCAGCTCAGCTCCGACCTGAAAGGAGCACAGCTGGGTCCCATCGGGTTCTGCTTTCTCTTGGCATTTCTTTTGGGGTTTTTTCAAGCGTTTTTTGAGCATAATCAAGTACAGCAGGGTGTTAATCCCAGCCTTTTTTTGTCCTCCTCTGAGCACAGCCCAGGTGGAGTTTGATGTGGCTGAAGGTGTCCTGCTGTCAGCACTGAGCCTGTGTTTCCAACAGGCACATTCTTCAAGTGACAAGTGGCATCACCAGCACACTTACCCATGCACACACAGAGGAGTCATTTCAGAACAGAACCTCAAACTTCTCAAAAGCCTCAGGAGTGTCTGGGCATGGCTCGTCTCCTTTCCCCACATTTGCTGGCTCACTAACCCTGGCAGAGTATTTTGTCTGGCACAGTTCCTCAGCCAAATTACATGAACCAGAAAAGTTTTGGAAACAAGGTTTCAGGTTTAACATATGATTAAAGTGATGTTTCACAACTGAACTGATGAGTTGTGGATTGAAGTAACTGAGAGACACCAGAACAGGGTCCTTACCTGTTTTACTTAAATGGGAATATGATGGGTTATGAACTTGGCTCGAGCAGAGCTTTAGTGGCAGTGGTGGAATTATCCTCTCAATGTGCTGAGTGCCACACTGGGGGCTGCACTTTGCTCCCCAGGTAAATCCACCATTGTTCCCCTGGACTTCCAACCACGAATCCACGTGTACCTGGGCATGGAGGAGGGAGTCCTGCAGGGGAGCTTCAGGCCCTGAGGCACAGTGCTCTCCTGCTTCTCCACAGAGTGATGTCAAGCAACATGAGCCTGTTCTAACTAAATGAAACACAGTGCAGTGTCTGTCCCACTGCTGGATCTGGAGATAAGGGATTTTTATTGGGCTGATTTACATACCAAGCTCAGCATTAATTACTGTCAGAGCAATGTTGACCCTTTTAATTCATGTGGTTTTGGTTCCTGCTGTAAATTACTGGAACATGCAGGAACTTCTTCTTTCCATTATGTGTTTTACCTTACCAGAACTTGGTCAAACACATAAGGAAAAGAAGAAGAAGAATTCAGGGGTGTCTAAAACTTCAGAGTTGTTCCCCAAAAGTGCACTTAGGCTGAAATGTCTGTCCTCTCTCCATCACCATCACTCTCTGTCTCTGTAACAGGTTTATGCCTCCGTCCCCAGAGCTTTCCCTCGCCGCTTTGTTCTCCCTCTGGACGTGGATTCAGACACACCCGTGGGGAAAAACCTGAACCCACTGCCTTACACCCAGGCAAAGGCAGTGAAAGGTGCAGATGGCAAGGTGTGTACCAAACCATAAATCCCTTTATGCAGCACCTGTAGCTCAGAGCTTTAACCACTTCTGGTTGTGCGGTGGTTGGTGGGACCAGCCAGCTCTCCTGCCCTGCCCAAGCTGAACCAACCCTGCACATTTCCTGTAGAAATTCCCCTGTAACTTCTGCACATTCCTCCCAGGTCTGGTGCACACATGAAGATCTCCACCCCGAGGGCTTTGAGAAAGTTGGGGGCCTGGAGTTCCCCCAGATCAATTACGCGCGCTACAACGGCCGCAGGTACCGCTACTTCTACGGCTGCGGCTTCGGGCACCTGCTTGGAGATTCCTTGGTCAAGGTCGATGTGGAGACCAAGAATTTCAAGGTGAGGTGAAGTCAGCTCATCCAGTCCTTCCCCTGACCTGGATTTGAAGGTGTGACATTTACTGGGGGTTTTAGGGCTTTGCCCAGATGGGTCTGGGCTGAGATTCCCAATTTCCTCCCTCACCTGGCACCTTAGGAACACTGGCACCAAACAGGAGAGGATGGCACCAGCACACTGCTGGAATGAAAAAAAAAGTTAATTAAAAGTTGAACTCTTAAGTTTCTTGGAGCACAGAGTATTTCCAGGTGCCTTTGTGGGGAGCACTTGTAACTCTGCTCACTGTGGCAGGCAAGTATTAATGCAATGAAACATCCATACGTCCCTGAAGCTCATCCATATGTTCCTGTGCTTGCTAGATTTGGCAGGAGGAGGGATGCTACCCATCAGAGCCCGTGTTTGTGCCAGTGCCTAATGCCACGGCAGAGGACAGCGGAGTCATCTTGTCTGTGGTGGTCTCCCCTGCTGAGGTAACTTGCTGGCAGTAGTTTATCAAAGTCACACAGCATTAATTCACTTTTTAAACCTCAAAGCCGAGCTGGAGGCTCCCTGGCAGGTAGTTCTTGCTCCCCAGAGTGTCTGGCTCTGCCATGGCCAAGCACAGGCAGTGCAGGCAGGAATTTTCCCTGGAATGTTGGTGTGTCCCCAGAGGAAGCCATGAGGCTCAGAGCTCCTGCCCTGCAGGCCTGGTCTCCATGGTTTGCTTTGTACCTTGTGTGCAAACAGTGCAAGAAGTTCAGCCTGGACACTCACTCTGCCTTTCTGCTCCTCCTGCAGAACCAAAGTGCTTTCCTGCTCGTCCTGGATGCAGAGACCTTCCAGGAACTGGGGCGAGCAGAAGTCGGGGTGCCAATGCCTTACGGGTTCCACGGCATCTTCACTGCCCACTGAGGAACTCCTGGGCACCTCCTGGGACTCAGGGCTCAGCCAGCCTCACAAAGAACCTCTACTCCAGCCCCCTGTGTCATCCAGGCTTCTCCAGCTGCTGGACCCTGGGGTGTGGGTGGGTGGGTGGGTGAACAGTGAGGACTTCTAGTTGTATTTCTTCATTGTGAGAAGCATGAAGAATTATTTGAATCATTTCCTTGAGTAATAATGGAGCCTTTTCACCCTTGGGGGTTTTCCTCCTCTGAGCTTCCTTCACCTTCCTTACAGGTCTTGGCAAAAGAAAAAGGATTTTACCTCGGAGCTGCTGCTCTGGGAGAGGCAGAGGAGGCTGAGCCAGAGCTGGTGGAAGCCACTAGATGGCAAACAGCTCCCGTTCCTGCCGTTCAGCCCTGCCCTGCAGCCTCTGGTCACATTGTCACATCCTGCCCTCCTCCTGGAGCCTGTCCCCCGCGGCAGCAGCCCCCAGCACGGCAGCAGAATGGTGCCAAGAGGTCTTTAATGGAGCTCAGGCACCATCGGTTCTCTTTCTTAATTTTTTAAATTTTTTTTCTCGTTGAGGTGGGAAAAGAAAAGGGGTCAGAGGTTGAGGTGGCACCTTGTGTGGATTAGAGAAAAGCTGCCGTGCTTGAAGCTCTGCTCCCCCCGCACACAGCCCCCCGGCCGGGCTGTGCGCACACGCTGTGCTCCCCACCCGAGCCTGCGGATCCTGCTCCTCTCACACAGAGCCTGCCCCGAGGCTCGGGGCTTTCCCACCCTGACAGACAGATTCTCTCCGTTATCGACGGAAATTCCCGGGAATTAAGGGAATGCACATTCAAACCCTTGCAGCACTGAGAAATCCAGTCACTCCCGGTTCTCCCAAAGCTTTCTGAAAATCCAACACTTTAAGGGTTCCTCTGCTTGAGCTCCAGGAATGCTATTGCCGGGCTGCGCTCCTTCAGGGGTGCCCATAACCAGCCCGGGGTCTAACACTGACACGGGGAACAGGAGCATCCCGGGGCCGAACACGGGGGATTGGAGCATCCCGGGGCCGAACACGGGGGATTGGAGCATCCCGGGGCCG
>JAYDZK010000091.1:5530456-5540984 GCA_034509185.1 Euphonia xanthogaster
TGCCCACCTGAACAGGCTGTGCCTACCTGACAGGCTGTGCCCACCTGAACAGGCTGTGCCCACCTGGGAGGCTGTGCTCACCTGAGAGGCTGTGCCCACCTGAACAGGCTGTGCCTACCTGACAGGCTGTGCCCACCTGAACAGGCTGTGCCCACCTGGGAGGCTGTGCCCACCTGGGAGGCTGTGCCCACCTGACAGGCTGTGCCCACCTTTGCGGCTGCTCGGAGCCTGGCCCCGGCCCTGGGCGCTCCGAGGAGGCAGCAGTGACCCATTGTGAGAGCTGCCGGGCTGACACCACCCTGGGCAGCTCCCTGGGGCTGGACGGGAGTAGAACCGGTTTAACCATCCCAGGCCCATCCCCTGATCCCGCTCGTGTCCCCTTGCTCTGCGTGAGCAAACCCTGCCTTGCACCTCAGGCTTCATCCCCGCTGACCTGAGCCCCTTCCCAGCTCCAGGTTTCCCTCCTGGCCACAGCAAGTTCCAGAACCTGTGAGGTTTTCCTGCCTCCTTCCCTTTCCTGGCAGCCCTCGCTGGGGCAGATGGGCTGAGCCCAGAGCTGGCAGCAGAGCCTGCTGCTGCTGCTGCCACAGCTGCCCACTCCAAGGTGCAAAACGAGCACTGGTTTGGCTGCAGAGCCAAGATGTGTGGTCCTGGATAAGGAACCTGCAGCTTTATCCCAGGGAGGGGTTCCCAGCTCCCTGCTGAGACCATTTATTTCCCTGCTAGGATCCATTTGTCCTCCTGAACCTGAGCACCACGAAGGTGACTTCCAGCCAGGCTGGAAGGACCATGGATCCATGTTCAATCATCCCTTCCTAATGGCATTTGGGGATTTCCCATTTAATCAGTAATTAATGTGCCTGGCAATTAATTCTGCAGGATTCTGGGTGCCCTGAGCAGCACAGGGTGGATTCTGAGCAGCCCCTTTCTAACTTTGGGGGAGTTTTGAGCAGTGATGAAATTGCTGTGATGAATTGCAAGAGATATCAATTTCTTTCCTGATTCCTTCTAATTAGTATGAATTTTAATTAATTTTTTTTAAACCAGGACATGTGCATTTCACTTTTTGGAGGACAAGGACCAGGCAGGCAAAGAGAGGAAAGGAAAGAAAATACTCTTGGATTAAAAAAAGGGAAAGGGAAAATTGAGAGAAGTTGCTATGAGTGGATTTTGCCTTGCATCTCTCAGCTGTGAGACTCCCACATCCTCGAGGCACTTTAAAAAGAGAATTTTCCCCCTGATTTCCCACCCAAGCCCCTGTAAGGGGTGCAAGGTGTGGCCTGTGCTGGGTGGGATTGAGCAGCTGCTCCCTGCTCTGGTTTGCAGGAGCTGAGCTGGGCTGTTCCTGGGCAGCTCCTCAGAGGACCTGAGCTCCCAGCTGCAGGAGCCTCCAGCAGTCAGTGGTGAGCAGGCCCTGAGGAAAGGGCTCTGGAAGAGGCACAGGTGCAGGAAAACACTGCAGAGCTGGGCTGCCTTACCCAGGCTTTGCTAAAACCCTTCCCTGCCTCAGAGCACCTTGACCTGATCGTTTGTGTGCATGCCTGGCAACCCTGCACTTGCTGGGGAGAAGGGGGAAAAAAATAGAGGAGGAAAAACATTAAAAATGCTTCACTTGAGCTGGAGATTCAGCCCTGCCTTGGCTTCAAACACAGCAGCAGAAGCTCTTGTGTTTAGCCCCAAAGGAGTCCCTAATTAGTGCAGAAACTGCAGAGCTCCGAACTTGTTTGGGAATGCTTTAGTGCAGGGGCCCCCTGAGGTTCATTAAACAAATGAATTCAAGGCAGTCAAATAGCTGGGATCTTCCAAGTGACAAGGAGCTCAGTCCCTGCACCCAGGGCAGGCTGGCACTGCAAATAAAACATTTCCTGCAGGGGTGGAACTGCTCACACTGACGTGCACAGAGAGAGCAGGGAGGGGAAGCCATGGACAGCACAGCCTGCCCAGGGAAGGGGCAGCAGCAGCTCCAGCCCTGCTGCACCCTCTGGGGACACAGGAGCTGCCAGCTCAGGGCAGGGAGGGGGACAGGGGATCTGCCAGTGGTGCTGGTGCAGCTGGATGGGACAGGGATGAGGAGAGCAGGAGAAGGACAGGGCTGAGGGCAGCAGGAGAAGGACAGAGCTGAGGAGAGCAGGAGAAGGACAGAGGTGAGGGGAGCAGAAGGACAGGGCTGAGGGCAGCAGGAGAAGGACAGAGGTGTGGGGAGCAGGAGAAGGACAGAGGTGAGGGGAGCAGGAGAAGGACAGGGCTGAGGGGAGCAGGAGAAGGACAGAGGTGAGGAGAGCAGGAGAAGGACAGAGGTGAGGGGAGCAGGAGAAGGACAGAGGTGCAGGGGAGCAGGAGAAGGACAGGGATGAGGGGAGAAGGAGAAGGACAGGGCTGAGGAGAGCAGGAGAAGGACAGAGGTGTGGGGAGCAGGAGAAGGACAGAGGTGTGGGGAGCAGAAGGACAGGGCTGAGGAGAGCAGGAGAAGGACAGGGCTGAGGAGAGCAGGAGAAGGACAGAGGTGCAGGGGAGCAGGAGAAGGACAGAGGTGCAGGGGAGCAGGAGAAGGACAGAGGTGCAGGAGAGCAGGAGAAGGACAGGGATGAGGGGAGCAGGAGAAGGACAGAGGTGTGGGGAGCAGGAGAAGGACAGGGCTGAGGGGAGCAGAAGGACAGGGCTGAGGACAGCAGGAGCTCCTCAGGAGAAGGACAGGTGTGCAGGGGAGCAGGGGATCGCTGCCTTCTCCTGCCCAGCCCCTCCTGCTCACTCCCCCATGCAGGGATGCCCACCCTGGGTGCAGCTCCAGGAGCACAGAGCTGGCTCTGCCCAGGGAGGCAGCCTGGAATTCTGGCTGGGGATTTTTTGCCAGGATTTGACTGAATTGCCCATCCCTGGCAGTGCCCAGAGCAGGCATCGATGCCAGGGCTTTTAAAACATTAATTTCAGCACTTTCTGCTGCAGGAGGGGCTGCTGGGGCTGCCAGGGAAGGGTGGGATCCAGCCTTGGGAGCTCTCCCTGGGTTTTCAGCTGTGCTGGTGGCAGAGCTCTTTGCCACGTTTAGGGAAGGAGAGGAGCACATGCAGAGAGCTCCTGACACCCTTTGCAGGGAGATCAGCCACAAATCTGCCTGTGCTGGGTTTGCTCGAGTTAATAAATTCTGCTGGAGAATAAATAGATCCTAAATTACACCCTGGCCTGGCCAGAACTTTTATCTTGCCTGTCAGGACTGTGTAACATTAATTATAGCCTGCTCCAGCTGCCCTCAGGGAGAGCTGGCACATGGCTGCAGCACTCAGCTGTGACTCTTATTTGATTTTTTTTTTTTTTCATTTAATCAATGCCCAATAAATCTGTAATCTCCTGAATCTGGACATCTGTGCTTAATGTATCCAGGGAGTGACCTAATTAAATTCCAGCTTAGACCATCTCAGGCTGGGGCTGGACCCTTGGATTCCTGCTCTGGTGGGGGAATATCCCCTACTGTATTTGTGGGGTGCCCCATGGCAGGGAGGAAGGATGAATCTGACTGCCTGTTCTCAGAAGGCTGATTTATTATTTTATGATATTAAAGAATATACTGAACTACACTAAAGAATACAGAAAGGATACAGACAGGAGGCTAAAAAGATAATAATGGAAACTCGTGAGTCTCCCCAGAGCCCTGACACAGCCTGGCCCTGAATGGCCAAAGAGTCAAAACAGCTCCCAGCAGAATGCAGTGGAACAATCTCCAAACCCATTCCCCATGAGCACAACACAGGAGAATCACATGAGATGAAATTGTTTTCCTTTTTCTCTGAGGCTTCTCAGCTTCCCAGGAGAAGGATCCTGGGCGAAGGGATTTTTCAGAAAATATGAATGTGACAATCCCCAGAGGGGGAAACATCCCTGGTGAGGTTTGTGAAGGCCAGGGAGCCACCAAAAAGTGACCCCCTAAAAGTGGCACAAACTCCATCACCACAGCCCCTGCCAGGAAATGCTGCTTAAACCCAGCTTAAAACAGGGCAGGGATAGGCAGGGCTTAGAGCTCCTGTGCTGGATCCTCCAGCCTGCCTGTGGGTTTGGCTTGAAAGCCCTTGAGATGGTAGTTTCATGTTTGGATTTAGGTGTTTATTATTTCTTATCAGTAAAACAGTTTCTCTTTTACATGGGGCACCAGTTTTTGGTTTCCCTGGGTTTGGATTGAAGGCTCTCGAGATGGTAGTTTCATTTTTGGGCTTAGGTGTTTATTATTTATTATATTTATTATATATTATTATAATTATTATATATTTAATAAATATATATAATAATTATAATAAACTATTTATTATATATTTAATAAATATATAATAAAATATTTATTATAAATTATTATAATTATTTATTAAAACAGTTTCACGACTGTGAACTTGGTAGTAAGGTATAAAGTGGGTACCAGTCCTGTGTCACAAGGTCTTTTAAGACTAAGCAGTGTGATTAAGAGCTGACCCCTGGAGGTGTGTGCAGGGCTCAGCAGGGGCTGGGGGCTCCCCTGCTGCACAGGAGCAGCACAAACTCCTTTTCCAGGCAGCCTTTGTAGGGGTGGGAGCATGGCCTAGAAACCTCACTGAGCCAGTGTTTGGTGATTTCTTAGCCCCAGAGCAGAGATAAATCCCAGGGTGAGCGTTTTGGGTTCTGGCTTTTCTGGGTTTCTGTGTTCTTCCTCATGGAGGGAGAGCTTTCACTGCAGTTCCATGCCAGGAACTGTTTTCTTGCTAAGAAAACCATGGTGTTTTTAATTGACTCTTGTTTTTGCCTGTGCCTCAAAAACACTCATGAATTTTGCAGCAACATCTTGAAACCTTTCTTGTCTTGTTATATCAAAAGCATTTTCCAGACAGTGTTTGAGACCAGCCATTCCTGGGACCATTAGCACTGAAAAGCCTGCAGGTGTTGGATCATTTGAAGTGGCCTTGGAGAACTTCCTCCTGACAAGAATCCTCTGAAGGCTCCCCTAGGTTTGGGATCTTTCCTTTGCCAAATTTCTCTTTAAAACTATTTTCAGCAGAATTTTACATCCTGTCTGTTCTGGTTTTGGGTAGAATCTCCTCCAATAAGTCTATTTTTACTATATATATTTTTTTTTTTTAATTAGTGCCTAAAGCTGACCTGGGAGGTGAAATCCTGCAGCATCCAACCCAACCCTTCCCTCCTGCATTTATTGCTGGGGATTGATTTGCTTGGGAAAGGTGGCTCTGGGATCTTGGGAGAGCCTGGATCACCCCCGTGGAGGCTTTGGGAAGTTCTGTGTCCTGGGAGGCTTCACTCATCACTCAGGATATCAAACTGTGACTCTCCCTAAAGAACAGGCAAACAAAAATGAAACCACAGAAGCAAAAAGAGAGAGGTACCTCCAAACCTGAGAGTTAAAAAGCACTTTACTGCAGCCCTGTAAAGCTATTTTTGGTGGAGTTTTCAGAGCTGCCTGTCCTTAAATCCAGCCAGGAAGGAGCTGATGCCGAGACTGAGCTGTGCTTTGGGGAGGTTTTGCTGGCACTGTCCCAAACTCCATCTCCACATCTCTTTTTTCCCCATCAATATCCGAGATGTCCTTTTTTCACGTGCTCTGGTGGGGGTCAGTCATCCTTAATTTAAAGTTTCCCACTCTCACAGGCTCTGAGTTTGGTTATGCACATTTCTTGTGCAATTAAAGCCACGAAGTGCAGCAGGATCTGCATTAAAAACATCCTGCCCATTAAAGCTGCCTGAAATTTCCTCCCTGATCCACAGCTCTTATCCTCCCAGACCAGTTAAAAAGAGAACATTTTCTGTCTGGGAGCCCCAGAAATGATCAGCAGAAGGAAATTGTTGCTCTTAAGAGCCTTATTGCTTATTAATGGAGGTAATTAAATGGCTCTAGGCTGGGGCTGAGAGTGCAGGCACACGCTCCTGGCCTGGGAGCTGCACTCAAATTAACAAAAGGATTGATGGAGACACTGGCTGATGGCTGGGAATTGCTCTTGAGACTGTAATGAACACAGTTGCCTCCTTTAAGCTTCCTTTCACTGAAATAAAGCTAAAAATAGCCCAGGTTGACACTGGCAGCAGAGCAGCTGTTGTGCAACAGCATTAGATGTCACAGCACACCCAAAATAGATGGAAGGGTGGAGGATCCAGGCTGCTCCTGCTGCTGGGAGCCAGAGGGATGCAAGGAGCTGGAGCAGGGCAGGAGGGGAGGTCCCTGAAGCCCCGTGCCTGGTTTTGGGGGGGTTTGGGCTTGGAGCCAGCCAAACACAGCAATTTCTGTGCTCCCTGCTCCTGGGGATCCCCGGGGCGTGGGGAGCAGGGAAGCCTCTGGAGCTGAGATGGGAGAGTCTGCTGGGCACAAACAGGGAGAACTGGGAGCACAAATGTCAAAGTGCCCTTTCTGATGGGAGTCTGCTGGGGTTTCACCTTGCTCTGGAGCAAAAGGGCTTGGTGTTTGCAGCCCTGGGCTGTCCCCTCCTCTGACAGTGGGGCAACTTGGGTCAGGAAAGCTAGACTGGCCAAAAAACCTGAATTTTCCACTGCCTGACCCTCTGTACTGATGTATTGTCATTTAACTCCTACACACGCACTGTTATTTAATTCCTACACATTTATTGCCATTGAACTCTCAGCCAGGTATGGTTAAATTTAATTTACCCCTGTATTGTTATTTAATTTACCCATGTAATGTTATTTAACTCTTACACACCCATTGTTATTTATCTCTTACCCATGTATTGTTATTTGATTCTTACACAAGTATTGTCATTTAATTGCTACAAGGCATTACTGTTTAATTCTTACCCATGTACTGTTAAATCCTTACCCATGCATTGTTATTTAACTCTTACACTTGCTTTGTAATTTAATTTACCTATGGATTGTTATTTAACTCTTACACATGCTTTGGTATTTAATTTATCCTCTTATTGTTATTTAACTTTTACAGATGTATTCCTATTTAATTCTTACACATTTCTGGTTAAATTCTTAGCCATGTATTGTTATTTATTTCTTACCCCTGTATCATTCCACTCCTACACATGTATTATTTAACTCTTACCTGTGCATTGCTATTTAATTTACCAGTGTATTCTTATTTTTCTCTTGCCCATGCATTGCTATTTAACTCTTACCTCTGCATTGTTATTTAATTTACCCATGCATTGTTATTTAACTCTTACCCATGCATTGTTACTTAATTTACCAGTGTATTGTTATTTTTCTCTTAGCCATGCATTGTTATTTAACTCTCACCCATGCATTGTTATTTAATTTACCAGTGTTTTGTTATTTTTCTCTTACACACCCATTGTTATTTAACTCTCACACGGGCACTGTTATTTAATTTCCCCACGCATTGTTATTTAACTCTTGCACAATCCCAGGGGGGAGAGGTTAAATTTGAGGTTTAACCTGCCAGACACCAGGGGTGAATCAGAGCTGCTGTGTTTTCTTTACCTTGTGCTAATCCCATCAGAGGTTGCAAAGGTCCTGGGACCCGGGTGGAGAAAAGCAGAGCCCAGAGACCAATCTGGGTTTTGTGAACAGCATCAGCTCTGCTCTGCTGAGCAGAACACCCTGCTCAGGATGAGCTGGGGCACGAGCAGGAACGTGCTTGTTACCCACATTATACAGAATATTTTGGCTTTCTGCTCCTAAGTGGAACATAAATTTTGGGTTCTGCATAAAACAGGCTCCAGGTTTTGCTGCAGTTCAGTAGTTCAGTGCCTTGATCTGCTGCCTACGAAAAGTCCCAGCAATGAGAAATCAAAGCTCTGAGCTGGCACAGCTTCACCTGGTGGGGTTTGTGCCCACGAGACACAAAGAGGAGTTAACAAAACCCCTGGAGGATGAGCAGGAGTCTGGGAAGGCAGGACATGAAGTATTTAAAGAGTGTTTAAAGAGGGTGAACCCTGCAAGAGCCTCTGAAGGGAAGAGGAGCTGCTGTGGATAAAAGGAGAGGATCAGCCAAGTGCTCCAGTGATCTCCAGCACAGGGATGGAGCAGCAATTCCTCTTACCCCAACGACCTCATTAACCAGCTCTCATTCTGTGATGCTGCCTGGTGCTGAAGCTGTCTCTGGATGTTCTTTATTGCTCTGCTGCTCCCCACTAATCAGTGGAAATGAACCACCAGGAACTTGCACAGTCTCCTGCTAATGTGGTAAGCGAGGAGCTCTGAGAAATCAGATGTTTTGGCAGCGTGAGGCAGCGCTCAGTGACAGTGACAGTGACAGTGACACAGCTCAGTGACAGTGACACTGACACAGCTCAGTGACAGTGACTCCAGGGGATCACACACCAGCTCTTCTCCCTCTGCAGCTCCATGGATCCCCTAAAATGTCCTGATTTATTCCAGCACAGGTTTGGTAGGGATGGGTTTTTTAGGGATGGGTTTGTCAGGGATGGGTTTGTCAGGCATGGGTTTGTTAGGGATGGGTTTTTTAGGGATGGGTTTGTCAGGGATGGGTTTGTCAGGGATGGGTTTGTTAGGGATGGGTTTGGTAGGGATGGGTTTGGTAGGGATGGGTTTGTTAGGGATGGGTTTGGTAGGGATGGGTTTGGTAGGGATGGGTTTGGTAGGGATGGGTTTGGTAGGGAGGGGTTTGTCAGGGATGGGTTTGTCAGGGATGGGTTTGGTAGGGATGGGTTTTTTAGGGATGGGTTTGTTAGGGATGGGTTTTTTAGGGATGGGTTTGTCAGGGATGGGTTTGTCAGGGATGGGTTTGTCAGGGATGGGTTTGTTAGGGATGGGTTTGTTAGGGATCAGTGAGAGAGCTCTGCTGCCCAAATCAGCTTTTTCCTGGCTGGCCCTGCCCTCAGGGTGTCCTTTGGATGCCCCCAGCGCTGTCTGGGCTCGGGGAGGGGTGTGCTGGGCACAGCTGGTGCCCAAACTCACCTTTGGGCCTGTGATTTTATTGAAAGGGAAAGTCAGCAGGATCTGCAGGGAGAGGGGAGGTCCCTGGGCAGACAGGGGTGATGCTCCATGTCTCCTCCCACTCCACCTCTTTCCAGGAAGGAGATGTGACAGCTCCCAGACTGAGAACCTTTCCCTGGGGAAGCCTCCTCTGCTGTCAGTGCTTCCCAAGCCCTCCCTTGCTCTAGAAATGAGCTCTGAACCTTTCCCCCTCATGGCATTTAAGCCATGATTGTGCCAGGCTGCTCAGCCTGGAGTTCAGCCACAGCCCCAGCCGGGTTTTTGCCCTTTTTTTGCCCTTTTCCTGTGCAATCTGCACCAGCTGAGCTGCCTGAGGTGGGTTTGCCTCGCTCAAGCGGCTCTGCCCGGCCGGAGCCTGGAGATTTCCGCTGGATCCGGCCCCTCCCGGGGCTCCCAGAGCCTTGAGAGGTGCTCCGAGCCTCGGCTGATCGGTGCCATCAGCAGAGATCGGCCCCTCTGATGCCTCCGGCCGGGATTTCGCACGGAGATGGGGCTGGGAGCGCGGAACAATAGCTGCGGGCAGGGCTTAATGCAGCTCAGCCCGCCAGGGTGGAAAAGCACGGATAAACTTCTCCTGTTGGCAAGAACAGCGCTGATCCCAGGAGATTTCCTTAGTTACAAATAAGAGTTTAAGGCAAGCCGTTCCCTTGCCACCTGTTATTGCATTAAAACAAATTGTTTTTCTTGATGTGGTGGGGTTTTTTTGTGGTTTTTGTTTTTTAATCTGGAGGATGATCTGACAGGGGAAAAACAATGCAAACGTTGTTGTCTCATTTGGAGAGTGGTTCTACCTGTTCTGGGTGCCAGAAGCAATGGAATTTCCTCAATAAAAAAGGAATTTAGGATACCAAAGGCTCCCCTGCCAAGGAAAAGCTCAGCTTTAAATATTATCTTGGGGCAATGGGGAGCCCTGAAGCGCAGTCCTTGCTCTACCAGTGGTGCTGAACCAGAGTTTTTTGGGAAATTCTGCCCTCTGGGAACCAGGCACACATTGATTTCAGCTTCCCAGGTGGCATAATGGAGTTTTCCTGGGAAGGAGGGTGGACGGGATGGTTTGATCCAGGAGGGCACAGCCTCCCTTCTGAGGCACAGCCTGATCTGTGCCAGCCACCCCCCAGCCACGGGGCTCCTGCAGCCCTGGGGGCCAGCAGGGAGCTGGCCTGGGTCACACAGCCAAGTGACAGCTCCCAGATGGTGACAAAACGAGCCCCAAGCCTCTGATGGGGGAAGAAGTTGAGTGGCAGCTGCAGGCAGGGGAAGTGTCAGGAGTTATTTAAAATAAAAGCACAGACAGAGCTGATGCTGCTGCATCCCCGTGCAAAGAAAAACAGCCTGGATCTCCCAAATCACCCTGAAAAAGGAATTCTTGTGAAATCCATGCAGAGCTTGTAGTCACAGCTCATTCTGCTGCCTGGAAGTGCTTTTTGGACCAATCCAGGATCACAGAATTCCCAGAGTGACCAGGTTGGAAGAGACCTTCAAGGTCATCGAGTCCAAGCCAGCCCCAACCCCTCACTAAACCCTGGCCCCCAGTGCCACACCCAGGCTGTGTCAAACACCCCCAGGGATGGGGACTCCAGCACCTCCCCGGGCAGAACATTCCAGAACTTCATCCCCC
>JAYDZK010000091.1:5543884-5585335 GCA_034509185.1 Euphonia xanthogaster
GTGGCCAAGGTGACACAGGGTGGCTGAGGTGACACAGGGTGGCTGAGGTGGCACATGATGGCTGAGGTGACACAGGGCGGGTGGCTGAGGTGACACTGGGTGGCTGAGGTGACAGTGGGTGGGTGGCTGAGGTGACACTGGGTGGGTGAGGTGACACAGGGTGGTGGCTGAGGTGACACTGGGTGGCTGAGGTGGCACAGGTGGGTGGCCAAGGTGACACAGGGTGGGTGGCTAAGCCAGCTCCCAGGGCACCGTTCCTTTCCACCCTCTGGAGGAGCAGTCTCCTCTGCATCCCTTTGAAATGCGGCGCCTGCCAGCGCTCCCGAGGATGTGACAATTGTCCTTCCTCCCTGCGGCAGCCCGGGGACAGCCCCGGCTCCGGAGCAGGCTCGGCACAGCACAGCGGGGCTGGAGCAGCTCCTGCAGAGCGGATCCCGAAAGAGGCCGAGAAGAAAAAGCAACTTTGGGGAAGAAGGAGCGCGCACGGGAGCAGGAGGCTGGGAGTGAAAGATGATCAATGTTTGGGATGAAGCCCTGAAGGCAGAAGGGCAGAGCGATCTGGATCCCTGCTGCCGAGGGGAGCGGCTGTGTGTCCATCCGGAGCGTTTCAGGGCTGGCTGAGCGGAGCCCGGTGCTCCCAGAGGGAAGCAGCCCCAGGAAACACTGCAGGCAGTCACAAGAGCACTGCCATGGCCACACCGAGAGCAATTCCAGCACAGGAGAGCTGGCCTGGTGTGCAAATGATGGAATTGTCTCTGGGTGGGGAGCTGAGTGCTGATTTCAGCTTTAGTGCTGCTTTTCTCCTCTCTTTTGTTTGGAATTCCAGGTTGGGAAGGTATTTGTGGCTCTCCTTCCTGGCCAGATTACACAGGGTCCTCCCCTGGGTGTTTGTGCCTCACCACCACTCCCTGTTAATTTGGGGGTTGTGCTGGATAAATAGTGCCTGGCTATTTGATTTTATATTTTTCTTAAACACATTTGTGATGACAATAAATTAAATTGCTTTCTGATGTTTGACAAATATAATTTTCAGGGTGGGCTTTTTTTCTTCATCTTTTTTTTTTCTACTGACAACGATTGCAACTAAAATGTAAAAATCCAACAACTCAACCAGCCATCAACTCCAGAAAGCAAGCAAGTGCATTTTATCCACAGAGCGAAATTAGATACCTGTCAAAATACATTTGTCCTGGAAATAACTATTCATACACTTCATTTTCCTGCATAAATAGATACTCATCTGCTCCCCCCTGCCTGTCATTTGTTCCTCAGAGCCAGCACTGGCTGTGGGAGGGAAATATTTAAAGCTGCTTCCAAAGCAATGGGCAGGCTGGCTTTATAATTCCTGCCTCTGGCTTCCTTCACTTCATTATGAACGGGGAGGGAAACCTCTATTTAAAGTCAATCAAACCAAGCTGTCTTCCAAAACAGGAATTCCTGGCTGCAGCCCCTGCTTGGGCTCTCTCAGCTGTGCAGCTCTGGGGGCTTTGATTTCCCAGGCAGGGCAGAGCTCCTTGGGGTGCCCAGGGAGACCCAGAGGGGGTTTAGGGCTCTGGGATGGGAGCATCTCAAGTCCTGTCCACCAGGGCTGGATGCTCCCAGGTCTGCTCCACTGGATTTCTTCGGAGGGCTTTGGTGAAAAACCAAATTAATCAGCCCCAGGGCTGTAGGGAAGGTCAGGCATCCCCCCTCTGTGAGTACCCTGCTTCCTTAAAACACTGGAGCTGTTTCCAGCTGAAGATCCCCACTGGAAAGCAGCTGGAAGGTGCCTGAGCCAGTGCAGCTGGGCAGGGAGAGCTCTGAGGAGATGGTGGGGAGATCTCAAAGGAAAAAGCTGTGGTGCTGTTTCTACCTAGATCAAAACCCCAAAAATACCACGTGAAAAACAACTTTGCAGCACAACCTTGATGCCAGTGGGATTTGGAATTCAATGTGGTTTGGATCCAGCCTTTATAAAGATAAAAAATGGTTAAGAATGCCTTCCCTGCTGCTGAAATTTGGGAGCTTCCCTCTCTCCCTTACGTGGTATGGCAGAGGCAGCTCTGGCAGGCAGCTCCTGGAGGGAAGGGAGCACATCACTGGCAGGTTTGTCTGAAGTGTGTGGATTGGGTTTTAATTTGCCAGTCCCAGCCCTCCATGAGGAGCTGCTAATAAAATTTCCTCTCTTGTTAAGTCTTCCAGCACGGGCAGAGCACATCTGAAAACGCTGCAGATAAAAGATCTTGCTTTGACCGAAGCAGAGAGCAGGGATCTGAAAGCCTGCAGAGCCAACAACACTCATTAGCATCTGCCTTTCTTCTGGGAAGGCTCCGGGGGGCTGTGAGCACATTTAGCAGCGGGGGCATCAAAGGAAGCCACTCGCAGCTCAGCAGAACATCCCTGGTGACAGAACACCTGAGGTGGCAAAGGGCCCACTCTGCCCAGCAGCACCCCAGGTTCTGCTCCCAGGTCTCCCAAGCTCTTCCTCTCAGCTGGGCCGGGAGCTCAGGCACAGCTTTGCATCCTCTGACCTCGATCCAGTTTTATTTCTTTGCTGCAAAAAGGGGCAAGGGGTGGATGAGGAGCTGGGGGGAGGGATGGTCCCCAGTCTGGTGCCCCCCAGTCTGGTGCCCCCCTGCTCCTCCCCCTGCCCAGGTGCCCTGTGCTGATGTGCTCCAGGCACCAGCAAGGACTGCTCCCCTGTCTGCATCTCCCTCCCTTCTCCCCACAACAGCTCCATCCCTGAATTTGCTTTAAAATTAACTGGGAAAGGCAGAGGTGGGAAGTGAATCCACGCCTGGCAGGGCTGGCCCCTGTCCCCTGGGTCCCAGCAGCTCGGGCACACCCACACCAAATGTGCCAAGGTGAGCCTGGGTTACCTCTGCACCTGGAGCTTCAAATCCCCAGAGGGTGGGAAATATCCCCGTGGGTTCCTCAGCTCCAGAGGGTGCTGAGCCCCCCCTGCCCCTCCCTGGGGTGAGGAGAGGGGACAGGGCACCCCCCAGCCCCAAATCCCACTGCCTCAGCCCCCCTTGCCCTGCAGAGGTGGGGCAGCAGAGCAGCGAGAGCCTCGTTAAATCTGCACTTTGGAGCTGAAATATCCTTTATCAGAAATTTATAACCCATTTAAAACTAATCCAGCGAGGGGCCTGGCTGAGGGAGGAGATGATTCCCCAGGTTTATTTATATAGTTTGATAGCTTTTATGCCAGGTTAGTAAAAAAGAGTCTGTGCCCATAAAATACTTTTCCTGCTTGTAAAACTCGGCAGGGTTTTATCTGAGGTGCTGAATGGTGCTGCTTTTTCAGCTTTCTGTGGGATCTGGGGCAGGCAGGAGACAAGAGCAGCTCAGCCTCTCTTCCTCAGCATCCCAAACCATCCCTGAGCTGCTCATCTGGGTGTAAAGAGAGCTTGGACTCACTGATGGAAGGAAAACCCATCAAGGACTCATCAAAAATCCCCTCAGCTTTCCATCACAGGCATATCATTGTTAGAAATGACACAAAGTTTAAACTTTTTCAATGTAACTTGAATCATCAGCAGGGAATAAAGGAGATGATAAACCCTGGGTGAGATTTGCTCCAATCTGAGGCTCCTTCTCAGCTCCTCTGCTCCAGGGATTGTTGGTTTGGACTGAAATTCCCTGTTTTTTCCTCACACTCATGCATTTCACTGCCCAGCTGGATGAGGCTCTGGGTTTGATACCCATTAAAAGGAGCCAAGCAGCACCAGTGGGTTCCTTGTCCTTGTTTAGCAAAGAAGAGAAGCAAGAGGAAGAGGAAGAGCCCCCCACTCCAAGCCCCCCAGGGCAGTTTTAGTCTTGGTTTTCTGCTCTAAGCTGTCTCCAGGCTGAGTTTAGTGCTGGTGTGGTGATGGTGGGGTGATAACAGCAGCTCTGGCCTTGGGGATTAATGACCCTGTGGGATCTGAAAACCAAGCTGGGAGGAGACAGAAAAAAAAACCCCACTGACTTTCCCCACCTTTTTTCCTTTCTTTTATTAGCCTCTAAATAATTAACAGGCGGATGGTGCTCTGCTCTGCAGCCCTGGAGCAGATGAAATAAATCCATGGGCTGCCATTCCCAGTTCCCTAGCAACGAGCCAAAGCAGGGCAGGGCTCTGGGCCTGAGCACAGCAAGATGCTCCAGCCATTAATATTCCTCAGCCACGGTGCAAAGAGCAGCCCTGCTGCAGGGATGGGCCTGGGGAGGGAGGGAATCCTGGCAGTCCCAAAAAAAGGGGCACAGAAGGAACATCTGAGAGGGGGGAGTGGGAAAATGAGGCTTTTCCTGGCGAAACATCTGGAGAGGTGTGTGGAAGACACGGATTTGGAGGTGGTTCCACGCATCCTGCCCAGCTGAAGGACTTTGTGCAGGTTAAACCAAGCTCAAAAATCAGATTTCTTCAGCTGGCTGCAGAGGCCACACGTGGCTGGGCTGGGGATTGAGCTGTTCCACGCTGTGGCAGCAAATAAGTGAAGTTTTGGGGACTTGTTTTTGAGCAGCCTGGGGTAGATGGAGAACTTTGGCTGTGGGGAACACAGATGGGCTGGGGCAGGAGGGTGAGGCAGCACAAAACCAAGCCCTGGTTACCTAAAACCAGCAAAATTCAGAGAAAGAATCACCTGTGTGGTGGACAGGGACAAGCTGCCTGTGACAGCAGCAAGAAAAGGGGAATAATTGTCCAAGTGGGGCAGGAATGCCAGGGAAGGAAGGGCTCTGTGTGTTGCACGGTGCCCCCAAAGTTCTACACGTGCTCATCCAAAGTTGTTTTGGACAACTTGAATTATCCAAGGATCATCTTGGCTGCTGCAGGGAAAGCTCCCCCTTATCCTGCTCTGGGATTTTCCTTCACCAGGATGAGAAAATTGAGGTGTAGCAATGTTAAAAACCAACCAAATGAGCCCTCAAGGACGTGCTTGGAGCTCTTTGGTTTCCTACAATTTTTTTGTGGATGAGAAACACGTCAGATTTCCTCCCGATGCAACAAATTCTCTGCCAGGAGCCCAGGTTAAAACACACTTAATTGACCCCTGACTCATTAATTGTTTAAGGGGGAAGACAGCGACAGCTTCAGAATATTTAATTAAGCGCTGAAAATTCGGGTTAATTACCACCTAACATTTGCCTCTCTCACAAACATTTCTTGAGACGGGGGGGGTAAGCAAGGCAGCAAGAATTGTAACAATTAATTAGAAATTAAACGGATAATGGCTACAGCTGCTCACAATTAGCGGCTAATTATGGCAAGCACTTGAACCCTTTGGAAAAGGACTGGAGCTGGTCGGAGAGGGATGAATTATGGGCTCCACCCTTCCTGGGATTTGATCCTGCGGAGTTTTTTGGGGAGAAAGTTCAGCTGGGTTCCAGGGAAGGCTGGAAATTCTGAATTAGCCAAGACTGGGACAAGATGCATTTCAGGAAATCTTTGTCCCCACAGCTCCCCTCAGACTGGAGCAACTACAAAAATCCAAATGAAACCTGCATAAAAGCCAAAGCCAAACGTTTCTAACCTCTTCATTTTGCTGGGACAGCACAAGGCAGATGCCTGGATGCATCCCACTCCCTGTTTTCCATTCCAAGTGCTTTGCAGTGCTGGTGTTCAAAGGAAACTTCTCCCACTCCAGCTCCGAGCACAGCAGATTCCCATCCCCATAAAGCTCCCTGCTGCCAGAGCTGTGCTGCACTGAGCCCATCACTGCAGGAACCACTTCTCCTCCTGCCCACACTCTCCATTAAGTGCAGTTTATAGAATTTTAGGGGCTTTGGGAGCCCCAGTGGATGCTCTGTGTTACCCCCTTGGAATCACATCAGCAGCTGCTGGGTCTCCTCAGGTGAGGTGGATCCTCTGTGTGTGTGAAACTTCCCTTTTCCTCCTCTGTTCCCTGGCTTCTGCTGGCAAACACAACATCTGTGCCTTGCACCGTTGGTCTTTATGTGGGTAGGAGCAGGCAGGGATTTTCTGTGCAATAAAAATCAGCAGCAGAGCCATGAAATGGGTTTGGCTCCCTGGCTCGAGCTGCACACGTCCAGACAGTAAAATCTGCAACCCAGAGGTGAACGTGCAGTAAAAAAAACATAAAAAATAGCAGCAGGAGTTTGCTTCAAGTGATTTTGTCAGCTTCTGCAGCTGCCAGTGCATTTAAGGGTGTTTGTGGCCTTGTGCTTAATATTTCCCTGGTAAATTTGGGTCAAGGGTGGATTGCTGTAGGTATTCTAGTGCAGAGGAAGAAAATGTTTGTAGAACAGGAGCTCAGTGGAGGCAGAGCAGGCAGGGGGGTTGAGCAGTGGGAACCTGCACTGGTTATACTGGGATGGCTTTTGCTGGGGACCCTCTCCTGTGTAATTTCAGTTTTGGAGCAGCAGCTGTGCACACAGGGAGCGATTCCTCACCCCATGCTCAGTTTGGGCCCCTCCTGCAGGGTTCCTGGAGCCTCTGCCAGGCATGGATTCATGGATTTGTGGCTTCGGAGCCCATGCTGATGCACCAGGGTTGCTTTTCTTCAGAGCCAGGGATGTTTGCAATTACCCTAAGTGTGAACACATGCTTCCAATCCTGTGGGAGGAAAGCCCTGGCTCCTGATGAGATTTATTCCCCCTAGCCTGAAATCAATGGAACATGGCAGCACGAGCTTTTCTTTCTGCAGCAGAGCTGTAAATATCCCTCCAGTGATCTAATCCTTTTGTACTCCTCACCAGGCACAGGCACTTCCAAGGGATTCCCTTTTAAGGCTCCTTTTCCACCCAAATTCCTCTCCTGTGCAGTCACTGGGGTGGCTCTGAGTGAGGTCCAGGGTGGTTCCTGTCAGCACCTGGAGGAGAATAGGTCAGGAGGGCGACTGGAGGCCTGAGCCAAGACAGGAGCTGCACACAGGACCCTTCTGCTTGGCTCCTGATGGGTTTCTAACCTTGCCCACGAGCTGTAGGAATGCTCTGCACAGGAGGCAGCGCTGCTGGTCTCTCCCTGCTCTCCCTGAGCTCTCTACAGCACTGATCCTCATCTCAAGGAAGCAAAGGAAACCCCAAATTCTGCTGTCTCCAACCAAAACTAACACACAAAACCACAATCCCCTGGCTGCACTCGGGCTCCTCTGTGCTCAGGGCACCTCTCAGCTCTGCCTGGGGTCCCTTGGCAGAGCTTTCCTAAAAATGAGGCCCCTTCCCATGGGTTTCCTCCTCCTGAACTTGCTGTGCTCTGGCAGAATTCCCATCCCACAGCCACTGCTTTCCCTGGCATGGGTGCCATGAAAGGAATTAACAGAACTTGAGAAGGAAAAAAACCACACTGCTGGCAAACTTGATGTTGCTTCAAATTGTAAAGTCAGCTTGGGTGTGTTAGTTCTGGTTGGAGACAGGAGAATTTGAGGTTTCCTTGAGATGTGGATCAGTGTTCTAGAGAGCTCAGAGGAGTTGGAACGAGCTGATCTGCTGCTCTGGGAGATGACATTGAGGATGATGATGATTACTATTATTATTATTATTATTATTATTATTATTATGGATGGCTATTACACCTTTTTAATGCAGGAGCAACCCTGATGCCCCAAGTGTTCCACTGAACCAAAATCCAACCCCCACCTCAGAATTTGAAGTCAATCCTCACAAATCCTGCCAGGTGCCTCTGCCTGCTGCTCTGGCTTTTCCATCTCCATCTTCCAGGCTGGAGGATGCTCACAGGGCATTCATTCTGCTCAGTTTTCCTCTTGCTGCCTCTACCTTGAGCTTGCAGGGGCTGCAGAGGCTGAAACCCCAAATATTTTGTCCCTTTGGTCGTTCCCAGCTCTTTTCTGACCCGGCTGCCAGGGCTCTGCTTGGTGAGCACCAAAGATCAGCCCCTGGCTCCCTGCCCCTGATGGATTTAATGTCAATTATCGATTGATAATTAGTCCCACCTATAATTACTGGGAGGAAAACCTTTCATTTGGCAGCAGGGCCAGTTGACTCAGCTTTCCTTGGGAATGGATCAGCTCAGCAGTTGGATTTTTAACAGCAGCCCTGGCACTCATTCCCAGCACTCAATCCCCATTTCCAGGCCAGGATGAGCCTGGGGGGAATCTGAGCAGCCCTTCCTGCACTTCCCATCCCCGTGGCTCCCCTGCCTGCCTCTCCCATGGAATGAGGAGGTAAAGCAGAAGAGAGCTGGGATTTCAGGCCTCTTTCCTGGAAGGAAAATTTCTCCCCCAAACAAATCCTGGAGGCTCCAAGTGAGCATCTGCCTGCAGCATATGGGAAACAATGTCTGGGAGAGCCAGGCTTCAAAGCAGGGAGGGGATGCTGGCAAAAGGCATTTCTGGGATGTCTGGGGATGAAAACAGGCTGAGGCATAAAAATGAAATTTTTGGTAGCATTATTTGCCTGTATGACTTCTTAAAATGATCATCAGAGAATCTCAGTCTTGGAGAATGGCACTGTGACTAAAGCTTAGAGTTTTACTTCCCAGGGCTTGAAAATGGAATTTCAGCCCCTTTTCTGCACATGCTGTGGGCTGTAAAAGCCTCCAGGTTTCCCAGCCATTTTCTGAGGAAAAGGGCTGGAAAAATTCATTTGATGTTGTTTCCCTGGAGCCAGAAATGGCTTCATCCTGGATCCCATCATCCCAGGCCATTTCTATTCAACCCTACAAGTGAAGGAGCTGATAGAAACCTTCCCCCACATCACCAAAGTGCCCTTATCTTAATAGGAAAGGACCTTTGGGGTTAAAAAGGACGGGAGGGGGTCAGAGGAGGGAATCTCTCCCAGAGAAATGAGGCAGCACTGCTGCTGACACCACAGGATTGATTTTTACAAGTGGGGCACTTCAGCATCTTCACTTTCAAACAAATATTCAGGGGGTCACAGATAAGCTGGGAAGCTCAGCAGCCCCCATTGTCTGGGACACTGGGAAGCCCATCAGGTAGGAAGGATTTGGGCAGGAAATGTTTAAAAAAGAGGCTCCTGAATTTAAATTTTCAGGCAGATTGTTTCTTTTCTTCTCTCTCCTGGGAGCAGAAGGGAACTTCGATGGCCAAGCTGAGGACAAAACAAGCAGGGAAGTGTGAGGAATTAAACACCTTGACAGAGTTCCTGCCTCTCCCAGCTGCAGATTTTGGTGCTTTTCTCAGCTTTTGCAGCCTTTGCAGCCCCTGTGGGTGGGGACAAGTGAAGCTCACTTGGATCTGAGGAACTGGGCTTGGACCTGGGAGATTCCTCATTTTTGACTCTTACCCAGCCTATCTCTTTGTGGTTGCCTCCCCCTAACAAATCTCACCCTGCTGCAGTTCCAAAGCAGTGTTTCAGAAGCAAATCACATCTTTTTCCCTAATAATCCCTGAGGAAAAAAAAGAGCTCCCCAGCAGCCCCAGACCCACAGGGTGCAATCAGGTGAGCTCGTGGCATTCTGCACCTCAGACCTGGCTCCCAGTGGCCTTCTGGGGACACCAAGCTCTGATTTTATTCCCTTCATTATCCTTTTCTCAGGAATTAATAGCTCCTGAGACTCCTGGCCCAATGTGGCTGATTTATGTTGGAATTGAGCAGCCCTGCTGCTGTGTCAGGTGAGACCCCTGTGCCTTGAGCTGCTCCCCCCAGATCCCCTGAGTGGCTCCAGGGCAATAGGAGCGCTCAGAGCCCACGGTTCTCTGGCAGGAGCTGCTGCTGCTCCCTGAGCCCTGAGCCCTGCAGAGCCCTTGGCTGCTCCTGCCCCGAGCTGGGGCTGGGGGCTCGGGGCTGGGGCTGGGGGCTCGGGGCTGGGGCTCTGCGGGGCTGCTCTGCCCCGGGCTGGGGCTGGGGGCTCGGGGCTGGGGCCGCTGGATGGCACTGCTGCCTTGCACAAATCCGGGAGGAGCTGCCTGCAGCCGGGAGGTGAAAAGGGAATGCTGGCAGGGACACGGCTCCTGGGTGGCACTTGTCACATGTCACCAGGGCTGTGTCCTTCTGCCCCAGAGGAGCTGGGAGTGCTCCCCAGGCAGGAATGGCGCTGGGAGCTCTCAGCCTGACACCACAGGATTGATTTTTACAAGTGGGGCACTTCAGCATCTTCACTTTCAAACAAATATTCAGGGGGTCACAGATAAGCTGGGAAGCTCAGCAGCCCCCATTGTCTGGGACACTGGGAAGCCCATCAGGTAGGAAGGATTTGGGCAGGAAATGTTTGAAAAAGAGGCTCCTGAATTTAAATTTTAAATTTTAAATCCCTGTGGGATGGGGCTGTGCCCTCTCCCCAGCCTGGATTTGGCAGAGGTGGGCTCAGCCACCCCTCAGGGCTGCCCAGGAGCAGGGGGCAGATGGACCCCAAACCCTCCTGCCACTCTGGGAGCCCCAAGGCTTCAGCCCCCACTTTGTGGCTGAAGGGCAGACAAAGACTCTCAGGGCTTTGCCTTCTGCTCCCTCCCCGTGCCTGAGCTGACTTATGAGGAAGGGGAAAACCCAAGAACCACCAGGCAGAAGGAGACTTGCAGAGAGCATGAGAAATGGCATTTCTTGCACTGTGCTGAGGAGCTCTGCAGGTCAGCCTTGCTCAGATCCTGCTCTGGACCTTCTTCAGAGCACAGCCACAGCTGGGGGAGCCTCAGCCCTGGCAGGCAGAGCAGTGATGGCAAGTCCAGAGGGTTCACAGGGAGAGGAAAACGGAGGGGAAAACTTTGTGTGAGATCAGCAGACGAAAATCCAACCACTTGACCTTCTTTGAACTTATTTCAAACCCATCAGGCATGGAGAAAATTGAGGCTATAACTCAGGTTGCTCCTGTTGGTCACATTACCAATTCCATTACCCTGGGCTGTTTGTCTTAATTGAGCTGCAGCCTGGCCTATGACTAATTGCCAGGTCACTCTGGCCCTAAATTAAAGAACACGGTTGTTTTTTTCACTTTTAACAACTTTAAAGTCCAGTTATTGTCACATTTCTTCCAAAAGTCTGTGTTTTTTTTCCAGGCAGGCTAAATGGTGTGCTGAGTTCAAACCAAGCCACATTTTTCTTTTTGGGATGGTTATTTATATTCCAGTGGTGCCTACAGAGAAAATGGCCCTGGAGGTTCCTCTGACCACTGGGAGTTCATTACATCAACAGAAAAAAAGAGGTGAGAAAACAGCTTCCTGCTCAAAAACTCTCCTTGCTGCTCCCTCCTACCCCACACCAGCACCTTTGGCTCCTCTTGCTTCTCCCCAGCAGCACCTGGGAGCCTCAGCAGCACTCGGGGGGCTGGGGCTGCTGCTCAGAGCTGCTCTGCAGGGTGAGAGCCCCTCCTGACCCTGCAGCCCAGGTTTGGGGGGATTAAATCCCCTCCTGACCCTGCAGCCCGGGGTCTGGGGGTTTGGGGATGAAATCCCCTCCTGTCCCTGGGGGTTTTGGGGGTTTGGGGTTTTGGGGTGAAATCCCCTCCTGACCCTGGGGGTTTGGGGTTTTGGGGTGAAATCCCCTCCTGACCCTGGGGGTTTGGGGTTTTGGGGGTGAAATCCCCTCCTGACCCTGGGGTTTGGGGGTTTGGGGTTTTGGGGTGAAATCCCCTCCTGACCCTGGGGGTTTGGGGTAAAGCCCAGGCTGCAGGCAGGGCCTGGCTTGGCTCAGGGCTGCTCCCTGTTAGGCTGAGCTCAGCCTTGCTGCTCCAGCAGGCACACACGGAGCAAGGGCTTGGCTCAGGAGGTTGGTGAGGATGGGGCAGGGCTCAGCTCGCTGCCCTGGGCACAGGGAGAATGTGGCACAGGGTGCAAACCCCTGGTGCCCTTCCTTGCCTCCCCCAGCAGCATTTCCAGAGAAAAGCCAAATAAAAAGCAGCTGAAAGGTCAAACAGCAATGGCCAGGGGCTGTGCAGATCCTGCATCCTGCCCCAGCCTTGCCTCGTGGGAATTACTGAGCTCCCTTTGCTCCTGGCCTATAAAATGAGGATCAAACCCTGCCCTGCTCTGTCACGAGGAGAGTTCATTAATATTCATGAGGCAAGGTAATATTCCAGGGGAGGGAATGGTTCTAACTGCTCTGACTAATGAACATCTGTCATCTGCAGCACTGGGAAGGTGCGAGGGATAGGAAATGTGAGGTTCTGCTGCACACCCAGCCACTTCAGAGCTGTTTACCCACTCGCACAAACCAAATTAGCACCTGCTGGGGAAGTGCAGGGGCAGCCATTCACGCGAGCAGATTTTTTCCATCAAGGAATGTGCTTCAGAGATAGAGGCAGCCTGGGCTTCACAATTAGGCAATTAACGGGGCCATCAAAAGGGAGTTAAAAGCACCAAAGCAAAATGAAGTGCACCCAAAAATTTGGAATTGGAGATCGCAGCCTCCGAGCAAGGGATGGCTTTGCATCCCTGATGGCTGTCACTGGTCCCTGGGATGTGACAAAGAGCTGGCTCTCTCCAAATTTCTTGGGAAAACATCAGCCCTGACACCAGGGCAGCAGCTGTGCTCCTGTACCTGCTCCGTGCTGAACACTTGGTAAGGGGATACCTGATTCAAGGGGCAGAAAATTCAAATTAAAACAGTCCAGGTGCTGCACAGTGCCTGTTTCAATGCCGAGGAAACTTCCTCAGGGTTGGTGAGGCCCAAAAGTCACCAGGTCCTGATGCAACCCAGGGTCTGTGTGCTGTCACAGAACTTGTAAGAGCTGAAATTTTCTGCCCTCTAAAGGGCTCTGATCCCTCATTTCGAATTGTAGCAGCTGGGATAACAATCTGTGCTGGGAAAAGCCTTTTACAGAGCTCTGCTGATTTGTCCTGAGTATTTATTGATTAATATAATCCAAGTTTACAAGCTCCTGAGCACTGGCTCCTCTTTATTTATTCCTTTATGGCTTATTAGCATCCACCTGAAGGAAGATGGGTGCTTCAAAAAGAGCAGGATTCAGAAAAGCAGCTCCCTGCAGCAAAGCCACTGCACCCTCTGCTGTGCCCCAGCCCAGTGGTTTTGGCTCCATCACAAAGCTTCTCCCCCATTTTTTTGTCCATGCTCAGGAACAAGAGCAGGGCCTGTTGAAAGGGAATGTGAGCGAGCAGGAAAAATCCCCTGCAAGAAAAGAGGTCAAGAAATTATCAATAGAAGAATCTGCCAAGGTGGCCACTTGGCCAGGTTGGATTTCTGTGGCTGTGTCCCCTCTGATTAGCTTTACATCCCGGGCTATTGTGGGAGTGTATTGTGTTGGAAACCATTCTCCAAACTGAAAATGCCCCTCTGCTTCTCAGGCCCTTTTTTGTTTTGAGCAGGGAGTGGGAATGTTTTGTGTCCGGGATGAACCATGGCCTCTCCTCCCGTCCTGAAGCTTCACAGATTGTTCTCAGATTTGGACACACTTCAATGGACACTTTTTAATATTTTTTTTTTTAATTCTGTCTAAGGGTCTTTTGTACATTTTCTTTCTTGCTTCCCAAGGCTGAGAGAGAGTTTTGAAGATAACAAGTCCATTTGTCTCCTGCTTTTTGAAGTGTAGATATCGATTTTTGATCTATTTCCCTCGTTTGCACCTGAAGTCAACTGGACAGAGGAGCCAGGAAGAAAATGATGGATCCCTGAGGAGAAAGATGAGCACAGGAGACTCCCACAGGACTGGATTTTGGCTCTCCCATCCTTTTGCAGGTGGTGTGAGCGAGTGATTCTGACCAAAAGGCTTCTCCTGGCTCCCCCCAGTGCAGCCAGGGCAATGTTAGCCACAGCTGCTCTGGATGGTTTTTATTTGTATTTATGTTCCTCAGCTCTGGGTTTGATGTCCAAGTCATCTCCAGGATATTTGTGTGGGGATGTTTGCTGGGGGGATTTGGGGCAGCAGAAGCAAAGAAAGAGGAGAGTTGGTCATTGAATAATTAACAGGAGGTGCTGAATCCCCCATTCCTGTGCCTGGCAGGATTGAATTCCTGTCTAGGAGCAGTGGTCCTGAGAGAACTGGGACAACTGGATTTTTTTCCACCAGATTTGCCCTGATGCTCTGGAATTGCTGGGCAGAACTTTCAGTGCTGTCCAGCTCAGTTGGGCTGCCTGGCTGGAAAATGGGAAGCAAGGCTTGGATGAGCCTTTTTGGGGGGGAAAAAAAATGACATTTGTGTGGCACAGACTGGTGTAAAAGTGGGGTTTTTCTGGAGAAGACCATTTCACACATGGCTCTAAATCCATATTTCTCCATTAACAGTGTTTAGCAACGTGCTTTATTTTTTCTTTTTCTGGTGGGAACTTGGGATGTTGGAGTCTCCACCTCAGCATTTTGAGGGTTTCCCAAGGAATTTCTCCTTTTCTTCCCCAGAGCCAGGGCTGACCATCTGCCCACCAGCTGGGAGCCCCCTCCTCCAGCAGGGTGGCTGCTCTTTGGGGGTGAGCTGGCTGCTGCAATCCTCTTGGATGTGACATTTGAACAGAGCTGCTGCAGGCTCCGCGCTTCCCTAACCAGCAGCATGCTAATTAGATGCAAATTGTGTCTAAATATTTAAACTCCAATCAAAACAAGCCACTCTCCCTGCTCCATACCAAGCACCCGGCTCACCCATGGCATAGCAACCATCTGCAGAGGTTTGGGAGGGATGGGAAGGGGTGTGGGGAGCACTTCCAGCACCACCTTGAGGGACTGGAAGCATTTTGTTCAGAGCAACACCCGGGTGCACAGAGCAGCCCTGACAGCTCTGTCAGGGACTTTCCACCAACTGTTGTTCCATACTGGAATCTTAGCATGGCTGCAGTTTGTGGACACATTTAGTTATTTGATTTTTTTCTTTTTTTTTCCTTTTTTTTTTGATTTTTTTGGAGGCTGTTTCGAGGGAGGGAGTGAGGAAGAAGGGAGATCAGAGAGTGTGGAGTGAATTTCCAGCCCTGTGCTTGGCAGAGATGGGCTCTACCTCCCCACACAGCACCAATGAGATCACACATCCCCAACTTGGCTTTCTCGGAGAGGTTTTGCCATTTTCCCCAGGGAAGGGAAGCTTTTCCCAACAAAACTGACCAACACCTTCTGTTGTAACGAGATGTTTGCTCTCTCTGTGCTTCAGTGGAGAAATGTCTGGCTTGGGGATTGTTTGCTCCACTCTGTGCTTGGTTTTTTTTTGGTTTTCCTCTTGACTTTGCAGTTTGGTTTTACTCAAAATAGAAACATCTGTGGCTGGTGCCCCTCTCCAGAGAGCCAGGCCAGTTTATTCTCTTTTTTTCTGGGCTAAAATTGTTGGAGAAATTACTGTTCATGTCCTTGGGTAATTCCAGACTCCACAGACATCAGATTTCTCAGGGATTGCAGTGATACAAATGTTCTCTTGTGAGGGCTCAGCACCTCTGTTTAATCTCCTATTTAAATGCAAGAATTAGGGGAAGAGAAATCCCCTGGAAAGGAGTCAGAACATCAGTGGTGGGCTCCTCTTCTGCTTTGCTGTCTGAAGGAGCTTCTAATTCCAAGTTGTTGTGCAAAGAATGATCCCATGAGAGCCTCCAAAGCCCTCCCTGCCCTCCAAACCTTGCAGCCTGTAGCTCTTGGCCTGCCCTTTATTTTCCTTGGGTTTAAGAGAGGAAAGAAGTGAGAGAGAGGGAAGTGGCCTGGAGCACTTGGTCATCTTGGGGTTCATTGTTGTGCTGCCTTGATGAAAAGTTTGCTCTTTTTGACTCCTCCACCCTTCCCTGCAGCCAAGCAAAGCTGCCCAGGGAGCTCCAAGCAAGGAGAAATCTCCTTTCCAGGGCTTCAGGGCACTTGTGCCAGCCCTGCTGGGCTGATTCCCTGGCAAGGGGCAGCCCAGGAGCTGTTTGTGCAGGGCTCAGATAAGGGACAGGCTCCCAGGGAAAAGCCAGCCAAGGAAAGCAGTCCCTGATGTCACCCTGGCTTGGATGGGTCCCAGCTGGGAGCTGGGTGTCCCTCCTGACAAAGAGCAGCATCAGATGTCCCTAAGAGCCTCGGGAAAAGGGGGAGCCACAAAAGATTTGTGCAAATTGGAATGAATTTAAATATTCCCGTATGGTAAACTTTCATTTTTCACTGTAAATGTCTTTATGGTGGTGAAACCTTTGCTCTTTAATGACCTAAAAATGGCCTGGTCCTGTCTGGGATGCTGGAGCCAAGGAACTTTCCTAACTCAGCAACACCAAAGTGCTGAAGCCAAAGCTTGAACTTTAAGGGAAGATTTATCAGGATCCTTATCCTGACCTAGAGCACAGAGGACAGTCCAAAAAATGGAAAAAAAAAACAAAACCAAACCCTCCTGGTCTTTAATTTGGGGCACTTTTGGACAAGAAATCTCAGGGAAACAAAGGGAACAGCAGCCCCATGGATATTTATTGGCACAGCCCCACGTCCTGGCTGGGCTTTGCCTCAGTTATCAGGTGACTCTGAAATCCCTGGACTCCTCATTCCCTGGAGCACCAGGACTTGTGGAATTCACTGTTAGGGAAATAATGCTGCAGATCCTTTCCCTTCCAGATCAGGAGAGCCCTTCCCAAGTGGAGCAGCCCCCCTCCCAGCTGTGGCACTGCCTCAGTTTCCCCAGGCCCAGGAGCTGCCCTGCAGTCTCCAGGAGGAGCCTGGATGAACCTCCCAGCCCTTCCAGCCCCCCTGCCTTTCTTATTTGAGCCCTGCAGTTCTTCCCACTGCTAATTAGGGTAATTAAGGGGTGTCAATGAGGGGTCTTGGATGCAGAAAGTGAGAGCGGTTAATGCAGGGGGGAGACGTTTCCTGGTGCATCCAGCTGCCCTGGAGCTGAGGATGCTCCTGGCAGGAATTCAGGGAATTCTGTTTCAACATTGGGGGCTTTGCAGAGCAGTTACAGGGAAATTAGGGCTGAAAAATGCAAATGCGAGGCTGGGATGGAGCTGTGGGTGAGGCTGGGATGTGTCTGGGTTTCTTTTTAGTGGAGATCACTTGGGGGAAAGCTGGAGTGAACAATTCCCTGTCCCAGCCCACCCAGGCTGCTGCTCCTTCACCCAAGTGTTTCCCCAGGGATGCTGCAATGAAAGCCACGTGTGAACCCCCAGGCAAGGGGGGAGCAGCCCCCAGGCACGCGGGATCAATAATTCCCGGCCTGGGAAGAAGATCCCAGCTGATCAGCTCAGCCCAGGTTCCCTGCCTTGCTCTGCAGCCTGGCTAGAAATGAGCTCGTTTCAAAGCTGGGGTGCAGATTCTCTGCTGCTTTCTCTCTTCTGCTCTTCACAATTAAACATTTCAGCTTTAATTTCTCCTCTCTATAAGCAGCATCATCTTTTGCCCTCGAAGTTATGCTCTGATACCTTTGCTTTGCTGCAAGAACCTCAATCCCCACAGTTCTGTTCTCTCCCCTGATTTTAACAGCTCACTCCTCTTCAAGAGCCATTCAGTCTCATCTGAAGTCTCTAAAATATGAATTAGCTGGGAGGAGACTGGGGAATTATTGGGAATGTATTGGATTTGGGCTCCATAGCACAAGGTGAATGGGAACTTTGCCCCCTGATTTACATGAGTCCCTTTAAAATGGGGGTTTTGAGAATGAGAGTTTATTTTTCTCTTGTGATGAAAGTAGGAATAGAGATTTCTAAAAAATCTTGACTCTTCCTCCTGGTTTGGGTCTTTTTTTTTCCCAATCAATTGATTTACTTGGAGCTGCTGTCCTAAAGGCTAATGAGGCAGCACAGAGATTTATGGATGATATTTCCCTGGCTCTGATGGGACTCTTTTAATGCCTAATTAACTCTGTAGCAAAGCATCCCCATCCTCCTGAAATCTGAGCCACCAAGAATCCATTTCTTGTTGATTTTTCACCCAGGACTTGTGAAAACTGAATTGGCTTGGAATGAGCCACCAGCACCACTGGCTCTGGGACTGGGCCTTTGCATACAAAGATCTGGGGCTTTCCATACAAAATGTCAATTCCTCCGGTGAGGAGTGGAGGGGATGTGTGAAAAGTGGAATTTACTGGTGTGGCTGAGACATTCTTGATCGAGCCTGCATCTCTTTTGAGAGAGAGGTTGTAGGGGCAAGGCTGAGCCAAGCACAAACAGCTTTGGGGAGCTGGAAATTCCTTCAGTCCCATGAAAAGAACAATATTTGTGGAAAAGCTGGATGTGAAGCCAGCCATCTCCAGAACAGTGTGAGCATCTCCACGAGGTTTGTTTTGAAACAGAAGCCACCCAGAAATGTGAGCAGGGCTTTCATGGCTGTGGCTTCTTGGCTGGAATGTGGCTGCTTGCAGAGGGAGAGCATTCAGAGCATCCTCAGGAGAGAGAGAGGCCTCGGGGCTTTGAACTTGATCCTGTAATTGAGGCCATGTTGCTATAAAAGTAAACATTTGGGATAAGAACTCAGGGCTTCCTCCTTTCCTGCTGCTGGTGGGTGAAACTGGTGGGTTTTGCTTTTCATTCCAGATGATTGCCAGCAGCTCAGGGTGAGGGGACATCACTGATGTCCCCAAAGAAGCTGCTGGTGGGGCTCTCCAGCATCACTCCTGGCAAATTCCATGCTTGGGATGCCTGGGAAACAGCTCCTGAGAGGCCAGGGTTGGGATACTTGTCTTAAATGCAATTTAGGAGGTGGTTTGCTGCTGCAATCTGTTGTGTAAAGTGCTCCAGAGAGAGAACTGGGAATGGATTCTTCCCCAAACCTTTTGGGGGAGTGGGAGGAAGGGGGGAGAGCAGCAGTCCTGGGCAGGAGGGAGTGGGGGTCTCCCAGAGCTCAGTCCCATATTCCAGCAGCCCCCTGCTGCACTCTGCTCCTGCCTCTGTTCAGCACCACAACAAGATTTTCTGCCCCTCAGAAATGTCCTGATTTTTTTTTTCCTGATTTCCTCAGAAATTTGCCTCTGATTTCTGGAAATCAGGGAACTGTTCCTGCCTAAATTCTGCTTGAGCCCCTCCAGGCCAGGTCCTGCTCCTCAGACGTGTTGCTTTCCTGATGAGCAGAGTGCAGCCAAGAAAGCTCCTCCTGCAAGCTCCATCTGCTGGGTGCCACTTCCAAGAGGTTCTGTTCTCCAGGGCAGCTCAGCTCTGAGTCATTTCAGAGACAGAAGCACTCAGAGTTTGATTCTCCACAGGAGAGAAAGAGGACAACACCTCTGAATGTCCCTAAAAAATCATTTCCCTGGAAGTGGCTGTGCAGCTGAGAGGGCCCAGCCCTGATGGAGCAGCATGCAGTAATTAGATATTTTACAGATAGAAACACAAATTTTCCAGGACTTCTGTGGATCTACAACCAGCCCGGGCTAAATCCTCTCAGTGTCTGTAAGGACCTGCAAGAACTTCTCTTTCTGGGCCATTTTTTATGGGTTGTTTGGGAGAAAGATCCTCCTTGCCTCTGGATGTGACCTTCAAAAGCAGAGAGGGGGTGGAGGGCTGGAGCACTGGCTGAAATGTCTCATTTTGTGAAAGGCACAAGGAAAGTTTGATTGATTGATGTATAATTCCCTAAGGGGAGAGAATTTTATTAGAGGAAATGACTGCCAAAAAAATCTTGAAATAATTAATATCAGCACTTGCAGTTTTTAAGTGCTGTGAGAGAGAGAAAATGAGGGGAATTTATAATCCAGAGCACAGGAGCTGAATCCAGGGGCCGTGTGTTTTATCCAAGCTATTGAAGGAGCTGATGGAGAAGCAGATATTTCACTGTTTCAATTAGCCCAGATTACTTTATTCCTTTCTCCCAGACAGTAATTATTTTTGGTGATGAGGAAGCCTTGCAGATTTTTTCCATTTTCCCTGTGCCTATGGGCTGGAGTGCAAGGATGAACTGTAGGAAGCCAGATTCCCCGAGCACCTCGGACTCTCTGCAGGGATGGATGGCTCAAGGAAACACTTGTGACATTTCACAGCATGCAGGTGTCAGAAATGCCTGGGCAGGGAAATTAGCAGTGTTTATTAGCAAACAGAAAGCACTTCCAATCCCTTGCACTTGGGCTGTGTTTGGAGAACAAGTGGAGCAGGACAGGTGTGAGAATTTTGAGGAGTTGGAGGCTGAATGAATCTGAGCTCAGAGTGCCTCATTCCAGTGCCTGAAATGGAGAATTTAAACTGGGGCTGTGCTGGTTTCAGGGCCCTTTACTGGGCTCATTTATCTTGTGATGAGGGCAGGGATGTTCTGGGCTCCGGAGCTCCTGAGCTTCCCCTTCCCTTAAAAATCTGGGCTGGGGAGTTCCAGGTTCAGCATCCCAAATCTGCTCAGGTGCTCCAGGAGGACTGGATCCCAAACTGCTCCAGCACAGTTTGCCAGGGTCAGAGAAGAAGGGAGGGAAGGACTGAGCTGCCCTGAGCTGCTGAATTGATCTGAGGGTGCTTCTCCCCCCAGAATTGCTGCCTGGTGTTCACAAAGCCCTGCAGCAGCAGCAGCCACGTGCACAGAAGCAGCTGCAGCTCCACAGCAGCTTTTGGGAATGGTTTCAGCAGCTCCTGCCTTGCTTTTTTTCCCCCTGGCTTTTTTGAAGTGGAGTTTGACTGGTTCTGTGGCCAGGGCAAAAATCAGTTGTGTTTGTGCCTGGGATCTCTTTTGAGGGGGAAAAACCTACAGGGGAAAAGTGGAATAAATTGAAGCCAAACACTGCTTTTTTTTTCTCATTTGAAAGATTTCCAGGTTGTTGGTTTTTTTTTCCCACTGAAATTTGTAATGGGCCAGAAGTTTTTATTTCAATAAGACCCTGTTAGATTGGGGAAAATGGCTGAGAAAAGACAGACTTGATGGAATAAGAGGCACTTCAAGAGCTGCAAAGAAACCACCCTGGCCCTGCCCTGCTTGCCATGCTCAGGCAGAGCTGAGGTTTTATTCTGCTCTGGTACCACTCCATAAAAGTGTGATTGGGAAGCCTGGCTTCCAAGCTGCTCCAGAGCAGATGTGCCCATTGGAAAATCCCATTTCTGTCGTTCACTGCTGCCTTTTTGTTTCCTTCCAGGCCTCTCCTGTGCCCAGCAGCCCAAAGCAAACCCTGCTGGCACTCTGCAAACAGCCAGGCAGGCTGAGCAGCCTCTTTTGGGGGACAGAAAAGGAGATTTTATCTGCTCCTCTGCCCCCTGGCAGCTGCCCAGGGCTGCTAGCTCCATTCTTCTCCAATAAATGATTCCCCTGAGCAGGGGTGGGTGACAAAGGTCTCTGTCCTGCATGGTCTCTGTGCTCAGCCTTATCAGCCCTTGCCCAGAGATGCTTTCCCGTGGCAGGACCTGCTCCTGGAAGGGCTGTGTGGAAGACATTCCCTTTCTTTGCCCTCTGGCTGCATGGTTTTGCACCAATGGAAAATAAGAAAACTGTTTCAAACACCAAGAACTGTGTGTTCCTGCAGGAAAAGGAGCGTGGCTCCACTGATTTCACTCACTTTGATGATTTACATTGGTTTTCTCCAGGGAGTCTGATTTGGTTTTAATCCCTCAGGAAAGTGAGGAGAAAATGCCATTTCTGGGGCAGGCAGGCTGGCCAATGATGTCACTTTTCCATCTATAAATGGGGAAAATACTGAATTTGGGGATGCTGAAACTCCCTCCCTTGGCAGGAGCACCGTGGGTGAAAAGGGAAGGAGTCACCGTGGACTGGGCTGCACAAACACCCCAAAACCCCTGGTCAGTATATACCTACATCAACAATCAGCCCAAAATCCACAGATTCACCCCTCTCCTGACTCTGACACCCATCAGAGCAGCTGAATCACCCACCAGGGTCTGGAAACGTCAGGGCACCCCTCCCTCTGAGCACTGCCCTTTGCTGCTTTCCCTCTGCCCCTGGGTTTTGGGGCCAAACCAGGTGGGAGAGGGAAAGCAGGAGCTGGTCCGTGGCTTTTTGGTGCAGAGAGCCACTCCAATTTTAGCTCTCTGCCTTACAATCAAGGCTTTGAGCTGGTTTTTCTCTGCCTCCCCTCTCTGTGGTTGTGTTTACCAAGAGGAAAATAGATAGGAGCTCTCCCAAGGCCAACTCTCAAATTGCACCCTTAGAAAATGTTGGGTTTAAATTGCCTGTGGTCCTGAAGCTCTTCCCAAGGCCCTGCCTTGGTCTCAGTTTAAGAGCAGCACTACAAATAAGTACAAGCAATGGTAAATCTCTGGGTAATGTGGTTCTATTATGTAGCAGAAGCTCGAAAAAATCAGCACAAAGATGCTTTGCAACCCAGAAATTCCAACTGCTGTGTCAAGCACGCTGAAGCTGAAGCATGGATGAGGTAGAGCCAGATATATCCTCAAGCTTTAAATGTAATCCACCCCATTCTGTGCCACGAGGAATCACTTACTGCTGTAAATCACCACCAGAGATGATTAATTGCCTGGCATTAGCACCACGTTCTCTGGTGAAATTATCACTCCAGCCATGGCATCAAAACATATCTCACCTCCTCTCCCCAGGATGCAAACAGGAGCACGTTCCTGCGTGCTAATCAAGCCCTCCATTAATCAGGGTAAGACTGTAATTGTGGTTACAGTCAGAAATCAATTAATGCTCCCCTTAAAATAAAACAGTGCTCTCAGCTGCAGCAGGTGCCCACTCCGTGACTTTGAGGCCCTTTTTGGTCCCCACAGCACCTCCAGCCCTGCCTTGCTTTGCAATCAGCTGAATTTGGTGTCTTTTCCTCCCCTCCCTTCAGAAGGTTCTGGTGCTTTTTCCAGAGCAAACGACTCTGGAGGTCAGGGGCACTGACATTCCTCAGGCAGGGAGATGGGGCTGCTGGGGCTGCTGGGGCTGCTGGGGCTGCTGGGGCTGCTGGGGCTGCTGGGGCTGCTGGGGTGAGATGTCCAGCGTGGGGTTTTGTCTCTCCCCATCCCTGGGACTGATGCCATTTTTGGCAACGTGCCCTGGCCAGCCTGGCCCTCTCTGCAGCCGGAATAATGTCCTGGTTTGCCAGGCTCGGCGTTCCAGGGTCCCTCAGCTCACTGTAAACATTTGCAGGGCACAGGAGAGGCCTGGGACTGGGTCTGGGCTGCCACAGCAGCCTGGAGAGGACGTTTATTCCCTTTACACCCACCCAGACTCCTCAAAGATTCCAGAATTCCTGGGTGTGCTCAGCTCCCTTCAGTGTCCCGACAGGCGCGACTGAGGCTCCGAGAGGAGCAGCTCCCCCTCAGCCCTGCTGGGGATGAGCTCTGGGACGGGACTTGCAGCTCTTGGGGAAGTTTTTGGGAGGAGAAATCAGTGGCTGAATGGCTGAGAGGGCTCGGAAGAGCTGCTGGGCAAAGGGTGGGACCCCACCTCTGTGGCTGGGAGGAACTTTCTGCTTGGAATGAGCTGGCACAGACAGCAAAGAGAGCTCTGGTTTGGGGCTGGCCAGCCTTGCCCACCAGTGGTTAAGGGAGGAAAGATTATTGTGGTTTCCCCGGGCAAGGGCTGTCACCCTTTCTGTGCCTGCAAAGAGCTCTTGCTGCCCCGTTTGTCCCAGGCTGCACAGGCAGTGAGCAGAAAACCCAGAGCAAAGGTAGAGCAAGGCTGGGGCAGGCAAAAAAACAGAGTTTGGGACTGTTTGTTCGGCATGAAACTCTCTTTTGGTGCTTCCCCTTTTCAATTAAGCTACAGAAGGGAATCCAGATTAATTTTCAGATCTAGACCTGATGAGCAAACGCTGCTTTGCTTCCTTCTCTAACAGCTCTCCTTTCAAATATCACTCGCCTCAGTTCTGGCCGCTGCTGGTGGAGAATTTCCCCAAAGGAAACTCCTCCTTGTGGCCTGTGGGAAGAGCTATGGAGCAGGAATTGCCCTCCCAGCAGCTCCCACCTCGTGTCCCCTGCCAAGGAGCCAGATGGAGGTGGGCTCTAATCAGGTCACTGCAGGAGAGGGGAACAGAAAGACTTGGAGGAGGCAAGAACTGGGAAAGGCCATCACAGCTATTTTTGATTCCCGAGGAGGAGAGATTAATTTGGATCGTCTGGTGTACACAAGGAAAGAGGGGGAGGGAAAAAAAAAAATCTGTTTGAAAACAAAGGGGCCCAGTCCTGACTGTTCCTCTGGGCTCCGTCATTAACGGCGCCGCTGCAAAGGGAACAAACGGCTCCCGCATCATTACCGAGCCCGGGCTGTCACACCAAGTGCTCCAGACACGGGGCTTTGTTCCCAGCAGAAAGGGAGGCACAGACAGAGCTGCGGGGCCTCGTGTGCCCCATGAGGGGACACAAAAGGGAAAGGACACAAAAACTGAAGCGCCAAAGCCAACGGCGCCTGGTGACCTCAGCCCGAAACGGGAAAACGTCCCAGGGTCACAGCTGGAGGCCAAGTGAGATGGCTTCTGTTGAGTTCTGCCACTCTTCCAGGGAATTTGGGGAGCTCTGCTGAAGAGCAAACCAGCACAGTGCCTCAAGCTCCTCACCAGGCTGGTGTCAAGTGCTCAGTGGTTGGGGTGCTGAGCTATCAAACGGGAGAGAGGCGTAAAATCCCGTGCTGGGGGTGATCTGTGCTCCCCTGGCTAATGTTTGAACCTGGAAACATTGATGGGAGAGCAAAGGAAGAAGCTACGAAGGATTGAGCAGTGGGAGAATTACAGAGATTGGGGTGTCACATTTTCAAGCTTGAATTTAGAGTGATCCTGCCCTTTGCAGTTGTGGGAGGTGAAGGACGTGAAGCATCAGGTGGCAGCAGTGCAAGCCCTTGGATCTTCTCATTTCCTTGCCCCTTTTCTCCCACAGATTATCAGATTTGACTTTTCTGACAGAGGCTAAGGGAGCTGTGAGCCGGGGGAAAATCTGAACGAATGGAAAGTGCTCAAAACAGGAGCTGAAATTCAGAATAAAGTGAGGTTGGGTCTATTCACAAGCCAGTTCTGGGGGTTATTGGCCCACTTCTACTCCTCCATCATCAGGCAAAGGTGATTTCTTTATTGCAGCAGGAATCCTAACACAAACACAGTAAATGGAGTGAAAACCTCATGTAAATGAAGTGAAAGCTTCATTTAGGACTCAATTCCTTTGCCTCACCTTTTCCTGTCAGAGCAAAGGAAGGAAGAGTTGATAACAGGGAGAGGTATTGAACCAACCTTTCCCCTCCTGAATTTAAGTTGAGCTCAGTCTCTGACCAAAGGCTCTGCAAATCAATTAGGGCTGACAAGCCCAGCTCTGAGTGCAGCACAGGGCAAACGGTGATGTCTCAGCACTGAGAAAAAATCTCCAGTGTTTCTGACCCTTGGGTGGAGTAAAACACTCAGGGCATGAGCAAAACAGAGAAAAAAAAATCATTTATTGGTGAGCACCAGAGTTGGAGAGTAATCAGCTCCCTACAGCTGCTGGATGGCTTTGGCTGGGATGTGACCAGTTATAAGATTTTTGGAGAAAAACGGAATTTCCAGCATGGTTTCCATCCTTCCTGGGAGAAGGTCCATGGGATTTCTCTGGAGCACCCAAACTTAGGGCTCGTTCCTCCCTGGGAAAATGACCTTTGGTGCTGGGGCTCCCCCCTCTTCCCCCTGGCCCTGATCATTCCCATTTATTGGGTTTGATCCCTGTCCCTGCCACCTTGTGGGTGCACGCAGAGATGGATTTTGGCTGATGAAAGCAGCCCCTCATCCCCGGCTTGGGAGCTGAGGTGTTTTCAGCCCTCAGGTGATGACAAATTGCAGCTTATTGGGATCACTCTGATGGGATAAGGACAGCCTTGGGGGACTTCAAACTTCCATTACTTTTTAATGGGAGGAACTTTAATAGAAAGGCTGAGATGCAGCTTCTTATTGCGGTGCCTCAGCATTTCTGGAGCCATCAATTCTCCCCTTGCCCCTCCGTTATTACTGCTGTACCAATTCTTTCTACTTCTCTGAGCACTTAAATTGAAATAAAATCAGGTTTAGGCTTTATGTATCTTTAATATAATGGAATTCAGCTTCAAGTTGCAGGAAAAGACTCCTTGGCATGGAGTCCTCAATAAATGAGAGCAGCAAGAGGGGAAATGCAGGATTGTAAATCTGGGAGGGGGAAATTCCCAGCTTTGTCTCTGTGGCTCCCTCCCTCATTTCAAACCCCCCTCTTTTCCCTGGTAATTCTGCCTGCTGGAGTTCATGGTGTATTTTATCTGGTTTATCCCCTTTTCTCAGCCAAACTGCCTTCCTCACCCTCCTGGTGCTCCTAAATCTGATTTTAAGTGTCTTCAGTTGGGATCACACAGGATCATTTGTCCTTGTGTGAGAGTGCCAGTTGCTTCCAGGACTCTGTGGAGCAGCTAAATAAATTAAAAAAGGTGGGGGGAAAACCCCAGGAAAAATAGAAATACACGAATTTCACAGGAAACTATCCCAAACGAGGAGCAGCATGGCAGCAGTTTGCAGGGAGCTTCCTGAGCAGGCGTTTGTGGATGGCTTGGGAAGGACATCCAAATGTCAATTAACACAGATTAACACAGGCAAAGGCACCATTCGTGCACCCCGAGGCTCCCAGCCCTTCCTGGCTGCCTTTAGGAGCAGTAATTGAGCAGATTAAATCATCCTGGGCCGGGGCTGCTGGCAGGTGCTGCAGGATGCAGGGGTCCTCAGCAGGGGCTGCTTGCAGAGGGATCAGCTGTGGGAAAGGGGGAAAAACGCTGCCCAGAGCAAGGTGGGAGCTCCGTGTCCAGCTGGGAGCATCGGCCTCGGGTTCTGGAGGGGGTCTGAGGTGCCTCCTGCAGAAATCTGCCTCATTCCTCATCCTTCCCAAAGCCTCTGGGCCTCTTCCCTTCCCAAGCTCTTCCTTTCCTGCCCTTCCAAAATATCCAGCTCCCATTCCACGCTCCACATCCCAGAACACTTGTTGGGCCAGCAGGGATAAAACCCCCTTTTTTCCAGGCTGGAAAAAAACCTTCCCAGCAGGAGAAAAACCCTTCCAGCCCAAGGACAGGGCTTGGAGCAGGCTGGGGCAGTGGGAGCTGTCCCTGCCCCTGGAATGGGATTTGGGATCCCTTCCAAGCCACACCATCCCAGATTCCATGACTGCCAGGCACGCACAGGAGCATCCCTGACGAGTGGGAAGCGTGGAGGGGCAGCAGCTCAGGGCCCCCTGCCCTGGGGCTGGCACAAACCCAGCAAGATGAACAATCAGGGGATGGCAGCTCAGCAGAAATGAAATTACAGCTGCCCCCAGGGCACCGTGACCCTCCGAGCAGCAGCCCTGGCAGGGGGCCAGGCCTGCACTTAGAGGGATGGTTCTGGAAAAACCAGGAGGCTGAATGACATTTTTCATATGAATATCTATTCCTTCCCTGTCCCCCAGCATGTCAAATTCAACTGTGCTCCAGCCGTGCCAGTCCAGGCTTGTATTCCCATTTTCCAGCTGAGTTTTGGGATCATTTATGAAGCCAGAAACAATTAAATCAAGTCCTAGCTGTTAATTATAAGGAAATAAGGACTTATTTCAATAATCCTACTGTTGTCTTCTGCCTTTCTTTTGAACTCAGTTTTTTAATGGGATAGAAATGGGAACTCGGGATGCTTGGAAGAATCTCAGCATCCAGATTTCCGAGCCTGGTGCCTCTTTTCCTTTAAGCCCTAACCCAAAAGCTTTATTTTTAAAACTGCTCTCTCACTCTGTGGTATCTCTTCAGAGCTTCTGTTCCATTTGGCAACTTTAGCAGCTCATTAGGGCTTCTTGCTTTTATTTTGACTTGGGTAATGAGGGCTGTAAAGAACTGCCAGTCTACACTGGTGTTAATGAAAACCAGAGTGCAAAGGGCAGAGCTGATAAATCCCGCTCTGAGAAGGGCTGAGCAGGAAAACATCTCAGCCAGGATTCAGCTCTAAGCTGCCCCAGCAGGGCCCAGCTTTGCGAGGGATGGGTTTTCTGTGGGGATAAAATCAGCCACGTGGGGGCTGCCCCTTGATTCCCAGCAGACCCGGGGCTCTGGGGCAGCAGGGACAGCACTCCCAGTGCCCCCCGTCCTCCCAGGCTGGCTGTGAGCTCTGTCCCAGCCGGAGCAGATGGCTCAGCTCCCCCTGAGTGCTCCTCAGCCTTCCACCTTGACTCAGGGCTTTGCTTTTCCCAGGGTGAATTCGGGACAAGGAGGAAAATCCCTCCCCTGCTGCCCACGCCGCTGCCCCTGTGTGTCCCCAGCCCTGTCTCACCTGTCCCACCTGGATTTCTCCCCGTTGCCATGGCACAGGCTGCAGGCACAGCTTGGCACCCTCTGCTGTCACCTCCACAGCTCTGAGCACGTGTGGCTGCTCCTCCTGCACTCCCTGCACGTAAATATTTCATGTCTACAGCCAAGAATGCATTTTGCCAGTCCCAGTGACGAGGGCTGGACTTGCAGGACTAAGCCAGGCTCAGTGACCGTGTCAAGGCCTGGCTTTTCCTCCTCTAAACCCCCTGTGAAACCCTGCCTGGCACTGCCCACGTCGCCCTGTGCCCCCTGAGGATTCAGCATTTGTCATTCCCAGTGCTCTGAGCCCGGCCTGGCTCCGGAGAGCTCTGACAGAGAGGAGGCTGAGATTGGAAATTAGGGGAAATTCCTTCCCCGTGAGGCTGGGGAGGCCCTGGACTGCATTGCCCAGAGCAGCTGTGGCTGCCCAGCCCCTGGCAGTGCCCAGGGCCAGGCTGGAGGTGCCAATGTCCCTTCCAACCCATTCCTCCATCCCGGGAGTGTCTGCAAACCCCCCCAGGATGGGAGTGTGAGCTCTTTGTGGGGCTGCTGCTGCTGCTGCTGGGTTTGCCTCCTGCCAGGAGAGCTTTGCTGCCCCTTGGAGAGCCCAGAGCTCTGAGCATCCTCCTGCCGTTCCCATGGCAACGGGATGCCTGCTCCATTGGCCCAGGGACCTGCCTTGGGGACACCCCAGAGAGCTGCTGGCCCCATCCCAGGAGCTGCTTTTGGTGCTGATGCTTCCCCAGGGAAAAGAGATCTGGGAGCCCTTCAGGACGTGCCCCATGAAATTCCATTTTCTGCCCCGTTTCAAAGTGTGACATCTGTCCAGAGCTGCTCCATCCCTTCCAACTCCTGCACTCCTGGAGTTTTAGCTCCTGTTCTCTTCCTACTCCATCATTTTTAAAGCATTCAAACACCTGGGAGTTGAGCTGGTTACAACTCCCCTAAAAAACCATTTAAACAAACCTGGAAATGTGCTCAGCTCCCTCAGGGAGAATCCCTCGGGCAAATCCAGAGGTTTTTCCTGGGCTTTTAACCCCCTCCCTCTGGCTGTGCCAGGAATTCAGGAGGTTTTTTGGTCCCTCATCCAGGAATTCCTGGAGTGCTTTCCTCCTGCAGAGCATCCTTCCTCTCTGCTTTAACTCCCTCACTGCTGGCATTAAACCAGGGCTGGCAGCTTCTGATGGAAATCATCAAGCTCTCATTAAATCAGGGCTGGGAGCCTCCCAGAGGTGAAGGGTGCCTCTGGAGAATTCTTTCTTCTCTGCTGGGTTTATCCCACCAGGCACAAACCCCAAATTTTGGTAGAGCTGGGAGGTTTTTTGGAGTTTTCAGGTGTTTCCTAGGAAAAATCCCAATTTTGGTGGGAAAAGTGGTGGGAGAAACAGGAGAGGCCCTTTGACATCCCAGGTTGTGTTTGTAGGGCACTCAGCTCAAATATGGGATGGTTGGACTCAAGCCCCTGCTCTGACAGAAATATTGGGATTTATCCCAGCTTGAGGATTCCTTTGTGTTCTCCAAGGAAAAATGGAGGGGGGAAGAGGCTGGAATGTGATCCAGACCCACTCCAGATTTGTCCTGGCTGAGGAGGATTCTCAGCTGTGTGAAACCCTTCCCTGGAAAATGCCTTTTCCTCCCAGCAGGAATTGTGGTGGAGATGCTGCAGTTTCAGAGCAGCCTGAATTGAGCAGTGAACTGGAGCTCAGTGATCCTTCCTGCCCTTGAAAACCCAGGAATTTACCTGGAAAATTTGCCTAAAAGCCCAGGAATTTACCTGGAAAATTTGCCTAAAAATCCTGGAATTTACCTGGAAAATTTACCTAAAAATCCTGGAATTTACCTGGAAAATTTGCCTAAAACCCCAGGAATTTACCCCAGCACAGGAAACAGAGGCTCCCCCTGATTTTTCAGGAGGTTTTTTCTGGTCCTGGACATTTTTTCCCCCAATTCTTTGTTGTGCTTGGCTCCATCCCCCCACCTGACTTTCCCTTTTGGAATTACCCCCAGGAAAATCAGGTTTGAGGCATTGTGCCTTCCTTCCCAGGGCTCCCTCTGCCACAGTTTGTGCCAGGCAGGGATTTTCACAGTGGCTCCACATTCTCCTCTCCCCCCAGCTGATCTCATCGATCAGCAGGGTTTGTTTTTTTTTAAACCTTTTGTTGGCAAAATATTTGTAATTTTCCCTGCATTTTCTGTCATCTCTAAAGGCAGGGACCGTGCTACTGTCCCAGAATTGTAATAACTTATCTCTCCTTGTTGCCTTTGTGTCAGGTGTTATTATTAATCCTTATCAGTCTGTTGAGGGGAGGAAATGAAAAGGTCTGAAGGGACTGAAACTCAGAAAAATTTGTACTTTGCTCACAAGCAGAAGCAAAAAAAAAAGATTATGTACAAGATTGAGAAGTATATTTCAAATGGATTTCTTTTATTTTTGGACATAAGCAGTACAGAGGCCAAAAAAAAAGAAAAAAAAAAAAGGGAAGCTCTGTCCACAAAAAGAGGGGGAAGCCAAAGGAGAACCACAGCAAACCCAGACAGGGCAATTCAGTGCAGCATTAAACTGCAGAGTTAAATATATTTAACTGCAAAGAAGTTATTTGAAGTTGCTGGGAATAAATAATGGATTTCATTTTCATAAACAACTCATCTTCCTTCACAGAAAGCACCCAGAGCAAATGTTGCTCTGAAATTGTTTAATTACCAAGCCTTGCACTGAGTTATTTGCTGTGAACTTTCTGTCTTTCTGCATCTTCCCCTCTTAGATTAAATCTCATTTTCCCACTCAAATGCTGGCGTGTGAATGGAATCAGCACTTTCTGTATTTAGAATGGAACTGGGTTTCTGCATTATTAAAAGGAAAAAAAAATGGGTTTTTCAGGAATCCTGGAGCTCCTTTGGCTTTTCTGTTTCTTGTTTTCAGAAATGCTTTTCAGGGCAAGCACAAGGAGTGGGCTCCAGTTGTTCTCCAGCTGTAAAAGAAAAAGGAATTCTGCTCCAGGCCCACGTCCATGACCTTGTCCAGCTGCTCATAAAATGGGATTTATCCAACACCATTCCAGGCTTTGACCTGAAAGGTTAATTTTAACCAAACTGGCCAATTTACCTTTAATGGGATTTATTGGCCCCCAAACAGGAATCAATAGGGATTCTCCATTACTGGGCTTGTAAAACCAGCACTGAAAATAGAAATAAATAGGAATGAGTAGAATCAAGAGAACAAAAGTAACAAATCCAGAGCTGTGCCTGGAGCTGATTCTTTGGGGTTTAGGTTTCCATACCCTGCAGGATTTTGGTCTGGCTTTGGTGACCAAATTCCCTCCCTGCAGTTCCTAAACTCCTTTTGGAACAGAATTTCCTGCGGGGCTTTGGGAAATCTGATCTGTGCCCCGGGCAGGTTCATTTCCAAAGGGACTCTGCCTCCTCCCCTCCCAGCCCGAGCCAGGGATGCTGCCCGTGAGCTCAGCAGGTTTTCCATCCTTGCAAAGAGATTTTTGGGGCTGTGGGAGGGGCAGTCCCAGCTCTGAGGGGAGTTCAGGGTGGGTGCAGAGGCTCAGCTCTCCCTCCTGCTGCTCTCAGGAGTTCCCTGCATGGCCCAGGGAAGTTTAATCTCAGAACAGCCCCTTAGTCAGGACTTGAGGCTGCTCCTTGTGGGGAAGCAGCCAGCTGTGCCTGCAAAAGCAGCCACAAAACATCAAATTAAATCCTCTCCCAGCAGAATGCTTTAAAAGCTCTCTGGGATTTTTTTTTTTCCCATGGGGAAAGATAACTTCTAGCTGTCCCAGAGCTCCCAGCTCCAGCCTCATTCCAGACACCCAACAGGGTGGAAAATGTCCCAGCCTTTCACGGAGCAGCCCAGGGCAGGGGCAGGATCTGCTCTCTTCAGCTCAGCTGCAGGTTTGGCTCTCAGTGGCTGCAGCTCTGGGCCCTGAGCTAAAGGGGTTTGTTTTTCCAGCCAGACATGGATCAGACAGTGCTGAAGCCAGGACATCCTATCAGCAGAGCAGGAAGTGTAAAGCACTTTATGTGTGAGAAGAAATATTAATGTTTGAGTTAAACTCGTGGGAAAAGGATCTGATAACCAGAAACAGCTTTAGGTGTTTTTTTCCCCCCCCTGATCTTGCAGGAAGTTTGGGGGCTCTGTGTATCTTGCAAAGGGAAAAGGGAAACGCTGAGAGCAGCTCAGGCTCTGGTGGGGTTGGGACGAGGGTGTTTGATCTGGGCTGCCGTGGGAAAGGCTTTGCCAGGCTGGGCTCAGAGCTGGCAGCTCTGGCAGGGCAGGGGCAGCTCCCAGAGCACTTCTCTCTGTCCTCATCTCACTGAAATCTGCTTTTTCACCCCCCCTGGTTCAGAGGGAGATTCCCCTGCTGCAGGGTCCCCATTCAGCTGCTGGATCCATGGGGGATTTTCTTTGGATCATTCCAGGCCTGGAAAACCCCAGAATCACAACTGCTCCTCTGCTCTCCTGCAGACTGAGAGCATCTCAAGGACCCGAGCACAATTCCAGCTGCTGGGGCTGAGAAAATGTTGGATTTTGGGGTGATAAGCAAAGGCTGGGTGCCCATCCTGCCTGTGCCACCCCTTGGGCTGAGCCCCGGCTTCGTGGCAGTGGAAATTGAGTTTCCTGCAGTAATTTGGGGATGTCTAAGGAGGCTCCAGGGGGACTTCTCCCTCCACAGCTCCCTGACAGGAGGGTGCAGCCAGCTGGGTTGGGCTCTGCTTCCAGGGAACAACAGGAAAAGGGGAAACAGCCCCAGACTGAGCCAGTTTTCCTAGAAATTCCCATCTCCACCCTGTGGGCTGGCATTGGGAACCCGGCAGGGAGGTGAGGGCACCCCAGTGGAGCCCTGCCATCTCAGTCTCATTCTGTAAAGCACAAAGAGCTGCAGTGAAGATGCCCCTGCTTTCCCTGCTGGAAATGTGTGTTTTGTGTTTTCCCCTCGGAAAATCTGTGTTTTCCTGTCTCCTCCCCTTTCCCTGTGCTCCTGCCACTCTTCACACCTCCATTTGCAGCATGGCTAAATTCCCTGCTAACAAATCCCCTCTAAGCCCCGCTCTCAAACGTTTCCCTGCTGCCATAAATCCAGGCAGAGGAACAGATTGGAGGGGTGTAAAAAATGCCACATCAGGCAGCAAAACGGGGAGATAAGGGGCTGAACAAGCCAGCAGGTGTTTGATCATTCCTCACCTGCTGCCAGAGCAAACAAACCTTTAAAAAGAAGTAAATGGACAGCGTGTCCTTTCCTTCTGCTTTATCTTGTCTGCTCCCAGCCAGGAGATTCACAACTGGCTCTCCCCGGGCCTCGTAAATTGTTTCTATTATTCATGGTTAAAGTCCGGAGCAGAAGGCTCTTGCATATATCAGCAGACACTTGTTAGAGACATCCTGATGTTATTAAGACATAGATTCAGCCAAAGGTCGTTAGGAGAGCGTCCAAATGGAAACATCACACGGGAGACAGAGGAGAAAATCGGGGCTGAATGTGCAAGAGGAGCAGGGAAGAGTCACAGCGGGACAAGAAGGGGACGGGGGGACAGTCCTGGGGCAGGGGGCAGGAGGTGCAGCACATCCCTGTCCCCTCCTGGGAAAGGCCACGGGGGAAACAGAGGAGAAAATCAGGGCTGATATCAAACGGAAGTGTCGCTGGGAAGCAGAGCAGGACAAAGAGGGGACGGGGGACAGAGGAAAAGAGGGAAGAGCTTCAGCACATCTCCGTCCCCTCCCGGTGCAGTTCAGCCCCTAAACCCCACCCAGTTTGTTCCAAGCTCCTTTAAGCTGGGCTTTATCTGAATGTAAAGCCACACTAGAGCTCATCCCAGGGTGAAAAAGGCCAGCCACTTGTTTTTAAAAATTTAAAAGTTCAATAGTAATAAAATGGTTATAAAATAGTAATATAATTAGAGTAATAATAATTTGGACAATTAGGATGAGGACAATATGAGGGAATAAAAACAAAGAGTTTGGACAGTCCAGGTCCCCCTTTCTGGGCAAAATGAGCCCAAAAAAGGCCCCACGTTAGCAGAGGATTAACCCCTAAAAGCAGCAGCCTGTTGCACATTCCCACACCTCATCCATGGTGCAGCAATTCCATCCAAACCCAGGATCCTGGCTGGGCAGGGTCAGCTCCTGCCTCTCAATCCTGACAGCGTCTGCAGGGCTGAGGGGGCAGGAAGAAGTTCCTTTCTCCTGATGAGGGAGCCAGAAATTCTCTTTCTCTGAAAGATTTCCGTGTCCTGTGGCTGCTGTCTGGTGTGAGTGCCTCATTCCTCTCTTTAAATAAAGTATCTTACACAGCACAGTTTCTATTTTAACATTATAACCCAAAACTATCTATAACCTAAAACTGACAGCCCAATAATGCCCAATAACCTCAGAACCTTATAACATTAACTGATAACCTAAAGCTACATTTAACACACTGCTTGAGAGAATGAACACAGCATCACTTTCTGACAGAGCACATCTAATATTCATTTGGAGATTTGTGAAAAGCCAACCATAAAATGTGCATTTTTCACCCCCCTGGATGGGGTATTCTGGGATGGAAAGTGTGCAATGGATCACCTCAGTTTCATTATTTTGGGGGTTTGGGGTTGCAGCCTGCCCACACAGGTAGCAAACCCCCCCTGGGGGCTCAGGTGCTCTGCAGGTGACAGGAATTTTCCTTCCAGGGAGGGGAAAAGCTCCAGGGCCCTGCCCTTGGTTGTGCCAGGGAGGGGAGGGCAGGGCTGGGCTGGCACTGGGGCCAGGGAGCCCCTGCTGGATCCCTGGGCCAGCCTGGAGAGTGGGGAGAATGGTGCTGAATAATGGGGGATATTGGTAAATAATGGGAATATTGGTAAATAATGGGAATATTGGTAAATAATGGGAATATTGGTAAATAGTGGGAATATTGTTCAATAATGGGGAATATTGGTAAATAATGGGAATATTGTTCAATAATGGGGGATATTGGTAAATAGAGTATTGTTCAATAATGGGGAATATTGGTAAATAGTGAGAATATTGTTCAATAATGGGGAATATTGGTAAATAATGGGAATATTGTTCAATAATGGGGGATATTGGTAAATAGTGAGAGTATTGTTCAATAATGGGGAATATTGGTAAATAGTGAGAATATTGTTCAATAATGGGGAGTATTGGTAAATAATGAGACTATCATTGAATAATGGGGAATATTGTTGAATAATGGAGAATATTGTTGAATAATGGAGAATATTGTTGTTCCCAGCTGTCATTAGGGCCCTTATCTGCCTCTGCTCAGGTGTTCAGTGCCCTCACACAGGCAGGGCAGTGTCAGGATCCTCTCTCAGCCTGGCTGCAGGTTTGTGAGCCTGGCACTGAGAGGTTCCTGCTGGGTGCTGCTTGCTGCCTGCAGGGAATGTTTACAGTTATTTGGGTTATTTGGGAATGTTTACAGTTATTTGGGTTATTTGGGAATGTTTACAGTTATTTGGGTTCTTTGGGAATGTTTACAGTTATTTGGGTTCTTTGGGAATGTTTACAGTTATTTGGGGGCTTTATGGCTAAAAAAAAAGGGTGTAGCTGTGATTGTGCCCAAGAAGGTTTGAGTTCTGTGCTGGTTTCACTGTGGTTTCTGTTCCTCCCCGGGATCCAGGCTGATCCCCGTGGATGTTTTTAGTGCCACAAACTGGCAAAAAAACCCCAGAATTATAGAATAGTTCAGTTAAAAAGGACCTACAGCCTCACCCAGTGCAGCTGCCTGAGCACTCCAGGGCTGAGCAGAAGTCAAAGTGTGTTCAGGGCATTGTACAAAATCCCCTCTCCAGGGAGCCCTTGCAGTGTTTTACCCCCTTTTTGGCTAAAAAATGCCTCCTAGTAGGCAGCCTGAACTCAGCACCTCCCTTCCACATCTCCACGTCCTCCTGGGGAGCTGCAGAGAGCCAGGAGGTCTCCCCTGAGCCTGCTTTTCTCCAAAGTGGGCAACCCCAGAGCCCTGAGCCTGGCAGGGGCACTCCCAGCTCCGTTGCCCTTCCCTGGGTGCACCCAAGCCCCTCCACATCCTCCCCCAGCCCTCCAGGGATGGTGTCAAGCCTTCCCCAGGGCTGCTCTGGTGTTCACAGTCACATTTTCCACCTTTGGGATGCAAAGTGCACCTGCCCAGCTCTGTTCTTTTGTTAAAAACAGATTGATTCCAATTGGTGCAGGGGTTTTTTTTTCCTGGCCCAGGTTATTGGTTGGTGTCTGGCCTAAGCTCTTATAAAGTAACCCAACCCTCTGCCCTGCAGAGCAGCACCTGCCCATTGCTGGAGGCAGCAGGGAGCCCAGGGAGCTGCTGCCAGCTGGGATATTCTTCACTGGGATGGCTCAGGAGACACAGGAAAGATTCCCCCTCTTTGTCCTGCTGGCAGCTGCACTGCTGGAAGTGTCTGGTGAGTGCTGGGCTTTGCTCTGCTCTGCAGAGCTGCTGCTTTTCTGCCTCTGCCATTGCTGCTTCTCTGCCTCTCTGGCTCTGCTCTGGCTGCTGTGCCACCAGCCACAGGTGTGGGGCAGCCCTGGGATGCAGGAGCAGCTCTGGGATGCAAGAGCCCTGGCAGGGATGGGATTGGGAATGGGATTGGGAATGGAATGGGAATGGGAATGGGAATGGGAATGGAATGGGACTGGGAATGGGAATGGGGTTGGGAGTGGCAATGGGACTGGGACTGGGAATGGGAATGGGATTGGGAGTGGCAATGGGACTGGGACTGGGGCTGGCACTGGGACTGTGGCCCTGGCACGGGCGGTGCTGCTCAGCTCAGCTGTGCTGAGGCGCTGCTGGAACCGTTCAGGGCTGATTCCCAAGGGCTGCCCTGTGTCCCCAGGTGCCTCCAGGAGTGGCCGTGCTGGCAGTGGGGCCCTGGCCCTGAGCCCTGCTGGAGCAGCCCAGCCCAGCCCCGAGCCCGTCACCGAGGGGGACTGGGCTGAGGGCACCTTCCAGAGCCCAGGAGCTGCTCCCAGCCCTGGAACAAGCCCTGAGCCCGTGTCCCACACTGGGAGAGCTGCAAACAGAACAGCCCTGCTGCCTGGGAGCCTGGCAGGGGCTGAGCTGCTGCACACAGCAGCCCCCAGACCCCAGGATGGACTCTCATCTCCTGGGAAGCTCTGGAGCAGCTCCACACAGGGATCACAGCCCCCCACAGCCCTGCAGAGAGAACCAGGAGCTGCTGCTGGGGCTGCTCTCAGCCCTCCCAGCTCCAGCTCGGGGCTGCCCCAGCCCTTTCCCAGTGCAGGGACACTCCAGGACTCTCCCCAGGTCACGGCTCTCTCTTCCCCTGCTGCCACCGGGCACGGCGAGGTGCCAAGCCCTAAAACTCCTCTTCTGACCCCAGCGCTGGATTTCCATCCTCCAAGGACAGAAATGGCAGCGTCTGCATTTCCCCCAGGAGCTGGGATCTCCCTGGGAAGGGCAGGGGAGGGCTGGCTGCCCACGGGGAAAGGGAACACAGGGAAAGAGCCCACGGGAGGAATGCTGCCCACAGGGAAAGAGCCCACGGGAGGAATGCTGCCCACAGGGAAAGGGAACACAGGGAAAGAGCCCACGGGAGGAACGCTGCCCACAGGGAAAGGGCCCACGGGAGGAACGCTGCCCACAGGGAAAGGGCCCACGGCCACCAACCCCCCAGCAGGGGTGGCACCTGCCCGCCTGAGGAGCACTCAGAGCTCGGATGCTGGAGCTGCAATTTCTGCCAGCCCAGCCCAGCCAGCTCCAGGGGAGCTGGGCTCAGTCTATTCCAGAACCACCCAGGCCAGCCCTGTTCAGTTTTCCCCTCTGCAGCAGGAAACCACGGGCAGCAGGGGCAGGAATTCAAGCTCAGCTGTCACCAAGGGCTCAGGACACCCAGGCCAGCTGCCTGCTCCTCACACCCTCCCTGCAGGCACCATGAATTCTTCGTTCTGGATGGAAGCTCCAGCTCCTGAGGGATCCCTTCCATCTCCATTCCAAGCTGGCACGAGGGATGGACAGCAGCCCCTCTCTTTGCCTCTCACCTGCACCAAGCACCTTCCCCCAGAGAGCAACAGGAGCTCCCAGGAAATGGCACTCCAAGGAGATGCTGCCCCTCGGGCAGTGACAGGGAGCCCTGGAGAACCTTCCTCCCCTGAGAGCCCACAGCCTCCTCCGAGCTCATCCTCATTAACCCAGCTGTGGATTCCCACATCCAAACCTTCCCCAGCTACCAAAGAGCCCAAAGAAGCAACACCTGCCCTCTCTCCAGGAATGCCCACCTTTGGGAACGGTGACCTCCAGCCCTGGGACTCTGTCCCAGCAGGGCTCCAGCCTCCTGCTGCCTCTGCTGCTGCTGCTGCTGGGATGCAGCCCATGGGCCTCCACACCCCGAGCACCTCACCCTCACCTCCTGGCTCTGGCTCCCAGCTCCAAGGAGCTTCTGCCCCTCCTGTGCCCCAGGGAGCCTTGGCTGGGATGCTGCAGGTGAGCACAGGGAGGAGGAGCAAACCTGGTTCTCCAGCCCTGACCCCACCAGCCAGCCCTGTCTCCAAAACTGATCCATCTCAACTGACCCCACCAGCCAGCCCTGTCCCCCAAGCTCCAGCCCTGACCCCACCAGCCAGCCCTGTCCCCAAAACTGATCCATCTCAACTGACCCCAGCAGCCAGCCCTGTCCCCAAAGCTGCTTCTCCAGCCCTGTCCCCAGCAGCCAGCCCTGTCCCCAAAGCTCCAGCCCTGTCCCCAGCAGCCAGCCCTGTCCCCAGCCCTGTCCCCAGCCCCTCTGGAGCACTCAGCCACAGGCACCAGGCAGTTCCCAGCCTGGTCCCCCCCAGCCCCCCCGAGCTGGCAGCTCCTGCCCTGCTCTCCTCCCATCCCGGCTCCCCCACGGCCCAGCCTGGCCCAGGGGTGCCCAGGGAGGTGCCAGCAGCCCTGGCACAGGCTCTGGGCCACCAGCTCAGGCTGTCCCCTGATGCAGCTGCTGAGAGCCCCAGCACAGCCAGAGGGGACCCCCTGGCCCTGCTGCCCTCGTCCCCACTCTTGTCCTTTGTGCTGAAGAGCACCGAGGGCATGATGTGCCTGCAGCCCCTGCAGGACTCCCCCCTGCCCCCAGAATTCCCCAGCTCCAGCCTCGGGGGGCTGCTTTCCATCCAGCAGATCCTGGCAGCACCCAACTCTTCAGAGCTGGACCTGGCAAACTCCCTCCTGAGCCCCTCCAGCCTGGTCCTGGTCAGGCCTGTGTTTGTCCTGCTGCCCAGGGACAGGGCACAGGTGCTGCCCTCTCCTCAGGGTGACCACAGAATGGCCCACCTGGCCACCAGCGTGGGGACAACTGGGAGCAGCCATGGCACCCCAGGGAAAACCAGTGCCTCCTATCCCCCTGGGAAGTCTGTGGCACCTGGAGCTGCTGTGTCTGCTGTGCCCATGCAGCAAGCAGAGGGAGCAGAAGGCAGCCCTGAGCTGGTGCCAGCTAATCCTGCTCCTGCAGCCCTCGGGGGCCCGTCCCCAGCTGTGCCCTCAGCCCCAGGCCATGTGCTGGAGCCAAGGACGAGCCCCACGCTGCAGACCCTGCCCAGGCTGCCCGAGGAGATGCAGATTCCTGCTCCCCATCCCCAGCAGGCCACGGGCACTGCTTTGCTTTCCCTGGCAGCAGAGCCTGGCACCTCCCCTGTGCCACCAGAGCTGGTGCCCACTCAGAGCCTCCCATCTTCCCCCAAAGGGTATTTCACCCCTGAAAGGCCACAATCTTCACCTGGAGCTCCTTTCCTGGCAGCAAAGGGGCCCCGGGGCTCCCCAGAGCCTGCCCAGCCTGGGGGCAGCACAGGGGCTGCAGGGCAGGGGGGCTCAGTGCCCACCCCCAGCCCAGCCCATGCCCCCTGCCCGGGCTGTTTGCCTTCCAAACCCCCTCCCAGGGCATGGCCCAGCACCAAAGCCCTGCAGCCCTCTCCTCAGAGGCTGCCAGGCACCGAGCTGCTGCCATCTCCAGCAGCTGCCAGCACATCCTCAGCCTCCTCGGTGCCCCCAGCCGGGCAGGGGCACAGTGAGCTCACAGTGGGCAGCACAGCCCAGCCTGCAGACCCTGCCCCTGCCCCTGCAGCTCCAGTGCCCATCGCTGCTGGCACACCTGCTCCCGCTCAAGGTTTGGAGCTGGAATTGAGCCCTGCTGTGCCTCAGCCCTTGACAGCCCCCCCGAGCCCAACAGCAGCAGCCCCGGAGCAGGCTCTGCTCCCCACAGAGACCCGAGAAAAAGCAGCCATTTCTGGGGAGGCTCTGGCCGTGCTGGGCCCTGCGGGGATGGCTGCCAGCCCTGCTGGCCCTGCCCCAGCCCCTGGCCAGCCCTGCCAGCCCAGCCCGGCGCCAGCTGCAGCCAGCAGCAGGGCAGCAGCAGCAGCAGGGGCTGCCGGCTCCCCGGGCACCAGCGCGTCCCCACGGGCCGTGTCCAGCCCCAGGACAGCCCTGGCACGCCAGCTGGGTGTAACTGCAGCCCAGCCAGACCCCGGCCCTGCCCTGGGGGGACATGCCAGAGCCACACAGGCTGCAGCAGCGGGCACTGCTCTCCCGGCAGCCCAGGGTGATGGTGGCACTGCCCCGCTCAGAGGCACAGAGCTGCTCCTGCTGCCAGGCCCAGCCGGGCAGCCTGAGCCCAGGGTGGTGCTGGAGCCCTCGGGGCAGCTCCCTGCAGTGCTGGGGAGCCCTGAGGGGGCAGCGGGAGGAGATGCAGCCCCCACCAGGCAGCTGCCCACCCCGGCACCCGCGCCAGTGACACAGCCAGCATCACCCAGGCTCCTGCTGGAGAAGGTGTCCCACCCTCTGGAGAACACATCCCACCCTCTGGAGAACACATCCCACCCTCTGGAAATGTCCCACCCTCTGGAGAACACATCCCACCCTCGGGAGAACATATCCCACCCTCTGGAGAACACCTCCCACCCTCTGGAGAACACCTCCCACCCTCTGGAGGAGATGTTCCACCCTCAGGAGAATGTATCCCAGCCTCTGGAGAAGGTGTTCCACCCTCTGGAGGAGATGTTCCACCCTCTGGAGGTGTCCCACCCTCTGGAGAACATGTCCCAGGCTCTGGAAGAGGTATTCCATCCTCAGGAGAATGTATCCCACTCTCTGGAGAATGTATCCCACTCTCTGGAGATGTTCCACCCTCTGGAGGTGTCCCACCTTGTGGAGAAGGTATCCCACCCTCAGGAGAATGTATCCCATCCTCTGGAGAAGGTGTTCCACCCTCTGGAGAATGTATCCCACTCTCTGGAGGTGTCCCACCCTCTGGAGAACATGTCCCACCCTCTGGAAGAGGTATCCCATACTCAGGAGAAGGTATCCCAGCCTCTGGAGGAGATGTTCCACGCTCTGGAAGTGTCCCACCTTGTGGAGAAGGTATCCCACCCTCTGGAGAATGTATCCCACGCCCTGGACAAGGTGTCCCCCCCTCTGGCAGAGGTGTCCCCCGCTCTGGAGGAGGGTGCCATGGAACCTGTCACTGATCACTCCAGCCCTGGCACTGCTGCCCGGGCGGTCCCACCCGCAGCAGCCCCTGGCGCTGCTGACAGGCTCGTTACCGAGGGCCCTGCCGAGCCCGCCGGCCCTGGCAGGGACCCGGACCCGGAGCCCCTCCCGGTGTCCCCGGGCCCGCAGAGCCCC
>JAYDZK010000091.1:5628090-5656519 GCA_034509185.1 Euphonia xanthogaster
TCCTTAAATATTAAATATATTTATCCGAATCCTTAAATATTATATATTAAATATATTTTGTCCAAATTCTTAAATATTATATATTAAATATATTTATCCGAATCCTTAAATATTATATATAAAATATATTTTGACCCAATCCTTAAATATTATATATTAAATATATTTTGACCCAATCCTTAAATAATTAAATCCTTAATCCCAAGGGCTGCTGGAGGTCCCAGAAGGATTCCCAGGAGGGAGGAACAGGCAAACTGTGCTGCCAAAGAGAGAGGAGGGAGCGTGGAGAATGATTCTCAGCCTGTGCTTCTGCAGGGAGAGGCTTCCCCTGCTCCACTTCCCTGGAGCTCCTGGGTGGCACAGCGAGCAAAAAATAACTTGGAGCAGCTTGTGGAAGCCTGGGGAAGGGGAGGAGTGTTTTCCTGCCTGCTGTCAGGCTGGAGGCACAGCGGGAAGGGAGGGCTGTGCCTGGCACCCGCGGGGTCAGGCGGGCTCCGTTCACACCCCAGCCCCAGCCAGACGGAGCAGTTGGAGCATCCATGGCTGCTCAGAGCAGGGATGGCAGCCAGGCTTGGGTTTAACCTCTCCAGCAGCAGGCTGCCACAATCCTCCTGGCAAGCTGCTCCTGCCTGCCAGCACCGTGCTGCCAGAGCTGGGGGCTCTGCTGGCTTCTCCTGGCTCTCCTTAGGGCACAGCTGGGCTCGCCGTGCCAGGTGAGGGGCCAGGGAGTGCCCCACAGAGCTGCTGGGAGGCCCTTCTCCCATGGAAAGGAGAGGGATCAGAGGGTGGAGCTGGGGTTTGATTTTGATGCCCTTCTCCCATGGAAAAGAGGAAATGGAAGGTGGAGCTCGGGTTTGATTTTGAGGCTTTTCTCCCATGGAAAGGAGAGGGATCAGAAGGTGGAGCTGGGGTTTGATTTTGAGGCTTTTCTCCCATGGAGAAGAGGAAATGGAAGGTGGAGCTGGGGTTTGATCTGGGGAAATGGGGTCACCTCTGCAGAGCCCAGCAGCACCTGGCTGCCCCTGTGGCTGTGTTTGATCCCCTTTCTCTGCAGAAGGGATGCAGGATCCCCACAGAAAGAAGCCATGAACTGGAAAGAATTCAGCAGGAAAAATCCATCTCCCTGGTGGCAGCAGGAGCAGCCAGAGGAAGGCTTGGAATACAGATGCTGTTGAGATTTTGAATGGGGATTTTAGGGAGCAGGGAGGACTTTCCCAGGTCACACTTTCTGGCTGTAAATGAAGATTTCTCTCTTTCAAGGATCTCATTTCTACGTGTCTCCCTTCCCTCTTTTTTTCCTGGAAGAAAAATTTTCATTGGAGGCCACTGCTGGAAAACCCAGCAGACTGGGGACTTGCAGGAATGTCATTTATTTCCCTTTATGCAGAAAACAACAGAACTGCTGTGGGGAGCTGGGTCCCATTACTCAGCTCTCTGCGTGGTGTTGCACTTGATTTAAGTGGCAGAACCCTTAATTAGGGCTCTGAACAGGCCCCTAATGGAGCAGCTGGGGGAGAAGCATTTGTCTGATCAAAGCAAACAGAATTGGATTCCTTTCCCCGAGGGAGCAGAGAGGGAAACGGGGATGACAGAGTGAAGACACCGAGTCCAGCAGGACACAGCTGGATTTTCCCTCTGGTGCCCTCTCTGTCTTTGGAAACATCTGCCCTGGAAGCTCCAGATGCAGATGAGCAGCTGCAAGGGGGGTCTGGAGAAGAAATGGAAAAGCTGCATCCAACCTGGGCTCCTGGTCCCCAAAAGAGCAAAAACAAAAGGGTTTTTTCAGAGAAAAAAAAGCTGTGAAAGAACTCAGAGGGAAATCTTAGGAATAACATTATCCTGGTCATTCACAGGGGCCACATTCTGCAATGTCCAAAGCTTCTGCTTGAAAAGGCTTTGTGAAAATGGATATTTTAACACAACCTGTGAGGCTTTAGTGTTGACTCTGCATAACAAAACATTGCAGAGGGTCTGCAGTTCCCCTCCACGCAGAGGGAAACCCTCCCTTGCTGCAGTGCTGCAGGTCGTGGCAGGCTTTGGATGCTGACCCCCTCTACGTGGGATGGACATGAAGTTCATGTAAAAAAAAAATTGTCTTATGGGGAAATTGTGTGCTGGGCCCAGCCCCAGTGCCTGGGACAGGGAAAATCACCAGCTGAGGGCAATGGGGCATTTATTGGTGTATTTTCCAGGAGGTATCATGGTGACCATCCCCCAAAATCAGTGCCCTCTGCTCCTGGTGGAACTTTATTCCCTGCAGCCACACAGTTTGTGCCTCAGCCGTGGGAAGGGACAATCCCAGGGCTGAAGGCATCTCAATGTCTGCTCAATCTCTAGAGCTGCTGAAAATCTGGGGGGTTTTACCCCAAAGAGCCTTCCAGACCCCAGGGATGGGGGCAGCAGAGGTCTGGTGTGAATGGCAGTGTGAGCAATGCCAGGAGGAGCTGGGAGCACGGGGCAGCTGCCAGAGCTGGGGCATCACAGGAATTGGTGAGGAATTCCTGGCTGTGCTCCTAAAGGTTCAGTGTGAGGTTGCTGTGGGCAGGAGCTGAGGAGAGCAGCGTGCCTCAGGGAGGGTCCCCAGGAGCCCAGGTGACAATGTCAACAGCCCTGTTTGCTTTGCCAGGGCCTGTACACAGCAAATTAAAATCAAATATTGGCTCTGCAGCAGGGGCTCCGAGGGGAGAGGGGTTTTTTTGCTTGATGAATAGCTGGGTTTGTGTGGGGATTCATCTCAGGCTCCACACAAACAAACCCAAACTCAATATTTGCCCATCTGGGGTGGGCTGCCCCTCACTGGGGGAGATCCCTCCCCATTTGCTGTCATTGGCAAAACAGCCTCCACTTGGGGAGAATTAATTTAATTTATGGCCAATCCCATCAGACTAAATAAAACCTCATCCTGAAACACCTTCCCTCCCTTCCAAGCCCAGCTTTACTCCCATCTCTCTGAACCTCCCCTCCCCAGCAGCCTGGGGGCACAGAGGATGGGGTTGGGCTCAGTTTTTCCCACCTTGCTTCTTCAAGAATCCCTGTTTTCCTTTTCTCTAAGTGAATAAAAAACACCCAACCCAACAAATACCCAGGAGAAAATGGAAGGTCTGCAAAGACACGGGCTGGAATTTAAGGACAAGATCTTGGAAAGGGAATCTGCTGCCCTAAGAGTGAATTCCTGCTTCTCCCTTCCCGAGGATCCCACCCTGGGGCTCCCTCCTCCCCCTCCTCACCCCCTGCACACGGACACACAAACACAAAAGCTCCTTTTTCAGCTGCCTTTGGAACACAAACTCTGCCAATTAGCCAAAGTTTCCTAGGGAAAACAGAAAGTCAAAATATTCCTGCAGATCCACATATGGCCAGATCCTTGCTGGGTGTCAACGCTCTGCTGGTTTTCTTGGAGCTGGGCCACACTTTCCTCCTGCTCTGCCTCAGCTGAGCTGATTTTGGCTTTTCTAAGATACAGATCTGGGCCATTGTTGTTAGGAATGACTGGGAAAATCTGGAGTGGGGGCGTTGTTCTGGTGAACAGCCCCGAGCTGGAGCATCCCCTGCTCCCTCAAAGCCCCAGGAGCAGAGGGAGCAGGGCCTGCTCTGCCTCCCCACCTGATTTTGGGACCAATAATGCTCAATAATGCTGAATTTAACATGTGCCAGGAAACTGCAGTTGGCAGCCCTGGCTCCTGGCAGGGCTGGATTCAGAGTGGACTCTGTGCAGATCCAAATGGGAAGCCTGGAATGGGAGTTGTCCCCAAATATTTGGGGTTTTGTCACAACAGAGGTCAGGGAAGTGTGGAGGGAGGAAATTCTGCTCCATATTCACTGGGAAATGAGAAATCACCCTCCAAATTGTGCCATGGCTGGATAAAAATAGGAGTTTAAGGGAAGATTAAATCCATGGAAGCTGAGATTTGAATGCAGCAAACTTTAAAACCTCCCATGTCAATTAAAACATAAAATAAAATATCTTCCCTTAAAAAGAGCTCTCTCAAGGCAGCACAACTTACACAGAGCTTGTGCTGGGCCATGAAGTGGAAGTTTTCCTGCCTGGTTTGTCAATTGGAGGAATAAATGGAGCTGAACACTAACAGAACTCTCCAAAGGGCATTTTAAAACCAGGAGGGGAGGGGAAATGGAACAGAAACCCACAAACAGGAGGAGAAACAGGGAAAATGACAGTGAAGCTTGAGCAGCCACACAGTGATAGGGGATCCTTGGGAAAAATACCCCAAATATTTAAAATGAGAATGCTGGTGACCTGTTTCTAGCAATTTCTCCATGAGAAAATTCAAATTCTCTCATGAGCTGAGCGAGCCCCTTGTACCATCCTGGAACCACTAATTCAAGGGGAATTAAAAGTTCTGCATGGTGAATTTTGCTGCCTCTCAGGAGGTCCCTTGGATGTGTGATGGCTTTCAAATATTGAAATAAATGTGCCCTTTGGAAATCAAAAATTACTCTCTGTCTGTCGGGTTAATCATGAGCCATCTCTCAAAATTAATCAACTTTTTATTTTATCCTTGTGCAGAGGCACAATCTGGAAAGTGCTTGGGGAGAATCAGAGTTGCATGAGGGAGAAAAGGAGTAAATCAGTAAATCCACGTGGATCCCTGAGTGCAGGGAACCCAGGCATAACTTCTGTCAATGCATGAATGCACCGTTTGTAATGGCAAAGAAAACCCCTTGTAAAATAAAAAAATGAATGTACAAAGCATTGAAAACCCAGGTTTTTGTGAAGTCCCACTCTGCCATTATTTGGAAAGCCCAAAATGAGGCTGCACACAATGGGTCGTTTATTGGGATGATTTTTCCTGATGGTGCAGCTTGGAAAGGGGGAAAATAATGTGGGAAGGAGAGCTAGAGGCAGCTTGGAGAGGGGAAAATGAGACAAGCACCCTTTTCTCTTCACCCCTCTGCTGAACAGGGCAATGCAACTCTTCTTTCTGCCCAAATTTTGGGACTGTAAATCTGCTAAAAGTCTGTGCTACAATTTCATGACCCAGGTGGGGCAGAAAACGGAGTTGTTTTTGCTCTGAAAGCCTCTGCCCAGCTCTTTGTGTGGGCACGGGCAGGAGAGAGGCTCTGCCTGCAGCTCTGCATATGCAGATTTATTGTTATTAATTATTTATAGGTCACCAGGAGTGTACGTGGCGTGTCAGACACACAAAAACCAGGCTGGCACCTCCTCAGAGTTGTTTCCCATCCAAGTCTTCGAGCAGGAAATTTGGAAACCCAGCATTTTCGGGACAAATGTGCTGATCCAAAAGGAATAATTTGTTTTCCATCGGAATTGGCACAGACTGGCTGGGAGCAGCTTTCAGGAGGGAGGATTCCACCCGAGTTTTCATTCCAGGAGAGCTTTTCTGTCATCCTCTGCCCTTTTTCCTGTCCATGAAATGGTTCCTTTATGCTTCCAAAGGTGTTGAGTCGCCAAAGGCAGAGCTGGGTTCCAGCAGAGCCACATCCCAAAGGTGCAGAACATTTATCCTGCACTTCAGCTCCTGCTGGATTGAGCTCCCCTGGTGCCCCTGAGTGTCCTGGTCCAGCTGTGCCACACTTTGGGTGCAATCTGAGCCAGGGATTTGCAGGTGAAGAGGTGGGAGAACCTTTGCTAAAGCCACGGGATTCCCAGGAGATTCCCCCCGGGAATGCAACAGGAATTACACAAACCACCAGCCTGGCCACCTGGAGCCTCTTCAGGCAGCTCCTGCTGCAAACTCTGCTTTTATTCCCTTAAAACTCTGCCTGGAAGTCTGGGACAGGCTGGACATGGGTGAATGCAGCCCTGGAGGTGCCCAGAGCTCAGGCAGAGCAGCCTGGAAAAGCTCCAGGACAGAGGGAAAGGAGAGAAAGGGGCACTGATGGATTTGTTCCAGCAGGGTTTTGGGGCTGTTTCAGCAGCAGAGCACCACAGGAAGCTCAGGGAGATTCCAGCCCCAGAGCTGGGAAAAGAGGGATTTCCAGAGCATCCCTGGCAATTCCTGCCTTGAGACAGGAGGCACAACCAGGGGCCAAAACTCCAGAACTCCTGAGTGGTGGCACTGGTGCTGCTCCAGTGTCCCCAGCTCTGCTGCTGGGCTGCTGCAGCTGCTCCCTGGGGTCAGAAAGGCATCCAAGGAGAGCCCTTCAGCACTGATGCTGCTTCATTACGTGGCCCTGCTCTATCCCTGGGGCTGCAAATAAATATTTTTCCATGCCTGGCGAGGCTAAACATAGCACTGTGCTCCATTCCCAGCTGATCCCATTCCCATTTCCCCTTCAGCACTGCTCTGCTCTCTCGTCTGCCTGTGAACACCCAGCCCTCCAGATGCCTGTGGTGGGGACGTTTCCTGGTGTTGGAAGGACCTTCCTTCCCATCCTTCCCATCCTTCCCATCCTTCCCATCCTTCCCATCCTTCCCATCCTTCCCATCCTTCCTTCCTCCCTCCCTCTGGCTCCATGCCCCAGGGGATCACAGCAGTGCTCCAGGGCGAGCTCTGAATAAGTGGATTAGTCTGGGTGACAGAGGAGGCTGTGGGTGACATCCACTGCAGCCATGGGGGAGAAAAATCTGGAAGTGAGGGTTTCCTGTTGTGAGTGAGGGTTTCTTGCTGTCAGTGAGGGTTTCTTGCTGTCACTGAGGGTTTCTTGCTGTCACTGAGGGTTTCCTGTTGTGAGTGAGGGTTTCTTGCTGTCACTGAGGGTTTCTTGCTCTCAGTGAGGGTTTCTTGCAGTCAGTGAGGGTTTCTTGCAGTCAGTGAGGGTTTCTTGCAGTCACTGAGGGTTTCTTGCTCTCAGTGAGGGTTTCTTGCTGTCACTGAGGGTTTCTTGCTGTCACTGAGGGTTTCTTGCTGTCACTGAGGGTTTCTTGCTGCTCCCAGGGTGGGGATTTCCTCCAGCCTTGGCTTCACCCCCACACCAGGGTGCTTGCACACATTCTGACAGAACATTGCAGAGTTTTCCATGGGCTGTGAGAGGCTCAGCAGGTCTGGAGAGTGGTGGCAGCTGGGCTGGAGCCCTCCCTCTCCACCTGCCCATGACTTGGGCGTTTCCATCCCTCCTCAGCTCTCTCGGCACCCTGTGACTCCCAGGCCTTTTAAATCCCATTTTCACTGTTTAAATTGCCCAAGCCCAGCCTCCTTCCAGCGGCTCCCTCCAGTGGCTGGCTCCAGGAGCTGTTTCCTGCCAAACCCGTCATTTTTGGTGTTTGTGACTGTGTGATAAACATCAAACCCGGGCACACCTGGGCATTCCCGAGGTGCAGCCTGCCAGGAAACAAACCCCCCGAGGATGAGAGCTCGGGGAAGCAGCAGTGAGTGGAGCCGACTAATTGAGCCTCTGTGAGCTGAAATAGGATGGGGAAACTGCTGCAAGACAAGAGGATTTCTCACCAGAAAGCTGAGATGGAAACATTAATGGAAATATTAATGGTGCTTCAACAAGTTGCCACTATCAACCCACCTAAATTTCTTTGTCAGCCTGGATTAGAGTGCCTTAAAACAAGTGAAAGCTGAATACAAAGGGTAATGAAACAGCCCTGGTTCTGCTCTGGGACATTCCCACCTTTTCCCAGCTGCAGTTTGGAGTGATGGAGATGATTCCTGAGCTGCAAAATGAGGGCCACTGCTGGAACATTCCAGATGGAAGAAGGATGCCCTGGTCCACTGTGCTGCTCCTCAGGCTCAGGCACAGGAATTGCCAGTGTTGATTCATTTAGCTCAGGCCCAGGCGGGTCAAAATCAATCATGTCAAAAATACATCACCTGCATTCAGTGAGTTTTTTAAAAGGGAATGAGAGGAGCAGGCTGCAGGAATAAATCACGGCAGAACGGGGGCTTGCTTGGAAACAAACCCATCATTCGCTCTGAAAGCATAAATATGTTGTTTGCTCCGAGCAGTTCCGCAATATTTAACAGACAGCTTGGCAAGGAGACAAGGCTTGGCTTGGAAAAGCTGTGTCTGGAGCTCAAAAAAATGGGATTGAGGAGCAGAGCCCCCCCTTTGCCAGACCTACAGCTCCCTCTTAGTGGTTTGAACGACACCTTTGGCACGGGCAAGGCTTGAAATTGGGAAAAAGAGGATTTCCCTTCCAGCACTGGGGGAGATGCTGTTCCTGTAAAGATCTCAGCCTGATCCCCAAACCTCCCGGCCCAGGGTGCATCCCCAGTGTGTCTCAGGCCAGGATCAGCTCCCGGGGCAGGGGGAATCAGCTCTGGGTGTGTCAGGCCAGGATCAGCTCCCGGGGCAGGGGGAATCAGCTCTGGGTGTCTCCTTGGCAGGAGTGGAGCCCACTGGGATGGGCTGGGAGTGCATTCCCAAGCTGACAGAAGCAGTGGGTGCAGAGCCCTCCAGCAGCACGGGGCTGTGAGTTACTGCAGCTGCTGGTGCTGGGTCAGAGTGAATCATCCCAGCTCTGCTGGCAGCCCATCCAGCCTGCCCCAGCTGGAAATCCACCCCTTTCCCCTGCTCAACACGAGGTTGTGGAAGCTCCAGGGGGAACAGCAACAGAGGCAGGGCTGCAATGAGAAGGGTTAGGCTGAGGCAGAAGTGTTAAAAGTGAAGGGTGAGAACTGAGGCAGGGATTGTAAGGATGGTCTCACTTCTTCCACCGGTGCTTGACACACAGATTTGCTTTTATTCGGGGTGTTTGAAAGAGGAAGGGAAAGAAGAACAAACATTGAAGGAGCAAACACTTCTCCCAGGAGTTAAACTTGCAGAGCAGAGCTCCCTGGGGAGCTGTGCCCGGCTCAGCTGAGCCTCCCTGCCAGCTGGAGCTTTCCCATGGACTCAATCAGGGGCTCTGGGAAGGATCCCTGCCAGCCTGGGAGGGAGCCCCAGCCAGGGGAGCTCCAACACTCCCAGTCTCACAGGTGGGGATTGCACCCCAGAGACTGCTCTGCCACCCCAGCCCTGCCAGCACCTTCTCCATCCAGTCCAGCTGAGGGAAAACCTGGGAATGAGCAGCCCCTGCAAGGCATCAGACAGGTTCTGTCTATACCTGACGCCCCACTCACCTCCACTCTCACCTTTTCATTCTCAGGGATGTTTCTTTTGCCTCGCTGCTGCCAAGTTTCTGGTTTTGAGCAGCTCTCCCAATTCATCAATGAAAAATGAATCAGGGAGCTGAGTCAGCCCAGACCTCAGGCAGCTGATTGCAGGATCAGCCAGGAACCAGTTCCTGCAAGGAGCAGCTCCAGGCACCCCCAGTTTCCCTGGATCCAGAGATCCCCCCGGAGGTGTTGGGCATTGCTTTGGGGTGCAGGGGGCAGATCCCATCCCGAGGGAGCACAGCCCTCACAGCTGAGCACAAGCCCTTGCAAAGACCTGTAGGATTTGTGGGAAGTTTCCCCGTTCCTGGTGTGCAGCCAGGAGTTGGGGCCTGGCCTTGTTTTGCAGAAATTGCTGGTGAATCACGTGTAGCTGCTGGCCTGGGAGGATGAGCTGGCACAGATCCCCCGGGGGATAAAGAGGGGTTTTGTTGTGTGTCAGTGGCTCCTGGTTTCACTGAGCTCTCCAGCCAGCCCCGCAGGAGCAAATGGCCAAGCAATTCCAATTCCAGCTGCATTCTTTCCAAAGATGGGAAAAGGGGAGAACAGGTGGTTGGGACAGATGCTCAGGGGTTAAAAACCCTCCAGAGCAGAGGAGGCAGAGGGGACCACCACAGTCCCCACTTGGGAGATCCTTCAGGATGTTCAGGTAACCTGAATTCTGCCTTGGCTCTGTGTTTGGGAATTGCTGGGAGCATTTCCCTCCCACTTCTGGAAGGAAATCAGAAGCACTGAGCTAAAACTGCAGCCTTGGTTATCCCAGTACACAAACCACGAGCTGTGAGCCACGGGGCTCAACCCTTTGTCCAGAAGCTCTGAATTCCCCCCCTCCATCCCCAGGGCTGTCACTGGTGATAAAGTGACCAATATGAGGCAGGAAGTGAGCAGCCAGCAGGGCATGGATGGCATTCCCAGACGGAGCAGAAGCTGAGTGATGAACAGGGAAATGTTCTGGCTGGGGCTGCTCAAGCTGCAGAGTTCAGCCCAGATATTAAAAAGGAGCGTGTTGGATGCTTTAGGCCAGGAAAGAGATATCAAGAAGATGCTCTGAACACGGTGCCTCATTTATCACAGGGACAAAAGCACAGGTTGCCCTGTCAGGGAGCTCTCCCCTGGGCCCAGGGAATTGAGCTGCATTAATACTCTGGACATGGAGCAGGGAAGGCACCAACTCTGCAGGCTTGGTGCAAACAAAGAGCCCCAGGAGCCGTGGGGAGCTGAGCCTGCCCCAGCCCTCTCCTGGCTGCAGGTGTCCCTCTCCATCTGTGGAGCAGGAGGGGTTGGGATTGCATGTCCTGGTGCTCATCCAGCAAGGCAGGCGTGTGGATTTTCACAGGAAGCACAAGGAGGAGGAAACAGGGATGTTGTTGAGGAGAGCTCGGAGCTGTGGGTTCTGGCAGGTGGGAGGGGTGGCAGAAGGAAGGAGCTCAGGTTTTCACAGCTTGTGGAGCTACTGAGGGGTTCCTTCCACATCCAAAGAGCCCAGACAGCAGCTGGGGAAGGCAGCAAACTCTGAATTAAACAGGAATCCTGCACCTTCCCCTGTTCATTAAGCTCTCACCCTCTCCATTACGGAGCAGAATTAACCTGGGCAGAGCTGGGAAGGTTCTCGTGGCAGATCAGCCCCACCTCAGCTCTCAGCAAGGGCACACAGCCAAATCCTCCTCACCCACGGGGGCCAGGACCTTCACATCCACTGGGGGCAAACTCAGGGGACCCTCCCTGCTGTTCCACAGGGGGGGCTTCAGGCACAACCCCGTGCTGGGTCTTGATTGTCCCAGAGGAAAGCTGAGATCTCCTCCTAACCAAGATGCCCCAGGCTGTGCTGGGTTTGGGCACCTGGGTGTCACTGGGCACCTTTCATTGTTCCCAGGGATGCATTTTCCATGGATCTGGGGTGGGGGATGCCAGACTGCAGGAGCCTGACCTGGGACACTGATCCCCTCCTCAGCTGCCTGCCAGGGAAGGATATTTGCTTTAATGCTGCCCTTCGAGTATTTAAGGAATCTTTTAGGCAGCCTTGCAATTTTAAAAGGTTCTCAGTGATGCAAACAACTTCTCCTCTTGCCTGAACCCTCTGCTCGGGCTGCAGCACGTTCAGAGCCATCTTAGCCTGACCTGCTTTGAAATGGAAGAGGTTTTGAATCCCAAAATACCCAGAGAAAAGCCCCAGCAGTGCCTTGATGCCCAGGAGGGTCCCTGTGCCCAGGCTCAGGCTCCTCTCCCCAGAGCCCTGCTGTGGGATGGGCTGGCCTGGCTGCTTGGCTGATGCAAACCAGCCCTGCCACACATCACTGTCCTCCCCAGGGACCAATTTGTGTGGCCCCAGGCTCAGAGCACTGCTGCTGCAGACAGGGAAGGCGTTAATGGGAGCCAGAGGCACCTGGAGCTGCAGGGAGGCAGAGGGCAATGCCACTGAGGGCTGCTGCCCTCCCACTCCCACTGCTGAAATCAAAACACCCAAACCAAACGTGGAAAATGTTTGTGTCCTGCCGTTTGTCTCCAGGCAGACAGGTTCTGTAAAAGGTGAGGTGTCCAAGAGAGCTCCTGGGGAAGGAGAGGGGTGAGCACCATCAGTGGGGAGCAGGAAGAATGCAGAATTTTTGTGGGATTTAAGCCTGCCCCTTTTCCAGAGCCTTTCCTCCCTCGCTTACAGCTGAAGTGCCCTCAGCTCCAGGGCTTGGTCTCACCTTCTCTACTCCTGTCCTCTTCCCTTCATGGTTTTGGTGATGCCTGGGACAATGAGAGCCCCGAATCCTGAATCCTTCCTTCCCTGCCTCTCCCCTGCTCCAGAGGTGCTGCCTCTGGCTGGCCTGGGTGCAGTCAGTGCTGTCACCGTGCTGGAGTTACTGAACATCTCCCCTCCCTGAAAGCCCTGACAAGAACCTCATTCCAAAGGCCTCTCAAACACTCTTTAGCCCAGATAAGGCTTGAAGGGTGGAGAGGCAACAAAAAGCAGCAAATCCACTTAACTGCCAGGGGAAACTTCGGCAAAAGAGCAAGTGGGTTTTTGGGATGACTTCTGGCCAGGCACATCCTGGGGATTTCCAGCAGCTGCACAATCCTCCCTGCCCGTGTTTTCTGGTAATGAACACTAACGATCCTTCCCTTCGATTTTAATTGCCTGCCCATCAAGCTTTGTTAACCTTCCCCATTTTCCTGAATCTTTCATCGTGTCACTTTTTCTTTTCCCTGTGTTTCTTCTGTGTTGACGAGGCATTTAAACATTTCACCAGCAGGAAAAGAAATAAGGGAAGAAAAGAAAGAAAGAATGAGCGAGAGAAAAAGCAATCACCCCCTTTGCATCTGGAATGCTCGTTTTCCAGATTGGAAAATAAGTGGCTGTGGTGGTACCTAATTGAAGCTAATAGGTTAATTAGTGAATATTGAGATGCCCATCCTTCCAAAGCAGGGAGACTGAGGGTTTTCAGAGTCAGGCTTTTCCCAGTCCAAACAGTCCTTGCAGCTCAGACAGGCTTCCTTCCACAGGGAAGCTCACAGCGTTTCAGGAGGAATTTCACCGTGGGTTTGGTTTGAGTGTTGCTGAATGAGAAAGGCTTGGAGCAGAACCCTTGCTGTGGCACCAAGTCCTGCAGATGTTTGTTGTTTTTACCCGGGCACCAGCCTGGGAAGAGCTGCTCTCCCTGTGGATTTTCCTTTCCAGCAGGCACACGCTGAACCCTGGCCAGCCCAATTTCCTTTCCACTCAATATCCAGTGAGTCAGGGAAGGAAAATCCCTCCGAGCTGAGCACACCTGGCTGCTCCCACACCGTGCTGGCCCCAGCTCCCTCCTGGCCTCTGCAGCTGCCAAGCCCATCTGAGAGCTCTCCAGGAGGATCCTCCTGGCCCTGGCCCTGGCTGGGTGTCATCCTCCAGGTCTGCTGTGCCCCGGGTGCTTTCTGTGCTGAGAGCTCCATGGAGGAGCTGCTCCCTCCTGCCTCTCTGCTCAGCCAGGTGTGCTCAGGTGCTGCAAAGCTGCTCTGCCTTGCCAGGGAGCTGCTGGTGGGAGCTGATGGGAGCAGTGCCTCAGCACATGGCACCAGGGAGGGAAATGGAGCTTTTCCTTTCAGGGAATAAAAATAACTGCACGTGCAAACTGTCCCCTTACAGAAATCCCACTCCACAATCCCAAAGTTGAGATCCCGTTGTTCCAAACACATTTCTCCCTTCTTAAAACCCCTCCAGTCTCAATTGCTGAGCCTCTTTCAGTGCTTTGACAGGTCTGTTATTGGCAAAAACTGATGTGAAGTTTTGGGTGTCCCATCTGCCTAATGGAGCTTTCCAGGGCATCCTCACCTCACTTCCTCCCGCAAAAACGACATTGCTACTTAAACATTCTTTAAAGCAAATGAATTGGGTTTTTGTTTGAGGGGAAGGTGGCATGGTGGTCTCAAACCAAGACCCTCTGGGGCCAGCCCAGCCTCTGCCCAAGGAAAAGGATGAGAATCCTCGTTTTGGAGGGAGGAGAGAGGACAGATGCTGCACGAGGAGTCTGCTCAGGGTGGCTGGAAGTCAGACTCTGTTTTCACACAGGACACTAAATACCTCCAATGTGGGATTGTCTCAGCTCCCTTGCCAAATTTGCCACATTTGGGACTCGCAGTGAGGAGCTCCCTGTTTGCATTGTGTGAAAGCAGCATTCCCATCCCCAGCTTAGGCTCTGGAATTCCTCCACTTCGTGCCCTTCAAGAGGAAAGGAGCAGAGATTCCTGGGGCTCTCTCACTGCTGGCCAAGAGACCTGGATTTGGAGCCACACAGAAATTGAGGGTTGCTTTGGAGACAGACACTGAGCAGCAGCAACCGCAAAAATTAAAGTCACAAATCCTGGCAGCAGCTGCCAAAACGTCCTTGCAGGGGAAGGATCAAGCAGGGAGTGGAGAGAGCAGAAATCACTGGGGAAGGGGCTGAGCTCTCCTTCCTCCTACCCCCTGCCCTGGAGGTTGGCTCAGGAGTCACTGAGGAGGGAGTTGTGCCCCAGAGAGACTCTGGTGCTGCCTCGGTGTTTGCTCAGCACCCCCACCCCTCCCTCAGCCCCTCTGGGTGCTCCTGCCCTGCCCAGACCCAGGCAGGGGGCAGCTGGAGGGGGCAGCAGGGCTGGCAGGGAGGGGGCAGGAGCAGCAGAGGCTGTGGGGATGCTGCCGAGGGCTCTCCTTGCAGGGATCTGGGGCAGCTCCAGAGCCCCTTCCCAGCCTGGCAGAGCTCGGTGCACAAGTGAGACGTGGGAGGGCTCCAAATCTCCCAGAGCTGCAGATTTAGAATGAGAACATTTTAAGGGTTGGGTTTTTGTTTTTTTTTCTTTCTTTTCAGGAAAATCCGAGGGAGTGTTTGTGGCCAAACCCCTCCTCTGAGGAGTCTGCTGTGTCCTGGCAGAGCCTGGGGGAGCACTTGGAGTGGTGCTGGCAGGGCTCTGCTCCTGAGAATCTGAATAACGTGGGCATTGACTAAAGCATTGGGCATCTTATTTCACAGCTGATCCAGCTGATGTTCTAGGACAAGGATCTCCAGCCAGCCCAGTCTGCATGGAATCTTAGTTTCTAAAGAGAGGATTTGGGGAGGAAACGTAAATCCCACTCTTGGGCTTTTGGGTGATGACTTTGGTGTATGGATTGCCCAACTGCTAATCTGACTGTAGATCCACAGCACTGTCCTGCCTGAAGGAAAGCACAGGCCTTCCCCCCATGCACAGAGCTTTGGGAAGAAATGCTCTTTAAGGTCTGTGTGAATTCATAGCTCCACAGCCCCTTCCCAGCCTGGCAGAGTGAGGTGTGGGAGGGTTCCAAATCTCCCAGAGCTGCAGATTTAGAATGAGAATGTCTTAAGGGTTTTTTTTTTTTCCTTCTTTCTTTCTTTCTTTTCAGGGAAATCCGAGGGAGTGTTTGTGGCCAAACCCCTCCTCTGAGGAGTCTGCTGTGTCCTGGCAGAGCCTGGGAGTGCTGCTGGCAGGGCTCTGCTCGGGGGCAGCTCCGGGCTGGGGGGGAAGCACAGGAAAAAGCCCCAGCACAGCTCAGGCTCCCCTGGGACAGCAGCTCCGGGGGCAGCGGCGTTGTTGTCACACCTGGGAGGCCCCCAGGTGGCAGGGATGTGTCCCCAGATGCCACTGCTTGTTGTCACCAGCCTTCCTGAGAGCGGGCTGCTGCTGCTGCCTTGATTAAACCTGCTCTGGGCAGCTCCTTAACGAGGAGTTTAAAGCAGCAGCAATTACAAGCTCTTAATCCATCCCAACGTGGGAGTGGAGCAGGGTTTGCTCTCAAAAATAGTGCTGCAAACTGGGCCACGAAGCTGGGAAAGGAGAATCCTGGGAGGAGCAGGGAGCCAGGGGGCTCCTGGAGGATGAGGAGGGAGCAGAGCGGGGAGCAAGGCTCAGCAGGAACAGCTGCCTTGGATTTTCAGCTGCTGTGGGTCAGTGCAGGGAATGAGCTGTAATCATCTGTCAGTCTAGAAAGGACATTTATGGAGCTGATGAATGCCAAGACGTGTGATGCTGCAGAGGAAGGGTCGAATATTCACACACAAGTAGAATTTACCCCTCGTGTCTCTTCCCCCTCCCCGTTTTTGGCAGCCCAGTTTCTCTGCTGCCCTCCCACCTTTCTGTCATGAATACCATAAAAAATCCGAGGTCACCGTGCACAGGATCCTCGTGCTGCCCAGGGAATAATGTCTGATGGCAGCTGGGAGCTTTCAGGAGGCCCTGAAGGGAGGAAGAATTATTCACCCTGCAGTTCATCCAGCTTCTCCTCAGGACTGAAAAACGCAGGCACAGGTGAATCTGTCAAGCTTCAAACACACCCAAGCTTCAAACACACCCAATCCTTCAGCAGGGGAGAAAGGGAGAGGGGAGTGTGCCCAGCTTCACACACACGGGGAGCAGTTCCTCGTGTTCACCTGGGGAAAGGTGTGTCCTTCACAGAACACAGCCAGGGCAGCACCCCCGGGGCAGAAAGGGCTCATTTCTGGGAGAAGGAAGCAATGCAGAGCAGTCAAGGATGAGTTTTGTGCTTCAGAGCTTTAGAAAACCTCTAGAAAGTGTTTGCACTGATATTTAAACCCTCTAGGGCAGACATCCCAAATCTTCCGTGGCTGGGTGAAAACCTCAGTCTGGCACCTGTAAAAGAAGAGTTTCCTCTGGTCTTGTTGATAGGTCACATTTTGATGGAGAAATGCAATCAGATGAAGGGAGCTGCAAAGGCTGTTTTCCTGTAAACCCAGAACTGATGGGTCTCTGCTGCAGCCACACTGGGGAGTAAGAGAAGGTCACTGATCTTCAGTCAGGAGCTCCTGCCACACACCCCATCCCATCCCCTCCAAGAAGGGGGCTCCCTCATTTCTGGCTCAGTACCCAAGCCAACCCCTAAATTTAATTCAAACTGGGCTCAAGCAGTGGCTGCTGGTGCAGCTGCAGCCCTGGATATCAAACCTCTTAGGTTTTAATGCCTCCGAGGCCAATTCTGCTTCCTCTGCTGAAAAGGAAAGTGAAAAACAAAGGAGGGGGAGGCCACATCCTCCCCCCAGCCCCCAGCAAACGGCAGCTGATGAAGCCCCTGCTTTGCTCCTGCTCCAAGGCAGTTTTGCTGCCTGGCTGGGAGCCTGCAGGATGGGGCTTGGGAGCCCTGAGCAGGTAGAAAGGGGAGCTGAGGGCCAGCGAGGTCCTGAGGCAGCTCTGGCTCTGCCAGCCTGCCCCACTTCAGCTCCACAGCCCAGAACCTGCTCAGTGCCACGATTAAATCCTGCCAGTCCCTCTGGGCTGGGGTCACAGCCTCTTCAGGAGCAGGGAAGGGCTCTTGGAGCTCCTCTTGAAAAAACTAAATTACACCGGGAAGGAATTGCTAATTATTATTGCTATTATTATTTATTACGTCCTGAACTGATAAGGTGTGCATGATCTGAATGCTTCCAAACCCTCCCTGCACTGAGAGATTAGTTCTTGCAGGCCAGGAGTCTCTGGGAGGAAGAATTCATTAGGAAATGCCAGGTTTATTGCCAGTCCTCTGTTTATTCCTCCCTGAATGGGTTCTGTGAGCTTTGCATTTATCATGTGGGGGGCGAGGCAATTAAAACACAGGCAATTAAAATGTAGAGGTGGGCATTGGTGCTATAAAACACAGCTAAGGAGAGGGCAAGATGGATCTGCCTGCTGCTTCCTCAGGCAGGAGGGGATGAGGGATGCTCTGGACTCCTCAGCAGAAAATGGGACACCACTGCCAGCCAGGAGAGGGATGCAGAGCAAGGATTTGGGCCCAGGAAAAGCATTTCCAGTGGAAAGGCTCCTCTCTGCCCCTCACAGCTGCCCCAAACTGCCCTGGGTTTGAATTCCCCGTGCCCACCTCAGCTTGCAGGAGGCAGCTGGGCTGGTTTCCCATGGAAACTCTCTGCCAGACAAGGAGAAGAGACCTTTACCAAACCAGCATCTGGTGTGAGCTGATGCAGCCCGAGAGGTGTGGCAGCCACTTGCCAGGTGTTTGAACCCTCCAGGGCGTGGAGGATGAGGTGGGTCAGCACCCTGAGGCTGGGCACTGCCACCTCACCCTCTTCTGCAGGGATGTTCTGCTGCTTTCAGGCGATTCCTGCAAAGCCTGGCACTGCTGGGCCTCTCCCAGCTCCATCCTGCCCATGCTGGCACCTCCAGCTTTGGGAATATTGCCCAGAGCTGCCTCTGAGGGGGCACAGGTGGGAGGGACACACACTTTCTGTGCCACTTCTGTGCCCCTTCTGTGCCTCTCTGAGCCTTCCTGTGCCCCTTCTGTGCCCCTTCTGTGCCTCTCTGAGCCTTTCTCTGCCTCTCTCTGCCTTTCTGAGCCTTTCTGTGCCTTCCTGTGCCCCTTCTGTGCCCCTTCTGAGCCTTTCTGAGCCTTTCTGTGCCTTCCTGTGCCCCTTCTGTGCCCCTTCTGTGCCTTTCTGAGCCTTTCTGTGCCTTCCTGAGCCCCTTCTGTGCCCCTTCTGTGCCTTTCTGTGCTTTTCTGAGCCTTTCTGAACCTTCCTGAGCCTCTCTGAACCTTCCTGAGCCCCTCCTGTGCCTCTCTGAGCTTCTCTGTGCCTCTCTGAGCCTTTATCTGCCTTTCTCTGCCTTTCTGAACCTTTCTGAGCCTTCCTGAGGCTTTCTGTGCCCCTTCTGTGCCCCTCTGTGCCTCTCTGAGCCTCTCTGTGCCTGGGAACCCGGGCAGGGCCAGCTCCCCTCGCCACCCGGAGAGAACCAGCCCCGAAAGGAGCTGGGATGTGCTCCAGGTCACAGAGCAGAGCAGTGGCCAGGAACAGGAGCCAGCTCCCACTTCCCTTCCCAGAGCCTGTCCCCTGTGTCCCCCCCAGAGCTGGCTTTAATCACCAGACCCTGTTTGTTTTCCTGGCCACGCATTCCTCACCCACACGACATCGGATCCTCTCTGCCCTGCTGGGCCAGGTGGGTGGACAGCAAGGGCAAAATCCTCTCTCTCTTTTATTTTTGAGAAGGAAAATTCTCCAAACCTTCTCCAAGCCTCCTGCTGGACCCCAGCACTGGGAATTTCCTCGGGGGGGTTTTTGTGACCCCTTGTCCCACTCAGCCTCCCCTGGCCAGGGGGAAAGGAGAGCTGCAGAGGGCTCCAGCCCGAGCTGGCAGCAGGAGGTGCAGGGCAGCGTGTGAAGGACACTCTGGGAAGGGGCTGGGAGGTGCAGAGTTACCAGAATGAGCTCTCAGGCACCACGGGAATGGATGAGTTACAGGTACAGGAAGCCTGGGATCCCCCTGGAGAGGGGAGGATGCCCTGGCACTGCTGCCATGGGTGCCCCTCTGCCCCTCCCTGGCAGGAGCCACCCACACCGAGCAGATCCCCCAGGCTCTGCTGCCACAAGGAAAACCCAGACTGAGCCCAGCTGAGCTGAACTTTAGCTCTGAGACCAGTGCCACATCGCCATGGCAACAGCAGGGCCGTGCTGGGCAGGGTCTGACTGCTCTCCAGCCTTCATCATCAGGGGTTAAAGCATCACTTTTCCATGGAACTGCTGGGCTTGGAAAAGCCCTGGGGGACCATCGAATCCAAGCTGTGCCTCACCCCCACCTTGAGCCCAGCCCAGAGCCCTGAGTGCCACCTCCAGCCCCTCCTTGGGCACCTCCAGGGATGGGCACTCCAAAGCTCCCTGGAGATTTCCACCAACCCCGAAACTTCCTGTGACAAAAACACGGGCTGGGGGCATGGGAGGGGATATTTGGAGAGCCAGAGGCATTGAGGGAGTCCTGCACCCTGTCCCTGGAAGGTTTGGGCTTGTGAAATGCTCCTGGTGTGAGCTGGGCTGGGCTTGGAGGGGCTGAGCCAGGCTGGAGCTGCTGTCGCACCTGGGTGGCTCTGGTGTGGCAGGAGGGGCAGGAGCTGCAGGCAGAGGCTTTGAAGCTGCCTCAGGAGTGTGTGGGTTCCCCAGGGATGGGCTCCTGCAGGTGTTCCCTTTGTCCCATCAGCTGCCACGCCTTGGAAGCAAATCAAAGTTTCTGCAGAGCTCGCTGTTTTATCCTCTCACTGCCTGATCACAGCGTGGTCAGTGGGGGATCCAGGCCAGAACTGCCCTGGGAAGCTCCTGAGAAAAGCTCCAGTCCTGCTGCTCTCAAGCCCCATAAACTGGATTTGTCTCCTGGGTGCAAATGCCAGCAGCCCGTGGCTGTTAGTGGCAGGTTTTCCTTGCAGGCTGCAAGTGCTGGGATCTGGCTACAAAAGCCATTTCTGATGGAGGGAGCTCTGTAAATATTTGTGTTCTTCCAGTGCAGGAATTGCCTCGCAATCAGACAAACCACACAAAGGCAAATGAACTCATCAAAAGAAACCACAACTGAAATGCAAACATTGTAAAAAAAGGGGAGAAAAATCCTCTCTTCTGAGAGAGCTCCCAGCCCAGGTGGTGCTGTGGGTTTTCCTCAAGTGAGGATCTTTTTTTTTCTGATCTGCAGGTGCTTCCAGATGAAGAACAGGATGAGAAATCTGGCCCAGTCCACTTTAAATCTGAGGATTTAATGGAATTTCAGTGTTTTGTCAGGCTCAAAGGCTGTAATTACTGACCAGGACACAATCACCACTCACACTCAAACCCTCCAACTTTCACCCGAGCCTTTGGCCAATTTCAGACCCGCTCTGATCCAAATATTTTGCCTCCTAATCACAGTTTACACCCTTTATTCCTAAACATTACATAGCAGCAGGAAGGGAAAGTTGGTGTTTTGTCAGTTCAAGGTTTCTTTATTTCAGCCTTGTTTTTTAACACTATCAGCTAATCCCCAGCACCAAAACAACGCTGGAACTTTGTCAGGAGTTTGCTGCTGATATCCAGGAATATAATTGCATTTATTTATCTCCCACCTCCAAATTTTAATGGATTTTTTTTTTTCCCTCACAGATAACAACAGGGACACAATGGCCACAGATAGGTTGCAAATGTAAAATCTCAGTTTCCTTCTTTCTTTTGAGCTCCTCTTGGGACAAATGCAAGCAGCAAGTAGGACCAGGACTGCAGGAGTTTTACTGCCAGGATGCAGCTTGCTTGTAACAAATCCTGAGCTCTTCCAAGTTGGCCTCTGTCACTTTCTGCTGGGAGAGAGAAACCTTCCATTTTTAGTTCCATTCTGGGTTTGTTTTTTTTCTTTGTATTTCATTGGTTTCTCTGGAATGTAAGACAACTCAGTCAGGGAATGTTCGAATGGAAATTATCCTTGCAGAAAGCCCTGCAGATTTGCAGGAGGTTAAACCAAGGAAAATTGGGAGCCATTATCTTCCCAAAGGCAGAAAATGTTTTGCCTGAATTAATGGCTGATTTCAGGAACACGCTCAGCAACGCCAGACATCAGAACTGAGATGCTGAATTACCAGCAATGGCCCCGTTCTTCATTAAACACTTTGGTTAATTAGTCTGGGAGCATTTCACAGGCTGGGCCACTGTGAAGAACTGCAGAAGGTCGCAGCAGAAGGCAGCAGGCACTGGATTAGTGAGCACCAGGACTCTGCAGGTCTGCTCAGCCTCTGGAATCCCCCTGCCCCAGCTCCCCAGCCCCGCTTTCCCCTCCTGTAACCGCATCAAATAAAAGTGAGTAATGATTGTTGTGGCGAGGAGACCATGACAATGGCTCTCTCTGAAGGGGCCTAAAGCTGAGAGCCAGCTGCCCTGAGCTGGTGTGAGCTCACAGCAGAGCCATGCTCCGTGCAGGATCTGCCTGCAGGGAGGCAGGGAGCCCACACTGCAGCCCCCTGCCTCCCACGCAGCAGGGGCAAGCAGGGATGCACAATAAAGGGAATTCTAAAGGGCTTGGAGCCGGGGGCTCTGCCAGGCTGCAGCTCCCAGCAGAAGGAGAGGAGCTCTCTCAGCCTGCAGAGCTTTTGGTGGTGCTGGCAGTGCCACCTTTTGCCTCCACCTGTGGCCCTGCTGTCACCCTGATGGGGCACAACCCCCTGCTCCTCCTTTCCTGAGGCACTCCATGCATGGATGGCACGAGAGCTGCCCTGATGTCCTCCATGCCAAGGGGGGAGTTGGTCCCTTCCCCTGGCAGGGCCCAAGGCAGGGGATCACCCTGAGCCTCCCTCGGGGTCCTGGAGCACTGTGGGGCTGCTGGCAGCTCTCAGTGCCTGCCCAGGCCACCCCAAACACAAAGCCAACACCTTGAAGGGATTTGCCCCTTTCCTTCTGGAAAAATGTCCTTGGTTTCTTTGGGGTTTTTGCCATCTTTGCTCAAGGATCAGTATTCCAGGGAGGGATGGGCTGCAGCCCCCATCTGGGATTTGTTTACGTGCAGCTCTGCCCTGACAAGGGCACTTTGTGCTGCTGGGGATGGAGGGGGACAGCAGGGAAAAATGATGCCTCTATTCAAGGGTAAGCACCAATTTCCAACTGGGATTTTGTTCCAAAAAGGGCAGAAATACAAAATTACTCCTCAGCTAAGAAATAGAAACCAGGTCTTGATGTACAAAGGATGGTTATGCAAAAAATCCCAACCCTGGGGCTGCATTACAGGAAAAAATTGGGTGATTTGTACTTGTAGCTTAAATGAAACAGATATCAAACTGAAAATCCAGGGACAAATTCCATCATAATTTATTGCTGAAAATGATTTTTTTCCCTCGTGAAGTCAGGAAAGAGCGAGGAAAAAGCCCCAACAGTCCCAGGTAGCACAGCTGTCACCTGGCTGACCAGAAAGGTGATTCTCCCCCAGTTCTAGAGAGGTGCCCCACGTCAGCTCAGCACACCTCACCCTGTCTATGCCTCAAGTGAGCTGGAAACGCAGCACAGAAACACAAAACAGAACCTTCTGCTCCTGGATTTTCCTTTTCTTTGCTCCACTTGTGCTGTGATTTATATGGAGAGCACAACTGGGAAGGTTGCATTGTGCCAGCAGTGAGACCACACACCCTTCATGCCAAGATTAATTATTTTGCAGCTTTCCCGTGCTGTTCCATCATAAACAGGGGCAATGGGCAGGAGATGAACCTGTGATTGAGCAGGATTTTCTTTCTCATGTAGATTTCCCAGTTCTGAAATATCTTTTGATTACATCCCAGGAAGTTCTTTTGGGAAAAAAGCATTTCTCACATTTCCATCTTCCATGGCGTGAACGACTTCCCAGACACTGCACAGAGCTTGAAGAAGAGTGGGAGGAGGAAGAGCCCCAGAAGAAAAGGAGTTCATGGAGTTTAAAAATGCAGTTTACGTGTCCAACAAGAGTCCTGCAGGAAGATGCACGTTCCACATGCACTTTAAAGGTCCTGCAAATAAACAGTTTTGCTCCCTCTGCTGCATATTTTGATCTTGGTAGCAAAAATAGGAAATACCAGCCTGACACTAGGACAGGATCCTTTCCCTGCAGGGCCAGAAGGGGCTTTTGCAGTGGGATCATTTTAGAAGTGAACCTTGGTCAGACGTGTAGGATGGAAATTTGGAATATTGAAAGTGATTTGGAATATTGAAAGTGATTTGGAATATTGAAAGTGATTTGGAATATTGAAAGTGATTTGGAATATTGACAGTGATTTGGAATATTGACAGTGATTTCCTTCGGTGCAACAGCTCTGTGAAGTGTTTGGCTGTTTGTAAGATAAGAGCTGATGTGGAAGTTAACCCCAGCTCAAATGGCTGTGTTTAATGGCCTGGTGCTGTGGTGGCTCTGGCTCCCAGCCATGCTGGGAATGAAGGGCAGGGTGGATATTGATCAGCCCTGGAATCGTGAGTCAGTTCCTCTGAGACACTGCTGAGTGGTAGCGTGCCCAAGGGGCTGCTTTAGGCTTCACAAAAAATGGGAATCACAAAGGGAGTGTGGGCTGTGGAATGGCAGTGACTTCCATTCAAAAAAAAACATCTCTGCAGAATAGCTTGCCTTGGAGAAGGAAAAATATTTACATCCCTTCTAATCTGGAACTGGAATAACAAGAAACAAACCTTGAAATGGAAAAAAAAAAAGGGGCCAAGATCCCACCTTTCCAGAGGCTTTGTAGCATTAAATACACTTGAAAGGACAAATCACAGCTTAGGTTTTAATTACTCACATTACTGCAATGGAGCTTTTGGAGAAGGGCTTCAGGGAGAGGGGAAGGGATATTTTGTTTTTCTTGCATTTATTTCCATCCTGCTGCTTTCAGGATTGGCCTTGTGCTCCATGGCTTCAGCTGAGGCTCAGGAGCTCTGTTTCCAGCTCCCTTTTGGCCAAGGGTTTCCTACAGACACATCACTAAATCAAACTGTGCTCAGCTAAGGTGACTTTGCCTCCTTGGGCTGTGTCCTCAGCAGGGGCTGTGCTGGGAAAATGCTCCGAGTTTGGGGTTACAGAACAATGAGGACTCGGGGAAACCAAGTTTTGTAAAAGGAGAAATATGAATTAATGGGGGAATGTGCTGCATCCCAGCATCTTCCAACTCCAGGGCTGCTGCTGGAGGGCAGGGAAGCTGCACAAGCTGAGCTGTGTTCAGGGGGGATGATGTGTTGGTCTCCAGGAGATTCATCACAAGTTCCAGGCCCTGGGGGCCCCCCTGGCTGCCAAAGGCAGTGTCTGACCCTGATTGTCCTACCTGGCTGGGACCAAAATGCCTTCAAGGAGGATCCTGAGCCTTAGCAAAGGTTTTTGTGCTGGTTTTTTTCCCCTTCCATAACGAGCACAGCCCTTCTCCGAGAGAGGCTGGAGCAGCTGTGCAGATGGCAGACATCTGCCAGAGAAATGCAGCATCCTCCATCATCTGGCACTGCTCCTGCCAGCACAGAGCTGCTGATCTGTCAGCCAACAATTCCTCATCAGGGATGGAACTTGGGTGAGGAGAGCTAAAGCCACACCAAAGATGCTCTCCTGATCCCGCCTGGGTGGCTTCAGTGGCATTCATGCCAACCTGGCACCTCCTAACCCTGGTGTGGAGGTGAGAGCCACCACATCTTTTCTGGTTGAGTGCTTTGTATGAAGAACCTGTCTGTGGAGCAGCATCTTGTGTTCAGGAGATCATTTAATGCCACTTGAATTCAGACTGGAGCACAAGAGCAGCAGCAACCAAAACTCTAAAAACCAAGGATAGATCCATGAGACAGAGCTCTGAAAATCGTGGTCAGGACTGGAGGGGCAGCAGCTGCCCTGGGGGCTGGGGTGATGCCCACCAGTGAATTCGGGCCCCCAGACTGGTGATGGCAAAGGCTGAATTCCAGAAGTGGTGCCCAAAGGTTTCATGGCTGAATTTTAGCATCCAGATGTGCCTGGGAAGCTGCCTCAAAACAACCTGGATGTTGTAGATCCCAGAGCCTCCATCCACGCTTTGGTAACAAAGCAGAGGATGCATTCAGTTCCAGAAAAAAATATTTTTGCCTCAACAGCAAGAATTTTCCAGGATCTTTTTCTTTCTCACTGCATTTCAGCACCATCTTAAGACCATTATGCAAAAATAGAAACACTCCTTTACTCATATATTTATCCTCTCCACAATATTTTTAGAGAAATGTGAAGCTGACATAGCACAGAGTCAGAGAGTGAGATTCTGTTACAAGTTTTATTCTTCTGTGCCTGAAACCCAGTCACAACCAAAGAATGTTGGGGAAACAATTCAGCTCTACTCTGGGCTGATTTAAAAATGGAATTATTCCTTTTTCTCTTGGAATGGCTGCCTACCTGCCTGCCTTGTGGGCCATCAGCAGAATCCTGTTTAGTTGCCTCTCAGCAAGAGGAAAATTAAAGCACAGTTCTGCTCCAGTGGATTCGTCTTCTGCAGCTCCCTGTGGTAAGGAGAGAGAGGAGCAAAAAGTTGTAAATGGCTCCTTTTTTTGGTGGTTTTTGGATAGCTCTTTCCTTTTGGGGGATGGGGGAGCCTTCATTAAGTTTCAGAGCGAGTCCCCTGGTCACTGCTGCTTTGGAGGCAGCTCTGGGGAAGGAGTGTGCTGAGTGTGGCTCTGGCAGTGCACTCCATGTGCAGGGAATGTGGCTCCTCAGAGCTTCCACATGGGCTTCAGCATTCCTGCCAGGCATATTGACACTTCTTTTAAATCAAAGCAGACTGAGGCATGGATTTTTTTCAATTAAAACAATCCTTTACTGCTTGCTACCATGAGACCCTCTTGTTTTGGTCTCTTCTTTGCACACACTGGTTTTACACTTGCATTAATGCCCATGATGTGATGGTGAGGCTTGGAATAAATATTATTATAAATAAAACCAGCAACTAGAACAGCTGTTCTTTTAAAATAGCCAGGTATTAGTGATGCTGGTGTCTGTTATTTAGAGGCACTGGGTGATGGAGGTGCTTTAAATACCTTTAATATTTTAAATTAAAACAGAAACCAGTGACACCATGGGGAGAGTAGAAGAGAACAGTCAATTAATCCTCATGTAGTCTGTACACCCCTTTTAATTTCTGTGATTCTGCTCAGCTGAGAATCCTTTTCAACTCTGAATTGAAGCACCAGAGTTGACTGGGAAGGTTAAAAATACTAAAATGAGACATTGAGTGCACGCTGGCAGTGTGGAATGCTTTCCTACATGGAAAGCCTGCATGTTAAATATAACATTTTATCCTCAGAGATGGAAGATTTCCTGTATTCCCACAAGTGCCAGGTGACTCCCAGGAATGCCATCAGCTGGGTGACATGTGAGCTGTGAGTCAGACTGACAGAGCAGGGCCAGGGAGTGGAACATCCTTTCCCTGGCTATTTCCATGACCAGCAGCTCCACATCCAAATCCTCCCAGCCCTGGGCAGGAGCCAGCCCTGGCTGTGGGCAGCAGAACTCCAGGAGAAATCCAGGATCAAGCTTGGAGCTCCAGGTATGGACACAAAGCAGAGGTTTTGGGTGCTCAGATTCTGAATTTCTGGGCTGTAATTTTACCTCTGCAGTTCTGATGACTTCACCCTCACTCCTTGGCTTGTGACATCACCAGGGCACAGGAATATCTTTGTGAGCCACCTTGTCTAAAAAGGAGAGGGAGATCCTCTTACTTTTCTTCTATATTAAGACTTTTAAAAATAATCTGTGGCAAAGACAGGGATGTTTCAAGGGGCTAGCTCTGCTTTTATTGCCTGGCTGTGAAGAATATTGATTTGAGGTCATTTTGCATAGTGTTGTTATCCTCCACCATAAACATCTGCAGAGCACAGAATAATAATCCCCCTCTGGCCAGGAGGATTTCTGAGGTGCATTCCCTAATTCTGCCCCTTTTCCAGAGCCTCCAAATAAGGGAGAACTCTGTGGTTTAAAAGTCTGGCTCTAATATTTGTGAAATGCCTGTATGGTTAAAATTCACTTTTATTATATTTGCACAGCAGAAGTGGAATTAATTTGACAGATTCCACTGCTGCTGCTTTTAAATGTGGCAGAAAACTTCAAATTTCCTGCTCACTTTTATGCCAAGTACCCAGTGAAGTCAGGAACTGAGACTTGCACTTCAGTTATTGATTGATGGGATTTTTTCCCCTTTTCATTTTATATATTAAATGCACAGGCATGGCCCATAAACCTCTGTTAATGGCCAAAAAAAAAAGGGAAATGTGTCAGGTAATGTACTTGGAGCACCTCATTCCATTTGGATATGCCTGGGACTCGTCTCCATTGGATTTTCATCATAAAACCCAGGATTTTGTTTTTAAATTACTTGGAGGCCTGAATTCAGGCTAGACACTTGGTTGTCTTTGCTCTGTCAAGTATTTTGAGGAGAAAATCTCGTATTTCAGGAATTCTGCTCCAGGTGAAATGGTGTCTCCAGATTCTCCTTTATTCTGCCCCATCCCTGAGCTGCAGAGGCTTTGGGGTGATTTTTCCTCTGCTGATTTCCATGTGAGTTCTTCCCCTGATCCACCCTGGGAGTTAAAACTCCCACATCAGGGACTAAAATATTGTTTAATAAGAATAAAGATCTGCTGATATCCCCAACACAAACAACTGCTCCCCCACAGTACACAGCAATTCCTGGTGTTCGTTGTGTGCAATATTCTCTCTTCACAGATCCTTCTGTTCCAGTTTTTGGGGATGTCAGCTTGCAGGGAGGAAGAGCTGCCTTAATTGGTGGGATGTTCTCTCCAAGGCTATTGTTTACCACAGAGGAATTCTCCTGCTTTGCAGGGGCTCCACTCTTCTGTTGATTTTTGTGGAGAAGACGACTGGGATTTCATGGAAACCCCTCAGTTTATAAAATTGTGTCAACAGCAGCCTGAGAATTTATTCTGGATGCTCCAAAGGTCATTTTTACGAGGTGGCAGGGATCCCTCCCACTGCCCCAGGGTGCTCCAACGTGGCCTTGGACACTCGCAGGGATGGGGCAGGAATTGCTCCCCAGAATTCCATTTACACATCCCCTCTGCAGGCCTGAGACCATGGCCCTTGTCCTGCCACCACCTGCCCATGCAGATAAAAATAAAGGCGCTGTCTAACGCTGCTCTGTTCTCTTCTGAGGCTGCTCTTCTCAGGCCACACTCACGGAGATTTAATCTCGTAAAGTTGGGTAATAATTGCTGCAAACTCAGTGCCCTTCATGATTAAAAATGTACCTAATGTGTAGAACTGGGGTAACTGTTTTCAGGAGAGAGAGGGATTTCTTCCTGGGGTTTTTATCCCAGATACTCTGAGGGCAAGGTTGTCTTTCTGCTGCAAAAAATATAAATATAGATAACACATATAAACATATATAACACATATAAACACATGTAGCACATATAAACATGTTCTATATATAACATATATAAACATATATAACATATATACACATATACAACATGTATAAACATATATATTGCATATATAAACATATATAGCACATATAAATATAGATAACACATATAAACATATATAACACATATAAACACATGTAGCATATATAAACATGTATGTTATATATAATATATATAAACATATAGAACATATAAACATATACAACACGTATAAACATATATATTGCATATATAAACATATATAGCACATATAAATATAGATAACACATATAAACATATATAACA
>JAYDZK010000091.1:5665094-5679930 GCA_034509185.1 Euphonia xanthogaster
CGCTCTTCCGATCTAGGAAAAGGTTATGGAAATCTCATATTTGTGAGTTTGGGAATAACAGGATTTCTCCCAGGAAAAGGCTGTGGAAAGCTCAGTTGTGTGGGTTTGGAATAGCAGGACTAACACAGCACTCCTCTGGTGATGTGGTTTTGTGTAACTTCAGCTGCTGCTCTGGGGCAGTGTCAGGAGAGGTGTGAATGAGCTGTGTCCATCTGAAACCCAGAGAAGGGGAGATTCTGGATCCTTTCCTTTGTACAGATCTCAAAACCCCTGCAGATACTGGAGCATGGACTTCAGTGAGCAGTGGAGATGTTTCAGCGGGTGATGGTTGGAATTCTGAAGATGGGCAGATAAAAAAAAAATACATATATATATATATATATATATAAAAATATAAACTGAGATGGATACATGTGTACACAGAAATGTTCTAGTACAGGAATTTTGTTGCAGTGAGGAGAGAATGGGGCTGCAGGCTGTGCTTGTGGTTTACCACCAGCTCATGCTGTGAGGACAGGTGAAAACTGATCCTGGTTGTGCTGAAGAAAACCTTTTGGTGGAAGGGAAAATCTGCATTTCAGACAAGCAGTGCCCCAATCCCTGTGCTCCCCAAATCCAGCCCTGTTATCCTGGGTTTGTGTTCAATCAATACCACTGAGCTGTTTGCTGAGTCCTTGGTGTCTCTTTGGTTTCCTCCTTTTTATCAGCTCTTGGGCACGTTTTCTTACACTTGGATATTTTATTCTGCCAGAAGCCTGGCAGAGTTCCCTGTCAGTGTGAATTTCAGCAGTGAGCTTAGGGAAGGCAGCACTTCCCAAGCAGGTGTCCAGGCAGCTGAGAGAGCCTTGAGCCACGATGTTCAGCCTGGGCTGAGGTTGGTTTCCAGGTCTTGGTGGGAATAATCACTGGAGTGGAGCTTTTGGTGGGTTTGTTGTTGTTCTCTGTGCACAAAATGGCATTTTCTGGCCATTTCTGTAGGGGGCACAAGGGATTTCTGTGTAATTTGGTGGTGCTGTTAAGGCAGCAAGATGGGGAGAGCATTTTTCTGCTCAGTGTTCATTTTTGCTGTATTTGTGTGAGAGCTGTTGGGTTTTTGTGTGGATGTTTTGGGGTGGGAATGGGTGGATTTCCATGGTGCAGCAGAGCCCTGCTGGTGTCACTGCAGTCAGAAGGAAGCCCCCAAACCATCCCTGCCAGCCAGTTCCCATTTCTTTCCCTCATAATCCCATTTAAGGCCCATTGCACGTGCAGGATTTGGAGGTGAAGTGCAGCAGGAAATACTGAGTACAGCCAGTGCTGGCATTTCCCTTCACTGAGAGCTGCCTTTATATCTCTGACATGGTGTGCAGGCTGTGGCTCTGCTCTGATAAAGCTCTTAGAGCCCACCTGGGCCTGCTCTGAAATCCTCCAAAGATCCAAAATAAATCTGAAATCCTCCAAAGAACCAAAATAAATCTGAAATCCTCCAAAGATCCAAAATAAATCTGAAATCCTCCAAAGAGCCAAAATAAAAATTTGGTAATGTGCATCACAGATCCCAGGCAGTCCAGGCATCCAAATGCTCCATCATTATTGGCTAATTATAACATCAGAGGATTTAATTTTGCATTTTTCACCGTGGTAGAAGTGAGAGGAGGACACTTTAAGCATTTTAGCAGAATACAACCAGCAGCTGCTTGGCCAGGGAAATTCTTTCATCCTTGAGAGCTGCAGGAGCCAAAAGAACAGAGCTGGAGAGCGTTGCAGTTGTGTTTGCTGCAGATAATCCCCCAGTGCAGCGTGGAGCAGACACAGGAATTACTGCACACTCCTAAATCCTCCTGCACTTTAATCTGCCTGTGATCTCTGGGAAGGCTCACAGCCTTTATTCCATTTATTCCATTTATTCCCTGCTCCCTCCTGGCTGGGGTTGGTTGGGAATGAAGGAGGGAAGCTGGAATACATGAGGGGAATAAAATTAAAATTTATTTATTGTAGACAGCCTGGAACAACCTCTTTTTTTTTTTTTTTTCCTGTAAAGAGCTGCAGCATCAGAGATTTAATTTATATTGATTCACTCCTGGCTTTGCCATTGGGTTTTATTTGGGATGGGCTTTGGCTATTTTGCTCTCTAATTTTTCTCTGTTTCTCTGTAAAATGAATATTTCATGGAATACAAGCAAACTTGGAGTAGTTTGTGCTTCATGGACAAAAATAACATAGTGCTGCAGTGATTGTTTGTAATTTTAATTTCCCACTGCAGGCTGGCATGAATCTTAGCTCCAGAGCAAGAAATACTGTGAAATATTTCCATTTAGAGTAAAAGTTACTCAGCATAAACACCAGTAAATAAAAAGTTATTTAGTTATAGGTACTCTGGACAGAATAAAAGTTATTTTTGTCTGGCAATGGGTGTTTCTGTTGGTATCCTGCTTTTATTCCTGACAGAAAAGGGGAGGTTTTTGTGGTGTGCACTTTGGTTTTGCACAGTGTCAGGCAGGAGGAGGTAAATCCTGCTTTTATCCATGGAATAGCCAGGGAGGAATTCAGGAATTTTTCTCACCTGCTCACAGGTACTGAGGGATCCTTTTGAAAATTCCAAGTGCTGCTAGGTGTGCTGCAGTTCCTGATAACCTGTCTCTGGTTTAGTTACATTTCACCTGTTAATCCCCCCAAAAAGAGGCAGAATGGGCCAAAATGTGCAGGTGAAATCCCAGGTTTTGAAATCCTGATTATTTTGGTTAAAATAAGCCATTTTTAGATGAAGAATTCCTCCTTCATGAGGATGAATCTGGATTTAAATGCAACCACAAAGCCATTGTGGACCATTTTTCCTGTGTTCAGCCCTGAATTTCAGGACCATTTTTTGTTGTGTTCAGCCCTGGATTTCAGGACCATTTTTCCTGTGCTCAGCCCTGAATTTCAGGACCATTTTTGTTGTGCTCAGCCCTGAATTTCAGGACCATTTTTGTTGTGTTCAGCCCTGAATTTCAGGACCATTTTTTTGTGTTCACCCCTGAATTTCAGGACCATTTTTGTTGTGTTCAGCCCTGGATTTCAGGACCATTTTTCCTGTGTTCAGCCCTGGATTTCAGGACCATTTTTCCTGTGCTCAGTCCTGAATTTCAGGCTCTGGTTTGTAGCTGCAGGCACTCTGGCAGGTCTGGAGGGTGATCAGTGCCCTATCCCAGAGCTTCTGTGTATTCCCAGGAGCTGCTTTTTATCAACCTAAACTGGTCCATCCAAAGGAGCCTGGAGATAAAAATAGAAATCCCACACTCCTGGTTTGGGCCCTGCATTATTGATGGGCTCCTGCAGTGTCCTCCTGTCCAGGAGATTTATGGGCTGTGATTTATTATTTATTGGCACATGCAGAAGCAGCTCCAAGCATTAAAGAAACAAAAGATAAAGGTATTTTCTTATCAGGTGAAGGGTTCTCTTATCTCCTTTTCCTTGAAGATTGCAGCAGCAGTGGGAGCAGGGGAATTCAGCTGGAGTGGTGAGTGAAAGCAATGCTGCTGATTCCCTTGGAATTTAGCACTTTAAATGGATTAGGACTAAAAATATCCCTGGCTGGCATTGCGTCAGAGCCTCTCAGAGTGTCTGCATTTCCATCTTTGATGGCAATTTCCAGAGATTCCCACGTTGGAGCTAAGTGGGAGCCAGGATTCTTCACGGGAGCAGCAGGGTTGGGGAGAATTCTGAAATCCCTGGGGAATTTTAAATCCTGCTAAAGCAGGAGCCCACAGAAGCAGCGTTTGGGAAGGAAAAGGTGATTTTTTGTTGCAGACAGGTGTGGGACAGGAATTGGTTGTGTAACTTTGGGGTGGGATCTTGCAGCACCTGGTTCACCACATCCCGTGGGTCAGTTCTGTTGCCAGTGAATTCACTCATTGCTCAGTTTGGGGTTTTTGTTGATGATGGTGTGTGAACACTGCATTAGCTTTTATAATCCCAAACCCCAGAAATGGTTTTGTACCAATGGAAGGGGAAATAATCCCATTTTGTGCTTGCCTAAAAGCTGGAGTTTCACTGCCACAAGGGAGGGGGTTTTGATGGAGCTCGTGGTGAGTGCTCCTGTTCTCTCTGGACAAATCTGACTTTCCTAAAGCAGTGAAATGATCTTGTGGAGGGGCTGAACCAGAGAAACACAGAATGCCACCGTGCTGACTGGGGTGCTCTGAATGGAACGTGCTGGTGGCACCTTGCTGACCACCCTGATGCATCATTAGTTCCAAACTGCTGGGAGATCCCTATAAATCAGTGCAGGGGTTTTCCCTTACACTGAACATTTCTGATGATTTTTGGCCCACATTTCGTGTGGCTGCAGAGCTGGTGGCTGCACATCCAGGAGCTCCAAAGGTGAGTTCCTGCTGATGCTGGAGGTGTGTTCTGGGCCCCAGGTGTTGGTCCTGCAGCTTTGGGGAAGGTGAGGGGAGCTGAGCAGTGTTGAACTCACCTGTCTGCTGGATCAGCTGCCTGCCCTGCAGGGAAGGCTCTTTGAGAGGCTGTAAATTCCAGCCAGGTAAGGTTTGGAAGCTGTGGTCCAGGTTAACATTTTGGACTCCACTAGATGGCACTGATTTATTGTGCTGTTGATAAAAAACCATCAAATGCAGTGGGAGACTTTTTATTTTTTGAAGAGGAGCCATAAAGGAGGTGATAAGGATGCTCAGGATTTATCTGTTTGTCTGCTGGGTGCATTGGTGGTTTCCTTCAGGACCTCCTGCTTCTGAAGTGGAGTTCTGGATGGGCTAGGCCAGTCATGAGCACATCTTTTAAATGTTTAGCACTGGGAAGCCACCTCTGAATAAGTACCTGGTTTTTCTCATCCTCTTTGTGTGGAAGGAAGGAAGCTGAAGGAAGAAGCTGGGTCAGGGTTGGTGCAGGCAGCTGGGTTTGCCATAGCTGTGTCTCAAACCATCACAGGATCCAGGAGAAATAGAAATTCTTCTCTTTCTGATGAGAAAAGAGTGTTCCTGGTGGGTTACAGTCCCACAGTACCAGTTCTGGTTGACACCAAAGTGGTTTCAGCCTGGTGGTGCTGGAGGCCACTGGGTGGGAGCAAATAAATAATTATTGCAGTTCCAGAGGCAGAAATGGCCATGAGAGTTCTTTTGCTAAACTTGGTGCCCAGATCCTCCCCAGGACCTTCTGTGTCCTGCTGCCCGGGCTGGAAGGGCAGAGAGCAACCCCAGGAATCTGTAATTCCATCTCTCCTGTCTTCTCCCTGCATCCCCCAGGGCCAGGAGCTGCTCTGCTCAGCGCTGAGGATGCTCCATGGCTTGGTTCCACCTCCTTTTGCTCCTGGCATCCCCTTTCCCTGGCAGCTGAGGGGAGCTGGGCAGTGCTGCAGGTTGGCCCTGTTTGACCCCAGCCCTGGTGGGTGTTTGGATCTGGTGCCTCTCCAGGGGAGCTGTTCTGCAGGGAGCGTGCAGCTCTCCCTCCCTCTCCAAACTAAATCCTGCCCCTTTCCTTGCCTTCCTCCCAAGGGGCTTGGGGTCTAATGGTTTTCCCGGGAGATCAGCCTCCCTTTCCCACTGGAGGGATCTGTTCTGTGCCTGGAGGGACGAAGCCTTTCAGGAGCCTCAGATAAATCCAGCAGTGACTCCCCAGAATTCAGCACTTTGTGGGTGCTGCCGCCTCCCCCAGCTGCACTTTTTGGGGCTGTGTGTGTGGGGTTTCTGCAGCTCTGTGTGTGCTTCCCTGGGGAATTTGTGTTTCCCCTGCCCAAAGGCTGCAGGGCTCAGCAGCCAGGGCAGGGAGGGACTGAAATCCCCTCGGGTGCAGCTTTTGTGCTGTCAGTGCCCCGCAGCTGGGGCTGATGGGCTGATATTCCCTGTCTGCCCTGGGGCTTCCTGGTGCTTTTCCCTCTCCCAAGCTGGAGGGGCAGTTGTTGTTTGGCCTCAGGTCAGAATTAGGGATGTTCTGCAGGCTCTGGGGCTCCTTCCTGGGACATTGGCAGGCCTGGCTTTTTCTATTTTTTTTTTTTTCTTTTGCCACCATGAATTTTTACGTAAATTTATGAATTTTACCCTTGGTGGGGAAGTCCTAGGTGATGTGTTCTAGCTTGGAATTAATTCCTAATGCCATTGTTTCCTAACTCTGTTATTTATATCTATTCCCTTTCATTCTGGGCTTTAGACATTATTAATTCCTAATTCCATTATTCCCTGACTTTTTCCCATTGCCTTTTTGTTTTTCTTTTTCACAACGTTTGTCTCTTGTTTGCTGCCTACTGGAGCTTTGATGTTCCTGGATTATTAATAAATTGATCATGTGCAGTGCCTGGGAACAGCCTGGGTGGGTGGGGCACCAGGTGCCTCTGTCCCTTGGATCTCACAGGTCTGGTTTATCCTCAAATAAATTTATCCTAGCATATAATTATATTATAAATAATTATAATAGAAAGACATTTATCCTATAAGTAAATGAGGATGAAGGGGAAAATTGTCCTCATTGAAGAGGGGAAAATCCAGCTTCATTCAGAGCAAAGTGTAATTAAGGGGGAGAGTAAATTGGCCCAAGAAGGGGGGATTGGGTGGAGCAGGGCAGGGGCTGTTGGGTTTGTGCTGGGGGGAGGATCAGGCAGGGCTGCCTGGGGACTCCAGGCTCTCTTTGCTGTTCTGCTTCCCAGCACAGAAGGTGGAATAGTAATTTATTATCTGACATTCTTGGCAAACAGATGGAAACCACTCTGCCTGTGAATTTGCAAGGGAAAGGATTCTGGGAGGAGGCTTTGCATATGTCCTTCCCCCCTTGGCTTTTGTGCACACTTAGGAAAACAACAATGAAGTCATTCCTTGCTGTTGGAAGGGAACTCGTGTGGTGTTCCCACTCCTGCTGTCGGGATGGATGAAAGAGACATCCACTCTGAACGTGGCACAGGGATGGGAGAAGTGGGAATGGAATCCAGCTGAGGAGCGCAGTCAGCTCTGCTTGGTTCTCCTCCCACGTTTGCATTTTTTAGTGCAGAATAATCCCCTCTGTTTGATGGTGAAGAAAGAGGGGCTGTTGAGGGTAAAAGCGTCCAATTAAGCAGTGAGCAGGTGAATAAAGGGCTCAGATCAGCGAGCAGGGAGCGTGCCCTTTGCGGCTGTGACATGTTTGTGCTGTAGTTCACCTTTGTTTGTGGCTTTCTTTATTAATTAATTGCTTCTTTGTTTTGGTTTGGGGGTTTTTTGCCTTCACACCAGGGAGTTCTCACCCTGCAAAGATGAGAAAGGGGCTCTGGCTGTGGGAGGGCGGATAAGAGCCCTTGGGAGTGGGGATTTTGCAGCTTTGGGCATTGATTGCCCTCTGGGTGTGTGCCCTGTGCTCTGCAGGCTGTGATCAGGCACTGCAGCGGTTCCTGAAGCGCTGGGATTGTTCAGGAACAGCAGCCAGGGTTTGTGACCGGGGCTGGAGCTTTTCCCCTGCAAAACACAAAGCCCGGAGGAGGCACTGGAAGGAGTCAGACAGATGGGTGCTTAACCTAAATCCCCTGAACTCCCTGGGGACACCTGGCCCCGGCTGCTCCCTGGGCTCAGAGCTGCTGTGGGAGGTGTGGGAGTGCTTTATTCAGCATCCAGGGTACACGAAATGTCCCTGAGAGCTCCTGCAGGGGGAAATCCTGCTCACAGTGTCAGGGAGCCACTGAGGAGATGGCACCCAGATCTCCTGGGCAATCCCAGCAGGAGCCTGGGAGATTCCCACTCACAGCTGTGGTTTCAGCTCCAGGGAACGTTTGGCTTTCCCTTCTAACTGGGAAAACATGAACACTGACTGTAGGTAAGTGGGAATCTCCCATCCAGGCACCACCAGTGCATTCCCATTTTTCACATCAGCCCCTTGGGTCTGTCAGTCTCATTTGCAGTGAGACACAGAGACTGAAAGGGGCACTCAGGTATTTTCACCATCTCAGAGTTCATTCCAGTCTCTGCAGCTCTGCCTCTCTGCTCCCCACCAGAGCAGCACCCATCATCTCTGAGTTCCCTCCCTGGATCTCTCCCTGTGCTGCCTGCAAGAGGCAGAGAGGGGAGATGCCAGCACAGTGATCCCCCATGGAAACCAGCAGCTCCTGCCTGATCCAGGGCAGGTTCCTGCTGCAGGATCAGCAAATCCCCTTCCAAACCCTGGTGCCAATTCTCCAGAGGCAGGCAGGACCCTGTTCCTTGTTCTGTGCCCATTAGGAGCAGCTGCACGCTGGACTTTGATGTCCTGGAGGACAATGGGGTCCCTGTTCCAGCTCCAAGTGCCTCCCCTTGCTGTGCTCTTTGTCTGGGGGCTGTGGGACTGGGGCAGCACGAGAGAGATGGGAATCCCAGGCAGGAAACTGCTCCCAAATGCCACCACTGGGATGGGGTGTCAGCGGGGATGCACTTGGGAGGCAGCAGAATTTTCATGCTGGCAAATAAATGAGGATGAAGAGGGGAAAATCGTCCTCATTGAAGAGGGGAAAATCCAGCTGAATTCAGAGCAAAGTGTAATTAAGGGGGGGGAACTTCTGGTGTAGATGGAGAGAGCTGAGAGGTGGCAGGAGGAGTTCTTGTGCCCAGATGAGATTGATCTGTTTCTGCCTGGTTTTCCCAGAGAATGTCCCCACCTTTTCCTGGGGTGTTTTATGCAGTGGGCACCCAGAAATTTTGGGTAATCCCCTCCTGATTTGTGCAGCGAAGGAGGCGTCTCTGTGCAGGAAATCTGAATTCCTGCAAAGGGAGGTGCTTTAAAAAGAGCAGGAAAAGCAAGGCTGGTGGATCCTTGTGTTTGTGAGGAGGAGGAAGAGGAACTGGGAGGGAAGGGGATGGGAAAATGGGGTGACAGAAGCCCCATGCCAGTGCTTTGGGTTAGGGCTTGCTGTGAAATCACACCAAAAGATGTTCCTTCCCCTTCTGTGCCTAAAAGCTCCCAGGATTTGCCTCAAACCCTGGCTCATTAATCTGAGATCCATTCTTGTTTCTGTTTTCCCTGGAACTCTGTGTCAGGATCCCAGTGAGTCACCTTCTCCCAGGGTTTTGTTGCTTTCCCTCAGTGACAGAAGTGACTGAATTCCTGCTTGCAGGCATGTAGGAGATCCCACATTCCTGCTGCCATCTGTTACCAAACTTTGAGGGTTCTGTTTTTCCCAGTTTGCAGCAATTTGAGGGAGAGTAGGGGAAATAGAGCAGGTGATTAAAAGGAGGATTCAAGTGATGCAAAACATTGGTGGAATGACCAGGAAAAGAAGAGTGCCTGGAGTGGGGCTTCAGGAAATTCAGCAGCCTCTGACAGAAGATGGTTTCACTCAGATATTGTGACTGTATTCCCCTGCAATGAACCAAATTCCAATTTATTTCTTTATTTCAGTGGTGTGTGGCTGTAACTGCAGCTCATTATCTCTGTTGTGATGAAGGCAGGGGTGAGGATGTCCCAGGAGGTGCTGGCTGATAACAAAAATCACCTTGCACTGAGCTCTGAGTGCCAGCCCGGCCTCCTGAGTGCATTTTTTAATGAGCTCCCCCCGTGGAAAGGTCCATTGTTCCCTGCACAGACAATTGCTGGCTTGTGTTGTTTGCAGTTCTCTGCTTGGCCACAATCCCTGGCTTCTGTGGGAATTATCCTTTGGGTTTGGCTTTTTCTTCAGCAGATACAAAAAAAAAAAAGGAATAACACCCCCATCCAAATACATCTTTAATTATTTGTGTTTTAGTGATACAAAGCTCCCACTTCATTATGTGGTGCTCAAAGCAGACTTTTGAGCATGGATGAGCAAGCAACACTTTGTGTTTTTCCCACAGGGGAAGAAAATGTTTCTTAAAACTGAAATAATCCCCCGTCGTTCATGAGTCAGGGCTGATTTTAGGAAGGAGTTGATTGGACATGAATTACGTAGATGCTACTCCAGAGTTGAAATTATCTCGGGTTACTGGGGGTATTTTTATCTGTGCAGCTGCAGGATTGAAGGCAGATCTGTGCCTACAGCTCTGCTTTCTGTAAAGAAGAATTTATAACAGAACATTTTAATCTTTCCCTTCAAATATTCAATTAGCAAGCTTTGAGTCTTTATCTTTTTCTGTCGCACAGACAGATCCCACCTGCACTTTGGATTCCCTGACCACGCTGACTTAGGCACCAAATCCTTTTTTCCCCTCCTTGCCTGAAGGGTGTGAACTCACTGGGCACATCTGTCCCCAGATGTGGGGGTCAGCCTTGGTTCTAGGTCCTGCTTTTGGCTGTTTCTGCCTTGAGCCTGGGGTTATTTTGGGAATCTCAAAGGGCAATTGTGCTTAAACCTGAGACAGGAGCAGCTGGATCTCAGCTGCTCCCATGTGGGGGCTCCTGGGGCTCCTCAAAGTCTGGTTTTGTACACCCTGAACCCTTTTATCCTCTTACAGCCTTGATTTTTTAATTTATTAATTCTTTTTTTCCCCCTGGAAGGCACAGTACATTTATTAAGAGCTGTGAATGATCTTGTCCATGTGCTTCTGGAACCTGTGGGGAAGAGCAGCCTGCAGTGGCTCCTGCTCTGCTCTGCTGTGCCAGTGAGTGGCCAGATGCAGGGAGTGATGGAGGTGGCAATCACAGCTCAGCTCTGGCTGCTCTGCCCCGTGTCGGGTATTATTAGCTGTGCTGAGCATCCAATCCATCCAAATCCAGCAGCTAATCCCCTTGTTTGAAGGGAATTGTAGTGCTGCAGTGTCAGAAATGTTTGTGGGTGCTTCTGTGTGCGTTGTGGGGCTCCTGAGGGTTTGGGTTTGCCTTGGGTCACCCTCAGGATGGCTTTGCTTGCTGGAATGTCTCTGGGTGAAGGAATAAAATCAGTGGAGCAGTGGCAGCTCTGGGGAGAACAGACCTGGCTGCTGCTGCACTGCTGCTGAGGGTCCTGCACTGCTGCTGAGCCTTGTCCTTATTGATCTTTTTTGGAAGTTGTGTGGTTGAGGGGGTTGGGAGCACAGCCTGGAATAGCTGAGAAGAGCTGGAATATCTGAGTGGAAGGGGGATGCTGCTGAGGCCCTGGGGATGGGGAGATCCCTGCCAGGATCCCTGGGCTTTGGGAAGTCCTCACAGTTGGCTTCCAGGATTGCTGCAATTGGAGAGGCAGCTGATTTTACCCATTTTTTCCCTGCTAAAAAGCCATTTCTGAGCCCTCAGCCAGGCTGGTGTCCCTGGGCACAGATTTCCCAGTTCTGTGTGCAGGGAGGGAGCTGGCTCAGCACAATCCAGGAGGGAATTTCTTCAATCTCCCAAGGTGTGGGGAGCCCACCAAGCTTCCCTGCGTGTCCAAAATCTGCCAGGGGCAGGTGTGCACATTGTGGTTAGAAATGATGATTGTGCCAGCAAAACAGGCCCTGAGCTGTGAAGGGAGGCAGGATGCTGTGCAGGGAACAGAGTGAGCCTGTTCTCAGGGCAAGAATTCCAGGGTTTGGGGTTCTGATGGGTTTTTAATTGCTGTAAGCAGTGCCCTGGGTGCCTGTGCAGAGCTCTCTTGTGCTGTGTTTGAAGCATCTTCCTTACCCTCAGTTTCCAGCTGGGTTCTTTTCTCCTCCCTAATTCAGCACCAGAGGTGTTTCCTCCCTTCTGAAGGAGATTTCACTGTTGATTCAGGCAGAGAGGCTGCAGGGGTGCTGCCCCCGGGACCTGTCCCTTCCCAGCCCTTGGGAAGTGCAGCCTGGATCATTCCTGGAGGAGCTGGAATTCCCCAGTGCCCCTCAGCAAGCCTTGCCATCATCATCCTGGCTGAGCAGAAATGGGGATTCTCTGCACATCTGCCTGGCAGGGAGCCCTGCGAGTGCTGGTGGCTGCAATTAGTGCCTGTGACCCTAATGAAGGTGGCAGTGTCCCACAGGGACAAACCCCATTTCCATTTCCCTGTTGTTCCTGTCCAGTGGAGGCTCCCAGGGCTGGGGCCAGGATTTGGCTGCACTTTGTGCCTTGTGATGCCCCAGAATGAACAAGAGACCTATTCATGGCTGGAGTTTCCCTACAGAGACAATATGGAAAATAAGGGAATTGTGTCACTTCTCGTCCCAAAACATATTTCAGTTGGAATTTTCCTTGTTCTCCCTCTTCCTGGGTTATAAATCAGATGGCCTCTCCCTTTTTTGGGTTGTTCTCAAGGGCTGCCTAACATTTCTAAAGAATAGAATGAATATTCAGTGCTTTTAAATAATAGAATGTATATTCAGTGTTGCAAAAAGCCCTTGGGATTGTATTTTGGGAGTCAGTGGCTGTGTGGGATCCTTGACTGTGACATTTCTCTGTGAGAAATCTGCTTTCTGAAGTGGGTTATTGAATGGGACTCACTGGAAAACAAGCACAGCTATGTATTATTTGCTTTTGAAGGGAAAGAATGGTAAAAAAATGGCCTAAAAGCAACCCAAAACTGCTTTAGGCTTTACCAGCTCCACAGCCAGACAGGAAACGTTTGTGGCAGGACACGTGGGCTTGGGGAAGGTGCATTGATTTTTAATCAATGGATAGGGAACCCAATTCCATCAGCTGTGCCCCTGTAGGATCCCTTCTGCACAGCCGCTCCCTTCCCTCTTCGTTTTCATTGCAGCTCATTTTTTCCTGGTGTTTGATTCTTTATCATCTGTTCCCTTTTCAAAATAATTGAGGAATGAAACATATGATTTATGGCAATTATCTTGCACATTAGAGGGGGGAAATACACAGTTTGTCTGCTTGCTCTGGTGTTGCAGTTTGCAGAGTTGATAAGCAGCCCCAATTTCCTGACACATTCATTTTTCAAGTTGTTTCGAGGGAATCTGATGTGACACAGTGAACAAAAGACTAATCTAATTTATCTTTTGGAATTTTTTTTCCTCATATCTCTGATCCCTGTAGTGGTTCTGCTTGCCTGGCTGCATTTGTGGATGGGTTTTGTGGTGGCATTTCAATTTTGGGGTGGATGTTGAGGCAGGGAACGTGTCCTCCCCTTCCTTGTGATTCCAGAGTGACACCCAAGGCTCTGTGGCTGTGAATTCCAGAGGCAGGGATCAGGGGGAGAGCAAACCCCCCCTCCTGCAGGGACAGAGCCCTGGGGTTTCATGTGATCATTTCCAGTGAGCAGCAGCTGAAACGATCGGGTTCTGATCAGTGAATTGATCAGGTTCTGATCAGTGAATTACCAGATTCTGATCAGTGAATTGAGGAGGTTCTGATCAGTGCATTGATCAGGTTCTGATCAGTGAATTACCAGGTTCTGATCAGTGAGTTGATCAGGTTCTGATCAGTGAATTACCAGGTTCTGATCAGTGCATTGATCAGGTTCTGATCAGTGAATTACCAGGTTCTGATCAGTGCATTGATCAGGTTCTGATCAGTGAATTGAGGAGGTTCTGATCAGTGCATTGATCAGGTTCTGATCAGTGCATTGATGAGGTTCTGATCAGTGAATTGAGGAGGTTCTGATCAGTGAATTACCAGGTTCTGATCAGTGCATTGATGAGGTTCTGATCAGTGCATTGATGAGGTTCTGATCAGTGAATTACCAGGTTCTGATCAGTGCCTTGAGGGGTTCCCAGTGCCAGAGGTCCCTGCTAATCTCTTTTACACCATTCCCATCTCCTGCTCCTCGTGTCCCTTCATCAGCCCCAGCCAGAGCTCAGCTGCCTGCAGAATCAGCTTGGTTGGGTTTTAATTCCTTTCCAGGGGCTGAGGAGTGAACTGTGTGTGGAAGGGAGCTCTGCAGACAGCAAATGCTCTTCATGTGCTGCTGCTCTGCACCGAGACCGGGCCCAGCCTTGGGAAGTAGCTGAGCCCTGAAAAGAAAGGCTGAGGGTTTTTTTCCTAATCCTGTTTTACCTTGGCAGCAAGAATAGATTTTGCAACTTCAATAATAATGGATGGTGCAACTTTATTATTATTATTATTATTATTATTATTACTACTTTTACTATAATAGTAATAATAGATTAGTAATCCTGTTTTACCTTGTGGCAAAGTCTGTTCTTGGCAGCAGTAGATTTTGCAACTTTAATAGCAACAACAACAACAATAAGAATAACAATAAGAACAACAACAACAATAATAATAATAGTAATAATAATAGCAACCTTAATAGTGCTGGCCCCCAGGCCTTAAACCCAGGGATTTAGCCATGCCTGCTGACTGTGATGCAGGGAAATCTCGTTTTCATTGCTGAGCTGCCAGGAGTGCAGTGGGGTTTGGTCTGTGTGTGCTCATCAGCACGATCACAGGGATGGCAGGGGATGGGGACGTGCTGAGGGACGGGATTGCTGGTGGCACTGGGCTGGGGCTCCTGTTCCTGGCCATAATTGCAGTGATTTGGGTGACAGCAGCCTCCAGTGCCCTGGCAGGACTGGTGCCCTATTGGACTTGTCACCAACATAAAGGAAATATTAAGATAACAAGTCAGGCTGAAGCACCACAGGAGGAGCACAAGGCTGGGCAGGGTTTTGCTCAAGGTAAAGCAGGATGTCAGGGGCAGAGTTCAGAACAGCCTCATAATTCCAGTAATTCAGGCTGGAAAAGCTCCTGTTCCCCTCTGCTGTCCCCTGAACCCCATCTCCATGCTGCTCTCAGACCCTGGCCATGAGATAAGGTTATTTCACCACTCCTCGTGCCTGGCACAATTTGCCACTTATGAAATGATTCCATTTAGCAGATTCGTTGCTGTAACTGCTTTGCATTAAAATTTCATGGGGCTTTTATTTAACATGCACTGGAGCCTTGTTTATGTGGGACCTGTTGAAGGCAAAGTGGATTAGGCAGTTTAAGCCATGTATAATCCATTCGCCATGGACTGCTGTGTGCTGCTGCCTGCCTGCTCCTCATCCCTGTCTGTATGTCCATCCATCCCTCCATCCATCATCCCTCCATCCATCATCCATCCATCCATCCATCCATCCATCCATCCATCCATCCCCCATCCATC
>JAYDZK010000091.1:5684535-5695681 GCA_034509185.1 Euphonia xanthogaster
GTCTAGTAATATATTATAATACATATATACATATTGTTATTATTACATTCTATGTACATATAATACATTATAATCATATATTAGAATGCATATACACATAGTATTTGTACATTATATGTACATAGAATAGAATACATTATAATCATTTATAATAATACATATAGGCATATTATTATTTGTACATTATATGTACATATAATTATAATGCTATATTATAATAATGTATACATATTATTATTTGTACCTTATATATACTTATAATAAAATACATAATACACATATGCATATTATTATTTGTACATTATATGTACATATAATGTAATATATTATAATAATAGATTATAATACATATATACATATATAATGCATGTATGTTTATATCTATACCTATATTCTAATTCATGATATGTATTGTATCAGAACAAGGTGGCACAGAAGATTCTGTGCAGGTTTTGGGTGATCATTTCATTTACATTTCCTGGGTTTGCCTCCTCTGTGCCAATTCCCTTCTCTCATTCCTGCTCCCTGCTTTGCTGGTGCTTGGGGTTGTTCTGTGGAATTATTTTGAGCCTAACAGATGTCCCTGCACTACCTTTTCTCCTCAGAGATGAAAGATCAAAGCTTCTAAATGAGGGAACATTACAAAGATTAGTGATTTGATGGATAATTTCAGAAGAAAGAGACTGGACTTCAGTAAGCACTTTGAATTTGGGGCACTCGTAGCTCATAATGGGGAGATGGGGAGGGAAAATGAAGCAGCACAGATCTGTCAGCTCTCAGATCATAACTGCATCTCCTGCTCCATATTCCTGCTTTTTCTGGATTTTTTTTTTTTTTTAATGTGGATGGAAAACATCCAGCAGAGCTTGTTCCTGGGATCCAGGTCTGTTCTTAGCTGGGAATCAGGGAGCACACCTCAATGAAAGGGACGGGGATCTGAGGGTGCAGAGCAGGCACCAAACACCTCCAGACAAGAGGTGCTCAGCTCCCCTTGTACATCTGAAAAGGGATCTGGGGGGCTGAGCTTCCTCACGGAACCCAAAGGAGAAAATCTTCTGTAGAGAAGCCCTGCCTTGGACCTTTCATTTGTACCCCAATATTCTGAAAGTCGTGGTTTCCACTCTGATGTGTATCAGCTCTTTCTGTTCAATTATTTCTGGGTTGGTTTTTTTTTGTTTGTTTTTGCAGAATTTCTGTTCAGTTCTGGTAATTGCAGTGCCACTGATCCCATCCTGCTGCCTGGCACAGCCCCTGCCCTGCAGATGGGTGACAGTGACCCTGCTGCTCCTCTGCCCCAGCTGCAGGGACCCCTTCCCCTGTCCCAGGCTGCTCCAAGCCCTGTCCTGGACACTCCCAGGGAAGCTTTTTTTGAGTTCTCACCCTGTGGGTACAGAAAGAAAAGGCTTCAAACCCAGCCCCAGCCCTTGGTAATGATGAGTTGGTGACTGGGTTGGTTGGTTTGGAGGAACTGGGGTAATTCTGCTGTCAGGAAATGAAAAGGCATTTTGGTGGGTTCTGGGGTGGTGCAAAGAAATGCTGGAGCTCTCTGGGTGGGATCTGGGGAGGGGAGTGGAGCATCTGCTGCGTTTGTGATGCCAGCAGAGGGTGAGCAGGCAGATCCAGCAGGGAAGGGGCTGCTGAATCCTGCCTGGGCTGGTTGGAGCTGGGTTCCTTTCCCCCCTTTTTCCCCTGGGATTGCACACCTTGCTCTGTCTGCACAGGATCTGCTGTGGCATTTCTGGGGTCACCTTGCCCAAACTGGGGCCATTCTTCAGAGGGGATTTGCTCTCAGTGCCAGCTCTGCCCTGGGTTGGGTTTGCATTTTGGACTGACCCAAGCAGAGCAGAAGCAGTTTGGCATGAGTGGGCAAGTTTTCCTTTCCCATCCAGTGGCTCTGGGATAAGGAATGTTGGTTATTTTACCTCTCCTGGTCTGCATTGTGCTCGTGCTTCTTGCAGCCTGTCCCAGCTGCTTTCCTCTCTCCTGGGGAGGGGCCACGTTCATGGAATTTCATTGTGGGACCCAGGGATACAAAAATAAACCCTCCCAGCCCCACTGTGGCCTTGATTCCAGCACAGGCAGTTGTTAGTGGCAGCAGAAATGTGTCCCAGAGATGCAGAAATAGCAGTGGCAGAGCTGGAGCAGGCTCTGGGCAGGGGCCCCATCTGCTCCTGGTAAAAATGTGGGGAGAGAAAATACAGAAAATACAGAAAATACTGAAAATACAGAAAATACTGAAAATACTGAAAATACTGAAAATACTGAAAAGTGGTGGCTGCTGCCTCCTCCCTCTCGTCCCTTTCTGCCTCTGCCCACAATCTCAGGATATCCTGAAGCCACCAGGATCAGCCAAGTCCAGCTCCTGCCCTGCACAGACACCCCAAAATCCCAGCAGAGAGGGGTGTTTGTGCAGCACGGGCTCCATCCTGAAAAACTGGGTGAAAATGGGTGAAATTGGGGTGTACCTGAGGCAGCCCAGCTCATCCTGGGGCAGCTTTGCTTTGCTGGAGCTGTTTTCACCTCTGGAGGAGCTCAGAAATGGTCTGGTGGTGTTTAAGGCAGGATGTCACAGGGTGGTTTTAGGGGGAATGTCACTGTCAGATTTTCTGGAAAAATCCCCTTGCCCAGGATTTCTCTCCTGGGAGGCTGAGAAGCCTCAGGGAAAAAGGAAAACAAGAATTATCTGATTTGCTTCTCCTGTGTTTTGCTGCTTTGGGATGTGGTTGGAGATTGTTTATCCAACCTGTGAATTGTTTTTACTCAATGGCCAATCTCAGTCAGGCTGTGTTGGACTCTGAAGAGAGTCAGGAGTTTTCATTATTATCTTTTAGCCTTCTGTATCCTTTCTGTATTCTTTAGTTTAGTACAGCATTCTTTTATATGATCTAACATCATAAAATGCTAAATCAGCCTTCTGAGAACATGGAGTCAGATTCATCATTCCTCCCAACAATGGGGGACCCAGAAAACACCACAGAAGAATTTGAAGCTGTGCTTTGCCCTGGCTTCCTCTGGAAGTCACAGACTGGAGGACTGAAAAAATTGGTCAAATTTTCTGCTTTTCTGACGCAAAATCCGTGCTGGAACTGGGATTGTTTGAGCGGAGCCATGGATGGGAGGTGGTTGAGCTGGAGGTTTGTGGACCTCGATGTCTCGCAGGCATCCTGGTGGAAGTGGGCATCTCAAACCTGCTGCTTTCAGTGGCAGAAAGTTAATTAATATTGCTTTTCCCCTTGCCTTTGATGCCAGCTCTTTCTTCCTCACAAGGCATGCTGGAAAATGGGAACACAAAGTCCTTTTTGCCCTTCCATGGCCATTAACCTCGTGTTGTCTGGCTGAGTCCAAGTTTTTCCTGAATCAGAGTGGGAAATGCTGCTGCCCTCGGGTGCAGTGGTGGCTCCTGGCTCTGTGTGTGATGCATGGCGCAGGTTTGTGCCAGGATTTTTGGAGAACTTCATTGGAGTGAAAGAGGGCAGGGTTGGAATCCTGTGCTGTGAGTGCCTGACTTGTAGGCACAAAGAAATTTGGTTTAATTTCACTGAAATTGGGTTTAATTTCACTGAAGTTGGGTTTAATTTCACTGAAATTGGGTTTAATGTCAGTGAGATAAATGCAGTTCCTTGGCTGTCCCGACCTGTCAGAATCCAGATGATCCACAGTGAATTTTGGGGCTGAACTGAGCCATTCCTGGCAGGTTTTGCCTTTATTCCTTTCTGGATCCTCTGAAGGAGCAGATCAGCAGAGTGGTGCTTCCTGACCTTAAAATTCACGGTTTGGGAGGGCAGAAACCCCATCCATGTGTAATTCAGGAAACTGGCAGGAATCCCAGTTTTCATGGACAGTTACAAAGGATTGCTTCATGTGCTTGCCGGGCAGGGCATGAAGGGAAGAGGGCTGAAGATGGTTTCCTTTTTATTTTTCTATAAGGAATGTTCACTTCTCCACTTTTATTGCCACTGGAGAATGTCAGGGGCATTGCTCATCCTGTCAGGGTTTGCTGCTGCAGCCTAGACCTGCTCTTTGTCCTTCCTGGCCTTATTTTCCCCAGTTTCCACCAGTATTGTCTTTATTCTACACCAGAAAAACTGCATTTACCTGTTACTGTCCACTCAGCCAGAGAAGCTCAGTAGTTTTGATTTGGGTGGGGTTTTTTTCCTGATCTGTGTTGATAGGGGAGGGTTTTCATATCCAGGTTTTCTCAGGGAAAAGGTGACATCCTGAACTCTGGTTTTTGGGAGATGGTGAGAAAAGGGCCTTGCAAATAACCAGAGGAATGTGGATAACAAAGAACACAATTTATTATTTCGTGGGAGTTGTTGGGAAGAAGGTGTTCCAGTTTCATCCCTTCCAGAACCTTCTGCCATGGCTGCTTTCATGCTGCCTGCCCACACATTTGCAGGGCAGTGTTGTGTTGTCCCAAATGAAGTTTTGCACTGATCAGATTCCCTTTTTTTCAGCCTGAGATGGTGGAGGGAGTTTGCAGTGTTGATTCTCCCCCGTGTTCCTGGCTCTCTGCCCAGCCCTGGGGCTGGGGCTGGGTGGGGAATCAGGGCTGGGATTTGGGCTGGAAAAGCAGAGATTGGCTCCTGGTGGTGTGGATGGCAGCAGGATGTTGGATCTGGGATGGCTGGGCAATGTTGTGTTGTCCCAGCTGAATTTTTGCACTCATCCAATTCCCCTTTTCAGCCTGAAACCAGGGGGGGAGTTTGCAGCGTGGGATTTCCTGTCGTGTTCCTGGTTCTGGGATCAGGGCTGGGATTTGGGCTGGAAAAGCAGAGATGGGCTCTGGTGCTGGGGGTGGCAGCAGGGTGTTGGATCTGGGGTGCTCAGCTGTGCCTCTCCCTGCTCCCTGGGGATGCTCCAGAGCAAGGAGCAGCTCCTGCTGGTGCTTTTGGGAGGGCTCGAGTGGCCAGGCTCTGGCACTTGGCTTTGTCCTCTCAGCCCATCCATCCCTGCTGCCTGCCTGGCTCTGGCTTTGTCATTCCGGGGACATTTCCATTCTGCTGCTGCTCCCAGAGGACGTTTCTCTGACTCCTGCTGCCTTTTCTGGCTGTTTTCTGTATTCCAGAGCAGTGCTGCTGTTCTTGTGCTGTCATTTCACACCCGGGAGAGGAGCAGGGAGTGTGGGAGGGGAGGAATTCAGCAGGAATCCTCAGGTGCTTTAAAGGTCTCTGCCCTCACAGATCACTGAGCATCCCCTTCCCTTCCTGTTCCCTTTCAGTGAGAAGTTCTTACTCTGTAATTCCAATTAAAACCTTGCAGGGACCAGGAAAACGTTGCAAACCTGATTGCCTGAGAGCCCTGCTGTTGACATCAGTCCAAGACATCAAAGTCACCTCGAGATTCTGGGGCTTGTAACCCTTAGCAAAAGTCACCCCAGAACATTCTGAGCTGGAAGAGACTCAGAAAAATCACCAAGTCCAACTCCTGGCCATGCAGGACTGCCCAGCAATCCCACCCTGTGCCTGGGAGTGGTGTTGGCAGAATTTGGGGAATTCAGGTGCAGAATTCAGGGAATTCATGTGTAGAACTTGGGGAATTCAGGTGCAGAATTCAGGAAATTCATGTGTAGAATTTGGGAAATTCGAGTGTAGAATTTGGGAAATTCATGTGTAGAATGAGGGGAATTCATGTGTAGAAGGAAGGGTTTTTCCATTTACAGCCTGCAGCCCTTATTTTCCTCCTGGAGGGTTCCTGGTGCTGGGTGTTTCCTGTGAGCAGCACAAATTAAAGATGCTGAGCACGTGGGGCCCGAGGCCCCTGCCCTGACTGCAGTCAGACCCAGGGAGAGCTGGCTCTGAGGGGATGGAAATCAGAATGTGGCCCTGAAGGGATGAAGGAACCAGCTCTGAGCTGGGTTTGTGCCCTGTGGGTTTGGTCTGTGTGGGGAAGATGAATCTCTGTGGGTGCCTTCTTCATTTTATTGGGGTTTTTCAGAGAGTCAAGCACCCAGCAGCAGCAGGAGTCTGGCTCCCTTTTCTTCCATTTTCCTTCTATCCTGGATTTTACTGCAGAAGGAGAGGTGTGAAAATCCAGTTGTGTTCGGAGATCACTGGAGATTTTATCTTGGTGCTTTCTTGCAAAAATATAATTTAGTATAATTTAATTTAATTATAAATTTAATAAAATTTAGTAAATTCTTGCAAATCTTGGAGTAAGTTCTTGGAAGTAGGAGTCAGTTATCCAGTTGGGTCTGGAGATCACTGGAGATTTTCCTTTGGTGCTTACTTGGAGTAAATTCTTACAAATCTTGGAGTAAATTCTTGCAAATCTTGGAGTAAATTCTTGCAAATCTTGGAGTAAATTCTTACAAATCTTGGAGTAAATTCTTGCAAATCTTGGAGTAAGTTCTTGGAAGCAGGAGTAAGTTATTTCAAGGAGTGTCTTGCTTGTAGAGACCAGGGAGGTTCAGAGCTGAGCCCCTGACAGTTCTCTTAAATTTTGGGGCACAAAAGCCCAGCTGAAACCTCCTTTGTCTGCCTTGCATGGCTGGTGGGTTGCAGTGATTGCAGTTCCTGTGTTTGCCATTCTCCCTGGGTTTCCAGGAGCCTCCCCAGAGGCCAGGGATGAGGGATGGAGGCTTTCCCTGGCAATCTGGGCAGTGTTTACCCTGTCACTCACAGCTGATGCTCAAGGCCTTTGGACCCCCTGGCTGGGCTCAGATTCTTTCTGTTCCTCCCTTGGCATCGCCTGTTTTTGAGCTTCTGTGAGTGATGTCTGAATCTGGGGTTGTGTGAACTCTTCTGTTACTGGAGGGGCTCTGCTTTATTGCCTTCCATGGGCTGAAGGGGTGCTGAGCAGCAGGGAGCAGTGAGCAAGCTCAGTTCTCTCTTGCCTGAAGGCATTTTTGGTTCCTGTGCTTGCTGAGCAAACAGGGCACTGGATTAGCATGTTATTCTATTCCTGCTGGTTTGGTTATAAGAACATTCCAGGTTTTATTGGTGGTTCTGATGGTCCTGATGATGTTCTGGAGGTTCTTTCCCTGGCACTTAGCACACACTGGAAATGCTGCCACGAATTCCAGTGGCACTGGAGAGGGGATCAGAGAAAAGAATGAGAAATAATTCTTATCTTTGCTTGTTGCACTTGTTGTTGTGAACTCGTGGGATGTGTTATGGACATTTGTTTACCAAAGGGTGGTTTCTTAATTAATCAGTGGTGATGGTGTTTGGGCTGGAGGACCAATTAGGTCTTGTGTTGTGTTGTGTTTATAAGAATAAAGGGTTTTTTAATAAAGGTGGAGATGGGTTAGTTTTCATGGAGTTCTTACTAATTGTTGCCCCTTGCAACAGCACTTGAGGATCAAATCTGGGGCTGGGGGTGCTGCTGGGGCTGGGGGGGAGCAGGGATTGCTGCCTCTGAGGAAGAGGAGCAGCTCCTGGCAGGAATCCTGTGTCCCCTGCAGGATGCAGTTTGTGCTGCTCAGCACCCTGCCAGGACAGCCTGGCTGCTGCAAGAGCAGCCTGGAGTGCTGAGCTTTGACAAATCCTGCTTTCCTCCCCTGCTCCAAGTTCTTCCCTGTCACCCACCCAGATTTCTCTTCCAGCACGAGATTGTAACTTGCTTGGTTTTTAATTAAAGTTGTCCATTCTCTGATTTAATGGCTCCATAAAGCATCCCAGCTTACCCTGCCTCAGGTAAATGAAAATATTTGCTGTGGTAAATAGGACTATTAGTTTTATGATCCATAGCAATAAAAAGCTTTTATCAAGAATGTCGTCAAAAGAGGCATAAAATTGTGTTCCATGTAAAAACACTGGGATGTCTGGGAAGTTTTACTGCAATTCATAAATTTCTGTAGGAAAAGGTGTTAATAGGATCATGTTTTGCTGTGCCTTGTGGTCATTTAAAAATTAACAGCTCTTGTACAAGGAAGGGACGGGGTCACAGTGTGGACATAGTTGGAATGATTCCCTTTTCCCTGCACAGATTCCCCACATCAGCTTGTTCAGGAGCAGAATAGATCTGACTGAAACGAAGCAGAGGAGAAGCCTCTCTGAGTTCCCTGCCCGTGTTTTCGTGCTGCCACAGCTGCCTGGGCTCTGATTTCAGCCGGGGGGCCAAGCACACCCTTCCCTGGCACTCTGAGAGAACCCCAGGGATGGATGGGCTTGGCTGGGAGAGCCCCCCTGTCCCCCGGGGGGTGTGTTGGGTGAGACCCCCAGGGCAGGGGGGTTCCTCAGTGCCCAGGCTGGGCTGTTTGACAGAATAATTTGAATTATGTTTGCTCTGGAAGTGAACAGCAGCTGGTTTCCTTGCAGCAGGGGTGTCTTGCAGCTTTGGTGGCTTTATTTTAGGGTGTCCCTCCCCTGGAGGTGAATTTGGTGTCTTTATTTTAGGGTGTCCCTCCCCTGGAGGTGGCTTTGTGCACACTCTTCTTTATTTTGGGGTGTCCCTCCCCTGGAGGTGAATTTGGGCACACCTTTATTTAGGGATGTCCCTCACCTGGAGGTGAATTTGGTGGCTTTATTTTGGGATGTGTCTCCCCTGGAGGTGGCATTGGGCACACGTTTCTTTATTTTGGGATGTCCCTCCCCTGGAGGTGAATTTGGTGTCTTTATTTTGGGATGTCCCTCCCCTGGAGGTGAATTTGGGCACACCTTTCTTTATTTTGGGATGTCCCTGCCCTTTGGGCACATCTTCCTTTATTTTGGGGTGACCCTCCCCTGGAGGTGGCTTTGGGCACACGTTTATTTTGGGGTGACCCTCCCCTGGAGGTGAATTTGGGCACATCTTCCTTCATTTTGGGGTGTCCCTGCCCTTTGGGCACATCTTCCTTCATTTTGGGCTGTCCCTCCCCTGGAGGTGAATTTGGTGTCTTTATTTTGGGATGTGTCTCCCCTGGAGGTGGCTTTGGGCACACGTTTCTTTATTTTGGGGCATTCCACACCTGGAGGTGGCTTTGGGCACACCTTTATTTAGGGCTGTCCCTCACCTTTGGGCACATCTTCCTTTATTTTGGGGTGTCCCTGCCCTGGAGGTGAATTTGGTGTCTTCATTTTGGGCTGTCCCTGCCCTGGAGGTGAATTTGGGCACACCTTCCTGTATTTTGGGCTGTCCCTGCCCTTTGGGCACACCTTTATTTTGGGCTGTCCCTCCCCTGGGGGTGGCTTTAGGCACACCTTTATTTAGGGATGTCCCTCACCTTTGGGCACACCTTTATTTTGGGGTGTCCCTCCCCTGGAGGTGAATTTGGGCACACCTTCCTGTATTTTGGGGTGTCCCTGCCCTTTGGGCACGCCGTTATTTCGGGCTGCCCTGCGCTGCTCCCTGCCCGCTCTCCAGGATCTGCCATTCCCCAAAGGACTCCTCCATCCCCTCCTCCCGCTCCTGGCAGATTTAGGGAGCGGTTGCCATGGCGACGGGGCAGGAATTGGATCCGCAGCCCAGCTGGGATCAATCCCAGCTGCTGCCTCCTCCTCCTGCCGAGCACTCAGCGGATTTTTAATAAAGTGACCGTGCACAGGAGCCTTGTCTTTGTCTTGTTCAGCCTTTGTTGTGCATTAAAGCCCCAGGGCTTTCACCAGGATCTGCTTGGCTCTCGGGCTCTGCAGATCCTGCCCTTGCTCCACGAGCTGTGCCCCTCACATCCAGGAGATGTTTCTTTCCCGATGGTTTTTATTTCTGGAATTGGGTTTAATTGGTGGATCGTGGCTAGAGGTGAAGGAAATTAAAGGTACAGCCTGGGAGGATGGAGCCAGGGGTTTGGGCACTGGATTCATCCCTGCTGGGCTTTGTTTGCCCTGAAATTTTGGATGTTTTGATTTTGGGTTTTGATTCTGGGGTTTTTTGATTCTGGGTTTTTATTACTATTATTATTATTCTGGATTTTTTTGGATTCTGGGTTTTCTCTGGGCTTTGCTGCAGTAAAGCATCGTTACCAGGGTTACCTGTGACAGGATTCCTGCTCCTGGGGACACCCTGTGAGGCAAACCCCATCCAAATTCCCTCCTGGGCTCAGAGTGGGAGGGAGAGCCCTTAGAACTGAGTTTAGCCCTTAGAACTGAGTTTAGCCCTTGGTGGGAGCTGCAGTGTGGGCCCCCCCCCCCCGGGGATGTGATGTGGGGTGACCCCAGTGCTGGAGTGGGGTGAGGATTCCAGGAGGTGAGCATTCCTGAAGGGGAGGATTCCAGGAGGTGAGCATTCCTGAAGGGGAGGATCCCGGGAGGATTTCAGTCCTTGCTGAGCTCCAGGGCTCCGGGTGGGGCTGGAAAGGAGCAGTGGTTTTGTGGGAAGGGAGGGATGTGAGGGGCTGAGCTCCCATTTATCTGAGGGAATAGAGCCCCACAGTAAATCCCTAATTGGGCATATTTAAGGGTTCCAGGATGCTCCTTTTGTGGAGCCAGAGCAGTGTGAGCGCTCGTATTCCTGTTCCAGGTGTGTCACCTTTGGAATTTGGGCAGCCACAGACCCAATTCCCAATAATTGACTTTATTTCCTTTATTTCCTGCCCGGGTACAGCCTCCTGCCTTAAGCTCAGTCTGAGCCCAGCAGGGACACAGCCTCCCTGCCTATTACCAAAACCACGGCTTAATTTGAGCTCATTTCTTTTGTTGAGATGCAAAACTAATTATATTGAACTACAGATGAACAGGAAGTTGCATTAGCAAATTTGTTGTCTTTTTTTTATTTTTTTTTTTTAATCAATGGGGAATTATTCAGCATTTTTTGGGGGCTGGGGAACTTTATAGCCAGATAAAAGATATGGGGGAGGGCAGAGCTATAAAAAGTGTTATTGTGTGATTATGAAGAGGCCTTTTAATGCAGTTATTATGTGATGCTAAAAAGGCCTTTATTGCCTGAAGTTGGAAGCAGAATACAAATGGGCTCGCAGTGTCTGTTAAACGAAGAGTGGAAAAAAATAGTCCCCATTTCCCTGAGCTGCAGAGCAAAAATAACGATTAAGCAGTGATTAAAAGCAGCAGTGCTGGCTTTGTTTGTGAGCTCACAGCCCGAGCTGAGGGTGGGGATGGCTGGTGAGATTGCAGGTGTGAAAAAGGCCAGCCACGTGTTTTTGAAAATTTTAAAAGTTCAATAGTAATAAAATGGTTATAAAAATAGCAGTATAGTTAGAGTAATAATAATTTGGACAATTAGGATGAGGACAATATGAGGCAATAAAAACAAAGAGTTATGGACAGTCTGG
>JAYDZK010000091.1:5699796-5712595 GCA_034509185.1 Euphonia xanthogaster
GGCTCTTGTCTTGCCCCCCTGGCTCTTTCCTTGCCCCTCCTGGCTTGTCTTACCCCTCTGTCTCTTTCCTTGTCCCCCTGCCTCCTTCCTTGCCCTCCCGGCTCTCTCCTTGTCCCCCTGGTGTTGTGGTGTTGTGAGGGTCCCCAGGTTGAGGTGAGAGATGAGAATTGACTCCCCAAGTTCTCAGTGGCTGATTTATTATTTTATGATATGATATGATATTATATTATATTAAAAGAATTTATATGCTAAAGCTGTACTAAACTATAGAGAAGGGATATATCAGGAGGTTAGAAAAGAGTGATAATAAAAACCCATGACAGACTCAGAGAGTCCGACACAGCTGGCTGGGATTGGCCATTAAATTAAAACAATCCACATGCTGGGTGTAAACAATTCTCCAAGTCACATCCCAAAGTAGCAAAACAGAGAGAAGCTGAAGCTTCCCACCTTATTAGGAGAAGAAATCCTGGCGAAGGGATTGTTCATAAAATACCAGGGTAACAGGCATGCTGTGGGCAGTGATTCCCTCAGACCTTGATCCTCCCTCAGGAGCAAGGAGATCTCTGGGATTTGGGGTTTCTGTGCTCCCCTCGGGCTGGAGGCAGGAGCACAGCTCCAGGCGTGCTGGGAGAGCTGCAGTGACCTTCTCCTTTCCCGTTTTCCAGAAAAGCTGATGTTCAAGAACGCCCCCACCCCCCAGGAGTTCAAGGAAGGGGACGACGCTGTGATCGTGTGCGACGTGGTCAGCTCGCTGCCCCCCACCATCATCTGGAAGCACAAAGGCAGGGATGTCATCCTGAAAAAGGATGGTAAGGGCTTGCTTCTCGTCCATCTCCCTCCCACACTCGATGCTGGTGGTCACAGGGGATGGAGAAGCAGCCTGTGCCTGACCCGAGGCCCTGGGATGTGAATTTAGTCAGCCCAGGTGCTGTGGGTTGCCAGTGGCAGGGCAATCCCGTTCCCACTGAAGTGGCCACCAGGCTTTGGCACCAAAATCAGCCAAGGAATGCTGGAGAAAAAGAAAAACCAGCTGAAAGAAGTGCCATCAGACAGAAAAGCTGGGTGTTGTGGCAGCCTCCACCTTGCTGAGGGAAAGGGGCTGAAAGCTCCTTGCAGGAACATTTCCCTTTCTTCCCAAGTGCTCCAGGCAGCCGTGTCCAGAGGGGCTGGCACAGGCCCTGGCCCCAGCTGAGCAGGTTCCCCACAGCTGGCACACGGGGGGTGAGTCTGCAGCCCTTGGGCAGGGGGATGAGTCCCAGGCTGTCGCTGGCTGATGTGATGCTGTGCAAAGGTGTCTGAGGGACCTCACGCTGGGGCTGAAGCCCCTTCTGCTGTGGGTTAGGCTGGGAGCACAGAGCCCACCCCGGGAGGAGAATCTGGGGGTGAAAATCCTGTTGGTTGAGATAAAAACAGTTTGATAAAGCAAAGCAAACCAAACCAAGGAGTTCCTCCAGTGCACCCCATCATTCAGCCAGGTCTGCTGTGTCCCCCTGGGTCTGTTCACCTCCCTGAGCACAGCCCCAGAGCAGGGGCAGAGGCAGCTCCAGCAGCATCTCCACTTCTGGTGGGGAGGGAGGTTTTGTGCAGAGGGAGAGGCTGGAGTGAGCTTCCCTTGCCTGCCTTTGTGCTTTGCAGTGCGCTTCATCGTCCTGTCCAACAACTACCTGCAGATCCGGGGCATCAAGAAGACAGATGAGGGCACCTACAGGTGTGAGGGGAGGATCCTGGCCCGCGGGGAGATCAACTTCAAGGACATCCAGGTCATCGTCAACGGTGAGGGCTCGGAGCAGCGCCTCACCCCAGGCTGCTGCAGGAGGTGCTGCCTCCCATTCACACCATCCTCTTCCTCTGCTGTGTCCAATGAAAACGTCCCCGGGATGCAGGGAGTGTTTGCCAGGTGTTTACAGGAAAATAACACCTGGGGGAACCTGAAGGTTGGAGTGAGGAGCTGTGCTTGGTGCCACTCACAAGTGGTTCTGGCCACCACAGTGATTTCTTTTGTGTCTCCCCTGTGCTGAGGGCTTTGGCCATGCCTCAGACTCTCTGATCAAACCCTGCAGGTGGTGCTGACGGGGTTTTTGGGTGAGTGGTGCCACCAGAGGTGCACAGGAGCTGCCTGTGGCTCACGCCTTTGTCCTCTCCAGCTCACCCTGGCTCTGCTCTCTTGCAGTGCCTCCCTCTGTGCGTGCCAGGCAGAGCACCATGAATGCCACTGCCAACCTCAGCCAGTCTGTCACCCTGGCCTGTGATGCTGATGGCTTCCCCGAGCCCACCGTGTCCTGGACAAAGTAAGATGCTGTGTGCAGGGTCCTGCTGGCCTGGGGGTGCCTCCCCTGCACAGCCAGCCCGAGGGAGGGGATGTTCTGCCTGGGATGAGCTGATTCTGCTCACAGCAATGGCCTCGTGATGGGGCTGAGGTCACCTTGTTGTATTTTCTGGGGCCCCTGGAGAAAGGAAGGAATGATGAGTCTGACTCCGTGTTCTCAGAAGGCCAATTTATTATTTTATGGTCTATATTATATTAAAGGATGCCATACTAAACTATACTGAAGAATAGAGAAAGGATACAGACAGAAGGCTGAAAGATAATAATGAAAAACTCCTGACTCCTTCCAGAGTCCTGACACAGCCTGGCACTGATTGGTCATTAAATCAAAACAATTCACATGAAACCAATGAACTTGTGGGTAAATAATCTCCAACCACATTCCAAAGCAGCAAAACACAGGAGAAGCAAATCAGATCATTATTGTTTTCTTTTTTCTCTGAGGCTTCTCAGCTTTCCAGGAGAACAATCCTGGGCAAGGAGATTTTCCAGAAAATGTGACACCACTTTCTGCTGTGGGTTAGGCTGGGAGCACAGAGCCCACCCAGGGAGGAGAATCTGAGGGTGAAAATCCTGTTGGCTGAGATAAAAACAGTTTGATAAAGCAAAGCAAAGCAAGGAATTCCTTCAGAGTTCCCCATTGTTCAGCTGTGCCCCCTCCCAGCTCCCGGCATTGCCCTGCCAGGCAGTGATTCCCACTCCAGGGACTCTGTTCTTGGAATTCTGCAGCCTTTGGTGAAGGTTAGGAGCACAAATGGACCTGGAAAAGCTGATGGCAGCTTGGAGTGGTGCCTTGGTGGCAAGAAACCACCTTTGGTGGGGTGACAGCTCCGTGGTGTGCCAGGACGTGGGAGCTGCAGCTGCCTGGGGCAGGAAGGGGTGGGAATGGGTCCCCAGCTGAGCTCTGGAGCCCACGGGGAGAGGAGAAGGGGCTGATCCCTCTGTAACTGCATGGACGGGCCTGAACCAGGCTGGGCTGGCTTCTGCCACCACAGCCCCGTGTGCTCTGTGCCCCCAGGGATGGAGAGCCCGTGGAGGAGGTGGAGGAGGAGGAGGACAAATACAGCTTCAACTCGGATGGCTCCGAGCTGGTGATCCACAGGGTGGACAAGAGCGACGAGGCCGAGTACATCTGCATTGCTGAGAACAAGGCTGGGGAGGCCGATGCCACCATCCACCTCAAAGTCTTTGGTAACAGCCCCTGGCAGCCCAGCTGGCTGCTGGGCACCCCGGGGGGAGCTGGGGCAGCTCTCTGTCCCACTCGATGCTGCTGCTGTGCCTGTGCCCCTCTGCCATCCCGGGCGTGTTGGGGGGGGAGCCCATCCCAGCTCCAACACGGGCAGGGCTGGTGGGTCAGACCCTCAGGCTGCTGGGAATGTCCTCCAGGGCATTTCCTGGAGTCCTGATCCACCAAAGCTGCTGTTGAAAGGGGTTTAGCACTGGAGTGGGGCTTGGTGCAGCCTGGACAGGGAGGTGAGCTCCTCCCCACCAGTGTGGGGGTGACCTCAGGCTTGAAGGGGTGAATCAGGAGCTTTCCTGCCTCCCAGGAGTCTGGAAGTGTTGGGGAGTATGGAATTCCTCCTGCCTTGTGTGCAGCCACCTGCCCAAGCTGCTTGGCAAAGGGCTGATTTGGGGCAGGGAGGTGGAAGAGGGAGCTGGAAATCCCAGGGGTGAGCATTTGTACCCTCTTAACTGGCTGCTCCTTGGAGCCTCAGCTGTGAGGATGAGCACAAGAGGTTTTCCAGGTCCTTCCCTTCTGCTGAAAGTCCCTGTGCTCCTTCCCAGCTGGCAGGAAATGCTGGCAGATTCTCCCCGGCACTGCTGGTGCCAGGCGGGCTGAGCCCCACCTGAGCCAAGGCTCCTTTTCCTTCTCCTCCCCAGCCAAACCCAAAATCACCTACGTGGAGAACAAGACGGCCATGGAGCTGGAGGAGCAGATCACGCTGACCTGCGAGGCCTCGGGGGACCCCATCCCCTCCATCACCTGGAGAACGTCCAGCAGGAACATCAGCAGCGAGGAGAAGGTAAAGGGACAAGCTGGGCTTGGCACAGCACCCTGGCCTGCCTGCCCTGGCCCTGCTGGGGCACGGGGGGACTGTGCTGCTGCTGGGGCACTGCCATGCCTGGGGCACTGCCACACCTGGGGGATTGTCACACCTGGGGCACTGTCACACCTGCCACACCTGGGGCACTGCCACAGCTGGGGCACTGTCACACCTGGGGCATTGTCACATGTGCCACACCTGGGGCACTGCCACACCTGGGGCACTGCCACACCTGGGGCACTGCCACACCTGGGCCAGTGCCACACCTGGGGCACTGCCACATCTGGGGCATTGTCACATCTGCCACACCTGGGGCACTGCCACACCTGGGGCATTGTCACATGTGCCACACCTGGGGCATTATCACACCTGGGGCATTGTCACATGTGCCACACCTGGGGCATTATCACACCTGGGGCATTGTCACACCTGGAGCAGTGCCACACACCTGGAGTAGTGCCACAGGTGCCCTCCTGTGAGAGCCACCTGGGCTCTGAGCAGCTGGGGAGTCCTTCTGCAATTCCTGCTGTGTTCACTGCGGGGAATTCAATTGGGGAGACCCCAAAGCCTGTTCAGAGCAGTTCCTCCAGCTGCAGGGAACATCTGGCAGGGGGGATGAGCCCCCTGAGCCCAGAGCTGGCCGTGCTGGGCAGGTGGCAGGTGGGGGCTGCTCCCTCTCCAGGAGCCACAGTGAGCCTGTCCATCCCTCCATGCTGCCCTCTGACACTGCACATCCCCCAGGCACAAAAGCCTGCCTGCCTTTTGTGCTCTCCTCTTCTGTTGATCCCATCAACACCATTTTGTTCTTAAAAGGCAAAAATAATTAGCAGTTTGTTTTTTTTTTCTTCTTGAAAGAGGGTGCTGGTGGTGTTATTGGTGACAGCTCCTTTAATTAGAGCAGGCTGGGTGTGCTGCTGCCCTGGAGATGTTTCATGAGTGATCAGGAGGCAGAATTTGGAGCCAGAGACAGAAGCAGGAGTGAGGAGTTGCTCATTAATGAGTGAGTTGTTGCTCATTAATGACCTCCTAATAGCAGGATGCTTCAGGGCCCAGCTGCCTTGGCCATGCCGGGGCTCTGGCTCAGTGTGGAGGCAGCAGGTGACACTCTGAAAGTCTTGGAGCAACAGAGGTGTCCAGTGTCCCTTGTCCCCACAGCTGCTGTCCTGCCCTGCAGCTCCTAAATGAGCTTTTTTAATTGCCCCCATGACGTCAGCCCCTCCCCACGTTGTCTGTGTGTAACTTTATTAATCAGGGTGCCAGAGTTCTCCAGCTTCAGTCCTTTCTCAGCATCTCTTGGATCCCAGGGCTGCTGTGAATCCCTGCAATGTTCAGGGAATGTTTCCAGCGCCTGCAGGAGCTGCAGCCTGACTGGGGCACCTGTTTGGGCAGGATTGGAGGTTATTTATTCGTGGGTTTGTCTCTGTTAGGGGAGCCCTGGGAGCTGCCAAGGGCTCCAGAGCTGCTGGCTCTGGAGTTTGGATCCCAGCCATGGGCAGACTTGGGCAGGGAGGGGAATGCAGAAGCTGAATCAGTGGTAGAGGAGCCCCCCCTGAGCCCAGTGCAAAACTGCTAACTCATTTTTGCTGGTTTTTGAGACTCTGCTTGCTGCTCTCAGTGGGTGATCAATAGCAAGGGGAATATTCATGCTCTGACACTTGGAGATGGGGGAAAAGCCAAGGTTTGAGGTGCTGCCATGTGTTCATGGGCTGGTTCAAACCTTCAGGGCAGACATTATTTTATCATATCCCATGCACTTCCTAGGCTGGATTATTTTGTGTGTGTGTGTGCATTTTGTTTTGGTTTGTCTTGTACTTCTCTCATTCTCTCTCTTGTGCTCTAAGTTGAGGGAAACCTTTCAGATGTCCAGAAAACCCTGAGGTCAGAACAGCTCTATAAATACTCTACTACACAATCTATCAGAATATTTAATTCTATTAAATATTCTGTTGCAAATGCATATATTCAGTTTATTCTCCACATTCATCCAGGGGAGTGGATGGTCTTTGGTGCAGGACAAACAATGCTATTTTTAGCATTATCAAGCCTACTTTTGAACATTTCTGCTATCCAGGTCCTTGGACTCCTCTCTCTTGCTTTGTGTGGTTTGCTCTTGTAACCATCCCTCAGTGAAGGTTTTTAGAGGTGTAGAGATGCCTGAACTCCCACAACATTCTGGAAAACCTGCCCAAAGCCCCAGAGGAAAAGGCAGGTTTAGTTCAGCTGTGCCTCCTGGCAGATTTTGGGCTGTCCCAGCCTGTGAGAGCTCGGGGAGCCCCTGTGGGGACATTGCTGGGTTTGTCACCCAGCAGTGCAGCTCAGCCTGTGGGGATGGGAGGGGAAAGCTCTGCAGGTCCCTGATCCTTCATCCAGGGCTGGATCTCCTGGGAGCTGCTCCCCCTGCCCACCATTCCCTGCAGGGCAGAAAACAAGGGAGCCTCTTCTCACCAAGGGAGTGAGGAGCAGAGGGATCAGCTCTGACTTCTCCTTCCTGCATCCCAAACTCAGGCTCCCTGCTCCTGCAGCAGGGAAATGCAGATTTCTGCATGGATCTGACTGGCTTGGCTGAATTCCAGGGGTGTGTGACAGGTGAATTCCTGGGAACAGCCCAGCCCATCCTTCCTCTGGTGTCTGGGCTGCTGTTGCTGCCCTGCAGCCTCTCTCAGCTCTGTGCTGCTGGCAGCCAAGGCAGATGGAGGAGTTTTCCACAATTTAGGAATCTGAAGGTGCCCAAGGCCTTGGATTCCCCCTCATTCCCTGCCTGGTGCTGGCAGGAGCTGCTCTGTCTCTGTCTGGGTGAGGAACAGTTAGTCTGGGATGCTCTCTTTTCTCTGCACAAAAGATAAAACTTTATTCTTTTTCTTTTGTGTTGACTTAATTTCAGGTTAATATCCATAAAATAAACATGGATGGAAACCACATATGAACAAGGAGTTAGCCCTGCTTGCTTCTGCAGGCTGCAGACACTGTTTCATGGTGCAGACACTATTTCATTTTCACTATTTCACAGCACAGGCAGGACCCAGTGTGCTCACATAAATAAGAACAGACTCAAAATCAGGTTATTGTGTCCTGCAGTATTTCATCTCCGAGGGTAATTTTGACATCTCCAAGTTGGCCTCAGCATTGGTAAGAAACTCTGAACCATGGAATCACAGAATGGTTTGGGTTGGAAGGGACCTTCAAAGGCCATTCAGTCTCCCTGCAAGGAGAAGGGACATCCTCAGTTCCCCTGGGGTGGGGAATGGGGCTCTGCCTCTTTCCCCCTCCCAAGGGTCACTGCAGAGAAGCTCTGAGCCTTTGGGAATGGGCTCTTCTCCTTCTTCATCCTCCTTCAGGTTGATGGGAAGTGTCTCCCTGTGCTGAGAATGCAGAGAGCAGCAGTGGCAGGGGACTCACAGGGACATCCCTGGGACTGGGCAGAGGGATTCCTGTGCATCACTGGGCTCATCCTGCTTGGCTCTCAAGCAGGATAAATGCACCCAGAGCTGAGCAGCCCCTGGGAGTGTCCCAGCCCTGCTCCCAGTGCCAGCCAGCCCCGTGCTGTCCCCAGAGGCACTGTCAGAGAGGTGTGTGTCCCACCTGTGCTAGCTCAGTCTCTGCTCCTGGCAGCAGCTTCTGATCCTCATTCCCCCAGCCTCCATCTCCATCCCTGTCACCCGTGTGTGCTGTGACACCCCCTCAATGTCACTGTGCCTCACAGCCAGTGCTGCCATCCTGGCTCTCGGGCTGGCAGGTGATTCTTGACTCCTGGACAAACCCCAGAGAGCTGAAATATAAATTATAGGGGGGGATGGAGCACAGCAGCCTGGCTCTCTGTGAGCCACAGGGAGCGTGGTCCTTGCTGCTGGTGGCTTTCCCTGAGTGGGAGGTATTTGCTGTGCAGCAAGGTTTGGGCATGCTTCACTGCTGTGGGGCCAGGTGCTGCCTCCCTGAGCACAGGGAGCTGGGGCTCCTCTGCACCTCTGGGGCTGCTCCTCCTCCTGGCACAGCCTGCATGGAACCAGCCTCCAAATGCATGATGAGCACGTTAATCAGCGTTAATTAATCAGTGTGGGGTGGCACAACACTGGCTCTGTCCTCTGCAGTTCAGTGGCCAGAGGCACTTCCTGAGCACCAGGTGTGTAGGGAAGGTGAGATGTGACACAGGGAACAGTCCCTGATGTAATAAATCAGTCTTGAGGTGCCATCAGCCTTTTTTAGCCATGTAAAGACCAAGGCAGAGCTGTGCAATGGTGAATGCCAGCCTCAAACTGCTGGGAAAGGGAAGCTGTGATCCCCCCACCCCACACAGGAGATGTTCAGCTTGGAGCCTGCATGTGCACACAGCTCAATGTGCTGCAGACACTGGTACCTGAAAGCAACCTTTGACAACCTTTTATTGCTTTTTTTCTGTTGTTGTTGTTGTGTTCTATATCTGTTCTCTCCAGGCTTCGTGGACCCGGCCCGAGAAACAAGAGGTATCAGATTACCAGAGCTTTAGCAAAACCTCTCTAGGTTGTTGGTTTCTGGTTTCTCTTCTAAGCATTACAGATTAACAAACCTCTAGTGCAGTAACCAACTAAACAAGCATTAATCTGCCCCAGTGAAATGCCAGCACGTACAAGGTGCAGCTTCTAGAGGTAGAAATTGCTTGGCATGTAGTGGTGCAATTTTTGGAGGAGCAAAGTAGCTGTGTTGGGAGTGAGGAACTCTGCTCGTCACTTCAAAACTAAAGGAAAGGCAATTCAAATGAAAAGCAAATGTAAAATGCTCTTTTCACCATTTTTTTCTATGCTGCCAGTGTGAATCATCCTCTCTTTCAGAGAGGGAGGAATTAGCACCAACCTGTTTTTTGGGAAAGTCATTTTTCCCCAGGAAAGCCTCCTCTGCTCCAGCCAACTCACCTATTTGCTCATGGCACTCCTTCAGTTTGACCTTCTGTGTAAAGGAAGCTGCATCACGTTCCATTTCCAAACCAATGCAGAGAAACCTTGCACAAGGGGCATTTCTCCAGAAAATGCTCCAAATTGCTCAATTATTTTCATCTGTCTTTGGTCTGCAAGGGTCAGCGAGGGGGAGGTGGGATAATGCAGGGACTGGGGTTGGTGCAAATGGGGTTTGATTTTATTTCACATTCAGTTCTGTGCTATAATAATAATAATAATAATAATAATAATAATGCAGCTGATTTGTAGCCCTCTTGCTTCAAAATGGACCAGAAGGAAAGTTCCCCAGCAAATAACAGGGGTCAGGTGGAGAACAAAATGAGCTGTCAGAACTGGGTGACTCGGATTTGTATTTTTAGGATCAACTTTGTGGAGGCTCTGATTTTTTAAATGATTTTGAAGCCATCCTAAATCCCAGAGACTGAGCACAGTGAAGCTGTAACTTGAGCACCACCCAGCTGTGTTTCATGAGGAGATCCTGCCCGTTCTTCCTTCACAATAATCTGCTGGCCTGTGGCAGGTGGAGGCTTCAGATTCTCAGAGCAGTGTGCACTGAGGAATTTGGAATCTGAGTAGCTGCATCTCTCCAGGACTCACAGGAATCCCTGTCCCAGCTGTCCCCTCCCTGCCCCAGTGCTTTCTCTGTGCTCTCTCTCTCCAGCTTTTGATTAATATCAGCACTAATACTATTAAGTTGGCTGTCTCTAAATTTCTTACTGCCTCTGTGTCTTACAATTCCCCAGTGGGGTGCAGGATATCTCTCTGAAATTGCTTTTAAATTGCTTTAAAGTTGCCTGGGGGCTTTTAGCAGTGGATTCCAGCGGCAGGATGAAGGTCAGGGAATGTTTGGCATTAAATATTTCACTTTTACTGGAGGAATTTTGGGTGAGGAGGTGAAGTCAGTCCTGGCAGCATCTCTGGGTACCCCCAGTCACACCCCGGACTGGTAACTGGGAATGTGTGCAGCCTTAGGAATATTCAGGGCTGCAGTTAAATACAAATATCAAACACTGCTCTGCAAGCACAGAGCAAGGAGAGAGCCCTCCTCTTCCTCAGTGCAATTCCTGCCTGGGCTGGGTTTTTCATGGGTTTGTGGGGAGCAGCTGAGGAGCAGGCAGGACTGTGCAGAATTATCCCTGGCTGCTTGTTTGGGAAAGCTGAAAGCTCCAGGAGGTGCAGGGCAGGGGGATAAATGCATTTATTTGTCTCTGCTCTCCCCCTGTGGCCCTGAGCTGTTGGGCCCTTGCCCAGCTGTGGCCACAGTGGCTGTGCCCCAGGGCATGGCCAGAATTTGGGGGCAGTGCCTGCAGCAGGATGAGCTGCAGTCATTGGCAGCAGAGGGAACATCCTGCTCTGGTCTGAGGAGCGATCCCCTGGCTCCCTGAGCTGCTCTCCCCAGAGCTTGGATCTTCTTATTTTGATAGCCCAGATCCTTGCAATTGGGGCATTGGAGTAAAAGGGTTGCAGATGTCAACATCTGGCTCCCAAATTCCCGCCTGTCCTGTCTCCAGCAGCCAGAGCCCCTGGTGGGCTGCAGCAAACCCGAATGTGCTTTCTTGGCTAGGCTTTTTCTCTTCCTTAGAGTGTCTTCCCTGATCTCTCTTTTTCTGCCCTTTTGCCTTTTTGCATTAAAAAACCCAAGCTTTATTTTCAGGATCAGTTGCATTGCTCATGAAACTCTCCCTGACCATGATTTCCTGGCTCTCCTTTGGGGTGGATCTTGAGGAAGTGGGGAGAAAGGCAGGAGCCATTGGGGGTAAAACTGCCTTTTCCAGAATCACCTCTGGTGATCCCACACTGGTGTTTTGTCCCTTCCACTCTTCTGGTGAGGTCCCAGAGACAAATATTGAGAATATTCCCAGGTCTGGAGTCCTGGCACCCATGGGTGCTGCTGGGATGAGCTGGGGTTTGGAGGGAAATCAGAGTCAGGCAGAAGGAGAGCAGAGCAGCCAGCCAGGGCAGTGAGATAAAAGCAGGTTTTGCTGGTGTGGTGCCACAGTATTTCATGTCAGGCTCTGAAATGGTGCCCACAGCACCCCATGTCCATGAGTAACTGCTCCAGGACAGGGATGGAGCCTGTGGCTCATGGCACTGGCCAGGGATTGCAGCAGGGAATTGCAGGAGAGAGGAGAAAAATACACCCAGTTGTTGGTGTGTCATCAAAAGAAACTATTTTTGTGCATTTGAAACTGGCCTGGTGCCCATGAGCTGATGCTGGAGCTCACTGAGGTGACAAAGGACATTTATTTGTAGGAACTTTGTCAGCCTCAGCACAGACTGAGGCTTCAGCTCAGCACAGAGAGGCTCAGGCCCAGAGGTGTGAGATACCAGAGATGCTTTTTGTGCACTTGGCTGTTGGAAATCCTCAGGGTTTTACTCATTTATCAGCGCTTGTCCTGCACCTTCCAAGGAAACAGATGCTCCTGGAGAGTGGCAGGAGGCAGCAGCAGGCACAGCCCTGAGGGTGCCACATTGACTCCCTGGTGTTTGTGCTGCAAAATCAGAAATGAGAGGAGGGAGTTGGAGCTTCCAGGCTGAGGCAGGAGCAGCAGGAGGGGGAGAGGAGTCCCTGGCTTTGTGTTTTCATGGATGTGGTGACAGACTGGAGAGGGAACCACGCAGCCTGGGGTGGCTGGCTGGGTGCAGTCCCCTGGGATTTCACATTCCTTGTTTCTCTCTGTCAGGGGCATCCCCACACTCTCTTGGTGTGGGAAATGGTTCTGGAATTTTCTTGAGGCAGGGCTGTCTCTAGAGGCTTTCTTGCCCTTTTCACTGCCCTTTCCTCTCTCGCTGTGCCACGTTCAGGTGAAAGTTCTGAGCTTCCTTTTTGCCTGATTCAGCTCTGAGCTCTGGATCTGTTCTTCCCTCCCCATTTCAGGGGCACTGAGATAAAACCAGTATTGCTGGGAGGACAGGAAGGGCTGGGTCCTCTGACTGGAAGCTTTTGGGGAGCTTTCCTTTTTTTTTCTTTTCTCTTTGCATGCTGGCAAAACTTTTTAAGCAGAGCTGGATCTCTGCAGTTCCCACCCTGGGGAGAAGCTCTGTTCTCAGACCCGTGGTGGTCTCAGCCATGTGGTAGCTGAGACTTTGCTCCTTCTGATGTTTCCCCTTCCCCTGAGTGCTCTGAGCCACTGCACACACAGTGACAGGGAGCTGCCCCTGGTGCTCTCACCTGGCCTCAGGTGAGGGATCTGCAGTGCTGGGGGCTGGCTCAGGCAGGGGGTGTGCCCTGCTGGGGCTGCCAGGGGCAGGCTGTGTGCCATCCCAGGGCTGCCTGGGGCAGGCTGTGTGCCATGCTGGGGCTGGGGCAGGCTGTGTGCCATCCTGGGCTGGGGCAGGCTGTGTGCCATCCCAGGGCTGGCCGCCTGCCCTGCCTGCCCTGCCTTGCTGGGCTGTGTCGTGCCCTGCCCTGCCAGCCCTGCTGTGCCCTCCCTGCCCTCCCCTGCCCTTCCCTTCCCTGCCCTTCCCTTCCCTGCCCTGCCCTGCCCTCCCTTCCCTTC
>JAYDZK010000091.1:5715176-5727640 GCA_034509185.1 Euphonia xanthogaster
GACACCCAGGACTGCAGAGCCCTGTGGAGGGGACAGAGTGACACCCAGGACTGCAGAGCCCTGTGGAGGGGACAGAGTGACACCCAGGACTGCAGAGCCCTGTGGAGGGGACAGAGGGGACAGAGTGACACCCAGGATGCTTTTGCTGCACTGCCCTGGCTGTTCTCTTTTGGAGAAGGGACTGGGAGTCTCCACCCTCTTAGAGAGGAGACAAAATTAAGATCTGTGCACTAATTAACATCTTTAAAGCCTCCTGAGCCCTGTCGGAGGCTCAGCCCTGCCCTGGTCCTGTGCTGCACCAGCCCAGGGGCTGTGGGATGTTCCTTTGCCAGCTCTGTGTCTCACGGCTGCTGTCCCTTGTCCCCAGACACGCCCTCCTCGCCCTCCATCGGCAGGGTGGAGCCCTATTCCAGCAGCGCCCAGGTGGAGTTTGAGGAGCCCGAGGCCACGGGCGGGGTGCCCATCCTCAGGTACAAGGCGGAGTGGAGGGCCCTGGGCGAGGGGGACTGGCACTCCAGGCTCTACGATGCCAAGGAAGGTAGGAGTGACAATGAAAACGGGCTCCTTCCCCACCAGCACTGAAAAACCCTGGCTTTCCTCTAGGGAAAAGCCAGGGAGGGTGGAGGGTTCTGGCTGGATGCTCCAGACAAGTTTTTAAGCATTTTTACACTTTGAACATTTGCTGTGAGTGGCACGTGGAATTTTCAAGTGGAGATGAGGGTTGGGCTTTGCTGAGAGCTCAGTGCCAGCAGGGTGAAGAACCCTGGGCTTGGAATTACAGTTTTCACTTGCTGCTTCCCACAGGAGGCCTTTGAGCCCTCATCTGTCACCCCTTGGTCCCCCTTGGAAAATAAACTCAGCTATCCCAGCAGCAAACCCGTGCTGCTGAGGTGACCCATAGCAGTGCTTGTGGCACAAAATCCATCCTGGAGTCAAATAAAGCAAAAGAATTTTGATCTGGGGAGGGCTGTGAAAGGGAGAGCTCTGCTCCAGAGCTGCATCCTCCACCACCAATCCCATGTGGAGCTGAAATTCCTCTTTTGTTCCCCACTGCAGTGGTGTGATCCCAGCTAGAGCCAGGTCTGTTTATCCCTTTTCTCCCCGCGTGGGGAAAACAAAGTTTGTTCGTTCCTTTCTGGGAGTCCTGAGCTTTTCTCTGCTTTCTCTCCCCCCAGCCAACGTGGAGGGCACAGTGACCATCACGGGGCTGAGGCCTGAGACCACCTATGCAGTGAGGCTGTCAGCAGTCAATGGCAAGGGCGTGGGGGAGCTCAGCCTGCCCGCCGAGTTCAAGACGCAGCCAGTCCGTAAGTAGAGCCCAGGCTCCCTGTGCTGCTCCCCTGCAGCCTCTGCCGTGCATGGATCTCACCTCTTCTCTCTCACAGACCTCTCTGCTCCTCTGTTTCCTCCGTGGCTTTGGGCTGGGGTGGGATTTGCTGGTGATGGGAAGGTTTCCTTGAAGGGAGGAGGTGGAGGAGTTGTTTGACGTGCGCTGGTTGGTGTTTGCAGTTCAGCCTTGGTGGTGCCAAGGAGAAGGGGCTGGGAAGGAGAATTTTAATGAGGAGAAGCAGCTGAGGAGGGTTTTGGTCTCAGAGAATGTGATGTCACTGTCACGAGGTTTGTTTTCCACAGTGAGGTGTTCAGCACAGGACTGGCCTTGGGCTGTGCAGGTGAAGGGAGGGAGGGTTGCTCTGTTCTGCACATGCTGCATTGGGATGCCCCTGCAGCTCTGGAGGGGATTCCATGGATTCCTCAGGCTCTTCTCTGCTCTGCCTGGGCCATTTCCATGTTCTGCTGTGGCCCAGCACTGTCCTCCTGTTCCAGGGAGGAGTTAAACCCCAGGGAGCTCTTCAGGGTAGGCAGGAGAGCAGGAGGAAAGGATGAAAGGTGGAGTGGGCAGGGCAGGTGTGACCAGAGCAGGCAGGCAGAGATGTTTACCTGGTTCTTTCCCTTTGCTCCTGCATCCAGCCCTGACTGCTGTTCCCAGCCCTGAGCTGGAATTCTCTCTCCAGACCCCTCTGCTGGACCCAGGGCTGCCCCTGCCCACCCCGAGCATGTCTGGAGTCCCCTGAGCTGTGCCCAGGCTCTGCCCATCCCTGCTCAGCAGGGCACACCTGGGATGCTGATTTTCCAGCTCCATATTCTCTGTCTCCTCACATCTTCTGCATTTATATTTTTTTTTTGTTTTGTTTTATGTGTGTCTATCTCTGTGTTTTTATTTCATTTTTGGTCTGTGTCCCATCCATGGATAAACTGCAGGCATCCCTCACCCACGTAAGTGCTCTCTGCATTTCTTTCACTCTCTCTTTGTGTTTTTAGAGTGTTCCTCTAACACTTCCAGCTTTTAATTTAGTGCCTTTTCCCTCTCAGGGGCTGTAGGACTGGAGGAGCTGGTAGTGTTTATTTCCTAACCACACTGACTCTGCAGCAGCCACTCTGCTCTTGTTTAGAACAGAATTGGGGTTAACTCTGTCTGTGCTCTACAGCATGCAGTTGGAATATCTAATGTAGTGATCATCTAATTATAACAATAATAAAAATAATAATAATAGTTGTTGACTCAGAGTGGAGTAGTGGAAGGCTTCATATTTATGAATCCATTAAAAACTGTTCCATTTTAGTGATACTGAGATAATTCAGGGAAATCAATCCAGCTAAATTGCAGATCTGGTTTAGACCAGAGCCAGCCAAAAACTTCAACATTTTGAATATCTTCACAACTTTGAAAGCACAAAATTGAAGAAAAAATTCAATTTTTTTTCTTCTCACTAATGATTTTACCATTGGACAGTCTTCCAGCACTTGTGTAGATTGTGTGATTAAATAAATAAACCTCATACTAAATTTTAAAGAAATGGCATGTTCCCCACTTCCCGTGCAAAACGAGTCAGGAATGTGATGGATTTGTGTAATTGTGAGTGAAAAGTGGAGATGGCTCCATAGCTTTGTGCCTCTCCAATCAAATCTGATCAATGGAGCTAAAAAACCTCTTTATCCCAGTGAGCATTATTCCATTTATCAATGCCTCCCTGTGGGGAGCTGCTGCTACTCCCAAGATTCCAAGGACAAGCTCCAAGAAGCTTCTTTGAGATTCCTGAAGTGAAAAAAAAAGGAGAGGATTTTAAAATACTTTTATTAATATTATTTATTGTTTTATTTTCTAATATTTTTATTTTGAACCCAAATTTTGAATCACACTTGTGCCATTTCCCCTTAAAGATTGCTGCCAGGACCCTCCTGGGGCTGCCAGGACCCTCCTGGAGTTGCCAGGATCCCCCTGGGGCTGCCAGGACCCTCCTAGAGCTGCCAGGACCCCCCTGGGGCTGCCAGGACCCACCCTGGAGCTGCCAGGACCCTCCTAGAGCTGCCAGGACCCCCCCTGGGGCTGCCAGGACCCCCCTGGGGCTGCCAGGACCCCCCTGTGGCTGCCAGGACCCCCCTCCCTGCAGCAGGGCTTGGCAGGAGCAGCAGGGCAGGATTTCTGCAGCCTCCCTGGGTGACACAGCCCTGCCACCCGGGCTGGGTGTCCCCCTCAGTCCCCTCCTCCTTACAGCTGCCCTGTTTCCCTGCTGTCACCCCCTGGTTCCCACCCTGAGCATCCCTGTGTTTCCATAGCAACGCCAGCCCCGGCTGCTGCATCCCTGAGCCCGGCAGCTCTGGGTGAGTACCTGGGGCTGCTGGGGCAGCCTGGGCTGGCTGCTGCCAGCAGTGTGAGCATGTTCACAGCCCAGCATGCTGCCCCCCCTGCCCCCCTTCTGCCAAGCACGGGCTGAAAAATGGGAATGGAAGGGTTGGAAAAAGCACAGAGAGGGAGAGGAGAGGAATGAGCCCCCCAAATCATCCTTTCCAGAAGGAATGGTTTCCTTTAGTGTTCCCCATGTTAGTGTTAGAGCTGCCTTTGCAAAAGGGGAGTGCATGAAATCATTTCCTTGCTGCCCTGCCTTGCTCTGTTTGCTTTGAGTACAGGGAGATGCCAGTGATATTAAAATTAGGGATACTGGGTGCTGGAAGAAGATGCAAATGAGGGGGTAAAATACCCTGTAGGAGAGATCCCAGGGCCCTGCCTGCCTTAAAAGAGGCCTCAGGCTTCCAGAAAATTCCATAGAATTTGGAATTCCATAGAATTAGAATTTGAGACGGGAACTGGATTCAGGCTGCCTGGGTTGGGTGGCCAAGGGAGAGGAAAACCACGCAGGGGGATCTGAGTTACCTGGTGCATGTGTGTGTTTGGGGTCACTGATGGGCTCTGCCAGGTGCTCCTCTTGTGCCTTGCAGAAATCCAGAGGGTGCCTGTGGAGGGGGAGGTCACTGAGGTGCTCACCTGAGGGGGGGTGGAAAACCCTCCAAGCATGGAGTGTGGGATGATCTTGGGGTTGGGATGGAAGGAGAGGAGAGTGTGGCCAGTCAGATGAATTGATGATTAATCCTAAGGAATGCATTTATGATTAATTCTAAGGAATGCATTTATGATTAATTCTAAGGAATGCATTTATGACTGGCACGTTTCATGGTCTCACAGGTGACTTTAAATGTCCTTTGCCTGCCAGTGGCCCCCAGCAGTGAGTTCCTCATTTCCTTTCCAAATGCCAAACCCCAATCCCTGCTGCACTCAGGGGCTGGGGAGACCTTTTCAATCCTGTCAGCCTTGGAGGATGGGCTGGAGAGGCCGAAGGGCAGGCTCTGCTCCTCATCCTTTATCCCTCAGCAGGCAGAGGCTCCCTCCTGGCTGTTCCTGTGTGGGCTGGACACAGCTTCCCTCGGAGGCAAAACCCGGGGTTCATGTTTTACAGAACAGTTTGTTCTGAAAGAAAGGACTCTTCACCCAGAAAAGCTGCTGAGAGCTAATTAATGATAAACATTTCCCACAGTTGTGTTGGCGTGGGGGCTCTGTGTGTGGGGAGGAGGAGGAGGAGGAGGAGGAGGGGGGAAGTTTCCCCTTTCCCGTGCCCTGGGGCTCAGGCTGGGAGCAGCAGCAGAGCTGTTGTTTGTGTGCACGCTCCATTTGTGCCCACAGTGGTGTGCTGGGCTGTGGAAATGAGGAGTTCAGCAGCAGGGAAGGGGCAGTGGCACGGGGCAGATGCTCCTCTGGCTCTGCATCATTGATTCCTGTGCTGCTGGGAGGGATCTGTGCTCTCTCCTGGGCACAGTGAGTGAGAGCAGCAGCAATTAGGGAGTGAGACAGAGACAGAAACCTAATGAGGCTGCAGGGTTCTCTGCACTGCTTTGTGGGCTGTGGGACCAGGGGGATCAGTGTCTGGAAGCACGGAGGAGCTTCAGGAATGTCTCTCCTTGGATTTAACCCTCTGAGGTTGCTCCAGGAAATAGTTCTGTGCCAGTTCTGACGTTTTTCTTGCAGCTCTCTCCTCTCTGGGACCTGCTTTGCCTTGCAGTGGTCGAGCTCACTTGAAAAAGGGGATTTTTTTTCAGGTTGGAGGGGGCTTGGAGCAGCCTGCTCTGGTGGAAAGTGCCTCTGCCTAGGACTGGATAATCTTTAAGGCTCCTTCCAACCCAAACCATTTTATTCTCTTTATGCTGCTAACCCTGCCCTTGATCTTTACCTAAAGCTCCTCTCCTGAGGACAGGCAGCTTCTCTCGCCGGGTTTGAAATCTCAGATTATATTGAGTTTACTGCAGTTTGGGAGAGGTTTCTTCCACGGATTTTCCTTCTAGGCAACCTCACAGCAACTCCTGAACCTCCCTCCTTCACAGTGCCCAGAGTTCTGTGAGCCTGTGGTTGAAGAGAATGGATTGAGCTTGCCTGTAACAAATGGATTTTACATTTGGTGCCATCAGTTTTTTTCCCCAGTAATGGTCTGCCCTTAATCTTGTCAGAGACAAGCACCCAAAAGATTAAGGGTTTAATTCTCTGTACATCAAATTAACAGGGAGCTGCCAGAGCAGTGTGGAGCAGCCTCATCAGGGGGAGACAGAGGTGGGGAATGGGAGTTCGGGAGTGATTGGGGAAGGGAGCTTGGGCTCAGTGCTGAGCTCGGGGCTGGCAGCTGATTGTTCCTCATCCCCTGCACTGCCCATCCCTCCCAGCAGCTGCTGCCTTCCCTGGGGATGGATTCCCTGTCCTGGCGACAGAGCCCAGCCCAGCCCTGGGTGCCTGCACCGACCCATCCAGCCACAGCTCCTGGATGAGGAGTGCCCTTGGCCATGGGCACCTCAGCAGGGCTTTCTCTGCTGCAGCTGTCCTTGGGGCTGCTCAGGAGCAGTTTGTGCTGCAGAGGGAGGGCACTGTGGGGTGCCAGGGTTTGTCCTTGGTTTTGGCTGCTTGTGACCCTTTCACCCCCGCTGCCTCGCAATAACAAGAATTCCCTTTTTCTTCCCAGCAGTTTTGTGGATTCCTCCCGCAGTCCTGGCACACACTCCAGTGATTTTGTCCCTTTTGCTCCTTGTATGACTAAGCAGCTGTGCCTAACACAAGGCCATAACTCAGTGCTTGCTGTGGTTTAATATTCTTATTTTCCAGGCGGTTTTGCTGTCCCCCCCCCCCAGTGTTTCTGATATATGCTGGCTAATTTAATTTTGCTCCTATTTTTATTTACTCTGTAATTCTGTTGTTGATTTTTTTCCCTTGCCCATTGTTTACATCAGTTTTTTAATTTTTTTGTATTTTCCATGTGACCTCCTCCACTTTCCTTTCAACCAAACTCATGTGCGTGCGTATCATGTGAATTTGTCATGTGGCTTGCATGGTGCTGATGATGTCGTCCTCGCTGGTGAACAGAAGGTAAAACACTTTGTTCTGATTGGTTGCCTAGATTTTTGGGGTGAGGATTCCCCTGTGGGATCTCCAAATTAAAAAAAAAACAAACAACAAAAACCACAAAAATCCCACCGAGCCTTTTTGGAGGAGTTGCTCGTCACTGTCTGCATGGGAAGAACTCGACTTCAGTCCTCTGCACTGAGCTGGAAAAGACTTGGAGGGAAAATAAGGAAAAAAAAAAACCAAAAAAATCACCTGGCTCAGTCATTTGCTTCTTCATTCTCAGAATCCAGCAAGGAACTGTCCTAGGAAGGTGCTAAAAATCCTCTGGAGTGAGCACCAAAGGCCAAACTCCTTTTGCCTCTCTGTGGGACCAACCACAGACTCAAATCTGATGGGAAATTAGGGCTCAGTCCTGTTGCTTTAGCAGCATTTTGACCCTGTAAAATACACATTTCTACAGAGATATGTGCACACATCCACACTGTTTAGTAGCCTTCAAAAATAATCCTGAATTCTCTGAAATCTGGTTATTTGGAGTGTGTCACAATTTGATTTAGGAAATAATTTCCTTTTTATTGTGAGTTAAGCATATCTAGAATGAGAGTTGTGTCATGAAATACTCTCTCTGTAAAATGCTGTGATAAAATCCTCTCTCTGTGTAAAATTCTGCATATAAATCCTGTGAAGCAGCACACACAGAGCCCATGGTGGCAGCCAGACCTCACCCAGACCTCATCACAGGGAGCATCTGGCTCCTGCCAGAGCCTCTCATTCCTCCCACTGAGGCTCTGGGAGCCTGGCAAGGCTGGCAAGGCTTTAGGCTGAGCTCAGCTCCCAGGAGCTGCTGGTCCCCAGCAGAACAAGAGCAGATGAGTGAGCCTGGCAGGGCTCTAAGCTGAGCTCAGCTCCCAGGAGCTGCTGGTCCCCAGCAGCACAAGGAGCAGATGAGTGAGCCTGGCAGGGCTTTAAGCTGAGGGGCAGATGGTTGAGCCTGGCTCTGTCTGAGCTGGGCTCAGCCTGCAGCAGCTGTGGGGTGCTGCAGAGCAGCTCCTGGCCCTGCCACACTTGACTCTGAGCACAGTCCCAGCAGGGCAGGGAGGGAAGCTCCTGCTCTGCTGCTGCCCCAGCCAAAGGAGGAGTTGGGAGAGCCAGGCAGGAATTGGCTTTTGACAATCCAGCACTTCTGGAATCGCCTTTTTGGCCAGGACCACCCCAGGACAGGATTTAGGCTGGGCTTTGCCAGGAAAACAGAACTAACACCAGTAACCTCCCCCCGTGGCTGCATGCACAGAGGAGCCCTGTCCCTGTCTCCCCCCTCTGCTGGAGCCCAGCAGGGTGGGAGATGCTCCTGTCTCATTTCTGCACCTCTGCTGGAGCCCAGCAGGCTGGGAGATGCTCCTGTCTCATTTCTGCACCTCTGCTGGAGCCCAGCAGGGTGGGAGATGCTCCTGTCTCATTTCTGCACCTCTGCTGGAGCCCAGCAGGGTGGGAGATGTTCCTGTCTCATTTCTGCACCTCTGCTGGATTCCAGCAGGGTGGGAGATGCTCCTGTCTCATTTCTGCACCTCTGCTTTTGTTCCTTATTTCTGCTGCTGCTGCTGTTTGCTCCCCTTGTGTGCACCCCAACCCCAGCCTGTTCTTTCTCTGTGTTTTTGCCCTCCTGGAGGCTCTCCCTGGTGTCTGTTCCCAGTCCTGGTTTTGTGGTGCTCAGAGATTGCAGAAATCAGCCCTTCCCTCGTTCCTCTGCTGCAGAATTCTCCAGGTTTGCTCTCTGAGCACAGGGAGGATGCAGGACCTTGCCTTGCTGCCAGCTGGGCAGGGATTTAACCTCAGAGATTTCTCATTTTCTCTTTTCTCCCCACCTCAAGTTGCACCCACTCCTGGTGCTCATGGCACCCTCTGAAAAACACAATAAAACCAAGAATTTCTGCAATCCAGCAGTGCAGTGTTAGGGCAAGGAAGCCCTGAATAGGAACCAGAGGGTTCAGAGGATACCAGGAAACATTTCCTGCCCCCTGCAGCAGCAGATGAGCAGAGTGCTGATGGCTTAGCAGGGAGTGGGTGAGAAATAGATTGGAAATGCCATGGCTCAGAGCCTGCCCCCAGCTCCCCTGCCACCAGCAGCTTGGGGAAGCTTCAGGCTTCAGGAGCCTGGAGCAAAGTCCTCATTTCCTTGCTCAGAGTGCCCCTGGGTTCCTGTGGAGCCCAGGAGAAGGTGGCCAAGCTGCCCCTGGCAGGGCTGGCCTGTCCTGGATCCCAGCAAAGGCTGCTCCTCTCCCAGCTGGAGCTCCTGGCTGGGGCTTTTCTCCTTTGCTGAGTGTCCTGGGGGAAGTTTGAGCATCAGCCTCAATCACTGGGAGCACAAGGTCCTGCACCCTCCTGCACAGAGAGGATTTAATCAGATATTTGGTGATCAAACAGAGGAAATCCAGGCTCTGTGGAGCTGCTGGCTCTCCCCAGCCAAGCAGCAGCAGCAGCAAGGGGGGTCCCTCAAGGATTGCCCTGCTTTCGAGCTGGGAAGGGCCCTGGGGAGGGAGGGACAGGCTGGTTCCTGCCCTGGCTGAGCAGGAGCACCCCTGGGATGCTGTTCTGCCTTGCAGCCCCCATGCATGTCTGAGCATGAGTCCTCCCCTGAGCTCCTGCTCACCACCTTCTCTCTGCAGCTGCTCACATCTTCACTCCTTATAGGGTTGCTGATTCTGCTGGACTAAACTCTTCCCACTAAACTTCGTCCTCCTCTGTTTGACACACTAACCCAGTTTTCATTTTACAGCCCTGTGTCTGGATTGCATCCACCTGCTTGAGATAAATGAAATAAACACTCATTTCTGGAGAGAGAACTATGCCTTACCAGGGCTTGCACTGCTCCACCTGTTGGTTTGCAGCACTTAGGAGTGTTCTTTTCTTTGAAGTGTTTCTCAAAGCTGAAATGAATTTAAACTCTTGGGGGAGGAAGGAGTGAATCAGGAGCTAGGAATTAGATAATTCAAAGTGAAGAAAAGGAAGAAAAGTTTCAGCAGAGCAGGTAATTAATCATGGGAATGGCTGTGTGCAAAGTACAGCAGCATCTCTGACATTTGAAATCAAGAGTAAGCATCTTTGCAAAGGGTGTTCCTGTTAGTCTCAGTGCTCAGTCACTGGGAAATAAACGCAGCCTGTGTTAGATGGAAGGTCAGATTCTGGAAGTGCAGTGCTCCCTCAGCACCTGAGGATCTCTGTGCTCATTAATGATCAATTAATGATCATCTCTGAGATGGGGGAGTGGGGAGATGCTGCTCCTGTTCTGTCCCTCTGCCACAAACTCTGGGAATTGACCCCAGCTGCTCGTGGAGGGCTCAGGGCTCACCCAGAGCGGGGCCAGGGCTGCCCCTGGGAGCTGCCTTGGGGCTCAGGGTGACAGAACCAGGCTTTGCCTTCTGGTTTCTGTGAGTTTTGGTGACTGACCAGGACAATCACCAGGCAGAGCAGCTCCTGCCACTCAGCCCCACTGTCAAAAGCAGGGACTTTGTGGTGCTGTTTGTCTTTTGGGATGGAGGAAAAAAAAAATCATTGCTTGTGTAACTGATGTGTTCAATGTGCCCAGGTGAGGATGGAGATCTCCTGTTTGTCTGTGCCTTAAACCACACTCGTGTCACCTTTTCCTGTTCAGTGTGCACTGAGAAAGCTGTGCCAGGGTGGGATCCACATCTGGAACGTCCAGGGGGTGTGGGAGCCCTGCAGTGGGGATAAGGGCAGAGGAAAGGATTTGGAAAAGCAAAACAGCCTGGAAAAAAGGAGTGTTGCCTCTTGACATGCATCAGAGGAGTTGCAGTGTGGTTAAACACAAATGTGTGTGTCCCCCACTCCTGCAGTGTGATTGACTCCCTTCTTGGAGCAGTGCAGCAGCATGGAATTCATCTGGAATCACAGCTCCTTGCAGTTTTCCCACTGGTATTTCACCAAAAAGCTCTGCTCGTACTCCTTTGAAAGGCAGGAGGGAGGGGAAAGGGCTTCAGATTCCTTCTGAAGGATGCTGGGAGATGAACCTTCCTGTGCTGTCCACCAGGAGCTGGACACAAATCCAGGGGTGCAAATCTGCAATCAGTGCTGCTGTATTTGGCTTTTTTAGCAGAGCTGCAGGGTGGGACTGGGATCCTCCATGGCATGGAGGCATCGAGGAGCTGGGCAGGAAAAGCAGTTTTGGAGCTGTGGGTTGCAGGGCTGGGGATGTCAATCAGGGTGCCCTGCAGGAGGAAGGGACATTTCCATTTTCTGCTGGTGGCAGGCTGGGACAGGATAGCCTTTTTCTCCTAGAAATGGAGAAATTCTAGAGGAGCAAAGGGAGGAGAAATTATTCTAGAGGAGCAAAGGGGTTTCTCTGAATTTGTCTCCAGCATCCCCTGAGTTCCACAGTGCAGGCAGAGTGAGGGGATGTGCTCTGGGTTCTGTTCAGGGGTTTTCACACTCATTTAAGTGGTCCAGCAGCTCTGAAACCCCTAAACAAATTCAGAGTGCAGACCTGGGTGTGCCTGAGAGGCACGAGGTCCTTTCCAGTGGTGCTCTGTACATCCCCTCCCAGAGGAGCAGCCACAGAGCCCCTCCTGATGTTTGCCAGGTGTTCCACAGCAGTTCTTGCAGGAATTGCTCATTGCTTTGGGGTTTTCTTGGGGGAGGGGGGATCTCTTTCACCGACTCCATTGCAGCACACTCAAAAATGGAAATTTGGTCTTTCAAATGCAAGGAGCACTTGGGTGTGGGAAGTGTTTACCTCAGACCCACGGTGTCCTCTGTGCCTGGGTCAGCTCATACCCTGAGCTGAGGGTGATAAAGTGTTCTTCTGCTTTTTTATGAGCACTTTTTCCTTGATAATGCCTCTTTTTTTTTCCCACAAATAACCCTGAACGCCCCGTTGTTGCAGGGGAACCCAGTGCCCCCAAGCTGGAAGGTCACATAGGGGAAGATGGCAACTCCATCAAGGTGAACGTCATCAAGCAGGACGACGGTGGCTCCCCGATCAGGCACTACCTGATCAAGTACAAAGCTGTAAGTGTGGCACAGCCCTGAGCTTCCCTGGGCCCTGGGAGGGGCTGGCTTGGAGGGAGGAATCTCTGTCACTCAGCTGGTTCAAGTTTGACGTGCTGAGATGTGGAGGAGTGCTTCTGCAGGAGCAGGATTTGCAGCTTTTGCCTCCTGGAAATGGTTTAGTTAGGAGGATAGTTTAGAAAGAGAGGAGGAGCTGAGGGGATTGTGTCTCAGGAAACAGGATTCTGAGCAGGAGAGAGGCTGCTTTGGCATCTCAGCCTCGCCACCCAGCAGCATTTGAGGGTTTCAGTGAATCCTGGTATTGTGAACACGTGGAATGTGTCATAGAGAAGTTTCTTAATTAGCCAATAGTGATGGTGTTTGAATTAGAGGACCAATTAAATCTGTCTATAAAAGCAAAGGGTTTCTTCATTGTCTTGGTTTGAACAGACAGGTGTGTGCTAAGGAAGGCAGGAGCCTCCCCTGAAATGGAAAATGCAAACCCCCTCCCTCTGAATTATTATAAATTTGAAATTAAGGGGCTCTCAGGCAGAGATGTGGGAGCAGGAATAACAGCTCTTTATTAGGGAAAAAAATAAAAGGATAAAATAAACAATGCAGTAAACCAAACCAACACTGCCAGAGCCAGAGCACAGCCTGTGGGTCAGGGTGCTGGCAGCAGTCCCATGGGAATTGTGGCTGCAGCCCTCCTGCAGTGCCAGGGGTGGCTCTGCTGGAGCAGGGATCC
>JAYDZK010000091.1:5727740-5741659 GCA_034509185.1 Euphonia xanthogaster
CTCTCAGGCAAAGATATGGGAGCAGGAATAACAGTTCTTTATTAGGGAAGAAAATAAAAATAAAATAAACAATGCAGTGAACTAAACCAGCACTGCCAGAGCCAGAGCACAGCCTGACACCCTGTGAGTCAGGGGCTGGCAGCAGTCCCATGGGAATTGTGGCTGCAGCCTCCTGCAGTGCCAGGGGTGGCTCTGCTGGAGCAGGGATCCTGGAGGAAGGTGCAGTCTCCCTCTGGAGATCCAGGGGCAGAGGCAGCTGCTCCTCTGGGAATCCAGTGGAAAGGCTGTGCTGGTGTCCCAAACCTCAGATTATATCCAGGGAGGAATGCTTGGCTCCTCCCCCTGGGCGGGGCTTCTCACAATGGGATGATGGAGTTTTTAACATGAAGTGACACTCACTGGCCCATTAACAGGAGATATCACTTGTTTTTAAAATTTTAGAAGTTTAGTAGTAATAAAATGGTTATAAAAGTAGCAATATAATTAAAGTTAAGACAATTAACAGAGCATAACTTTCTAACAGAACACATATAATATTAATTTTAATATTAGTGAAAAGCCAATCATAAAATACGCATTTTTCACAGTCAGCCTCCTGTGAATCACAGAGTCAATGCTCATTGTGACAGCCATGCCCTGGCAAATAAAATATGCATTTTTTCACAATCAACCTTCTGTGGATCATAAGAGTTAATACTCATTATGATAGCCCCACCCTGTCAAATAAATTATGCATTTTTTTCACAATCATCTTTCTGTGGGTCACAGAAATATGCATTTTTCCCAATCAGCTTTCTGTGGATCAGAGTCAATGACAGCGAGGGTCTGTCAAAAAAAATACACATTTTTCCCAATCATCTTTCTGTGGATCATAGAGCCAGTGCTCACTGTGACAGCCTCGCCCTGTTAAATAAAATACACATTTTTCACAATCAGCCTTCTGTGGATCACGGAGTCAGTGCTGGTTATGACAGCCACACTCTGGCAAATAAAATACACATTTTTCACAATCATCTTTCTGTGGGTCACGGAGGCAGTGACAGCAATGGCCTGTCAAATAAAACACACATTTTTACAATCATCTTTCTGTGGGTCACAGAAATACGCATTTTTTTCCAATTCTGTGGGTCACAGAGCCAGTGCTCACTCTGACAGCTTCGCCCTGTTAAATAAAACACACGTTTTGAGCAGTCATCTTTCTGTGGGTCATAGAGCCAGTGCTCACTGTGACAGCCTCGCCCTGTTAAATAAAATACACATTTTTCACAATCATCTTTCTGTAGATCTAGAGCCAGTGCTCACTATGACAGCCAAGCCCTGTTAAGTAGAACACACGTTTTGAGCAGTCAGCTGTCTGTGGCTCTAGAGGCCGTGCTGGTTGTGACACTGTGCCCTCCCTGCAGAAGCACTCCTCGGAGTGGAAGCCCGAGATCCGGCTGCCGTCGGGCAGCGACCACGTGATGCTCAAGTCCCTGGACTGGAACGCCGACTACGAGGTGTACGTGGTGGCTGAGAACCAGCAGGGCAAATCCAAGCCTGCCCACTACGCCTTCCGCACCTCTGCCCAGCCCACGGTGATCCCAGGTACTGCTGCTGTGCCCCCCCCGGGTCCTGCTGCCCCCTAATGCCACCGAGCTGCCCCCGTGTGCCCCAGTAACCCCCAGAGCTCGCTTGCTTCAAGCCCATTCTCTCATGGTTGGTGCCCCCCATCCGAAGCTGAGGGTCGTGGCTGCGTGCATACCTGGGGCAGGTATGTGGGAGTGCTCCCCGTGGCAAAGCCCTGCCTGGCTGCTCCCAGGGAATGGTGGCTCCTTGTGTGGGGTAGGAGAAGCTTTCTGAGAGTGGAAGGTGGAATTTGTGTTTTAAGCCTTAGCAGGACCTTCAGCTCTGCAGGGTGATGCTCTGCACAAGGCAGATGTCCCAGGTCCATCTCTGGAGGAATGAAGGCATCAGGAGTTTGCTGGCAGTTGGGTGAGAATGCAGTGAGAAATCTCTCTGGGAGCATTTTTCAATTCAAATTACCAAACGACAGTGATTTTCAAACAGCAACGATTCAGTGCTGAGGAGGACATCAGGAGAAAATAACTCAAAGGCTTTGGAGTGCTGCTGGAAGCTCTTAAGACAGGCTGTACTTATTAGAGTGCTCATAAAGTGAGGGATAAGGATAATTACTGCAGCAGCCGAGCAGAGCTCTCAGCTGGGAAACTGGAACTGAGCAGTTTGTGGCAATCTGTTGGAAGGACAGTGAGGATTTCTTTTCTACACGTGGACATTTATAAAAAGGCAATGGGGAAAGCCACCCAAAGCAACCAAAGCCTGAGGATGGGTGGCTGGAGTAGCTGCAAATTGAAGTTGTGCTGGTGAAAGGCAGGGGTGCTGAGCCAGGGCCTCCCTGCACAGGCAGGGTCGGTGCTGCCAGCCCATCCTGATGGGATTTCATTCATAATTTCTCTTGGAAGCAGAGAGTTTCCCTCAGTCTTCCCCTGGGAATTCAGCCCCTGCTCCCCTGAGCCCATTCCCTGGCTGGAGGGAGCAGCTCAGACCTTGTGGGAGTGCTGCAGCCCCCTTTGGCTGAGGCAGGTCACGTTGCTGGGCACAGAAATGGGTGAAAAAGTGGGAAAAGTGGGACTGGCAGTGAGGAGGAGGGAGATGGGCCGAAGGAGAGCCTGGGGGTGCTTGAACAGGGTGTAGTTTTGGGTGGAAGGACCCTCAGTAACTCATTAACTCACTCTGTGGTTCTCATTTTCAGCAGCTCTAACCCTTGCTCCCCCTCTGAGCCCTTTAATCCATGTAACATGAGCAGGAACCCTCTAAAAACCAGGGAAAAGCCAGTTTGTTACCAGAGGTGAAACTTCTCTGGCCTCTCTGCAGTCACTCCTTGCTTAGCTTGGTGTGGAGCCCAGGAGGAGCTGGGATCTCAGGCTGCCACTCGAATGCTGCAGGTGGAAAATTCAGATTTCGGGTGTGCAGGCTTGCCCCAGGAGCTGGAGCTCAGCTGCTCCTCAGGAAGGGCTGTGTCCCTGTGCAGTGCCATGGTTATTGCTGCCGCTGTGACTGTCTCTCCTGGGTTTTTGTCATTTTGGCCTCCCAAGGTGTCCCCTGGTGCCCAGACTGAAATTCTGAGGAAAATATTTCCAGGGACAGGTTGGTTTTTCCTCTGCCGTGCAGCCCCAGAGGTTTCAGTGCCAAGCTGCAGCAGGGAAGAGGCTCTGTGTGTTCCTTTCCCTTTCCATTTCCCTCTCCCTTTCCCTTTCCCTTTCCCTTTCCCTCTCCCTCTCCCTCTCCCTTTCCCTTTCCCTCTCCCTCTCCCTTTCCCTGTTGTTCCCAAGGCATTTCTGTGGTTTGATCTCAGGATGGGCTGTGCAGGAGTCAGAGCCAGTGCTGTAACAGGAATTGTGCTGTGCCTGGCAGCAACGACCAGGGATTCCCTGCAGGAAAATGTGCATTTATGGTGTGGGGTCCTTTGTTCCCCTCACCTGTGCAGAGTTCTGAGTGGCTGGAAGGATAAGGGCGTTATTTTCAGTAATAATAACAATAATAACAATAATAGTAATAATAACAACAACCATCACACTGGCATTGGAGTGGTTCCCAAGCAGCTGGGAGGATGAGTGGCAAAGTCAGAGGATTCCTGAGACCTTGGTGCTGCCTGAGGATAAAGTGGATTTTTTATCCAGGCTTTGGGGAAGGGCTGGGACAGGCAGGTGGATTCTCTGCTGCACCAAAGCTTTTCTTGTGTTCCTTTTTCCCTGCTGAAGGCAGCGTTGTGCTCTCGGGCTCCAGACACCATCTCCCTGTCTGCCCCTTCTGTCCCTTCATTTTAATCTCATTTGCTTGCACTCCCCCCCACCCTGCCTTGGACCCTGCTCTGCAGCTTTGGGCTTTGCTGAGCTTCTGCCCCTTTTGTGCTGAATGTGCTGCTCCTTGAACCCTGAGCCATTTTAATTTACGAGATTAAATTAAACCTTTGATTCTTATGTTTTCTGTATTTATGACCTAATTTTTTTTATCTATTTTTCTCTCTCTTTCTCTCTCTCTTTCTCTCTCTTTCTTTCTTTTTTTCTTCCTCTCTTCCTTCCTTTCCCTCCCCTCTCCCTTTTCCCCCAACTCCTTTCCTATGTCTGTCATCCATGGATCTCACGGGGAACATCCACGCTTGCCACATGCACCAAATTTGTTTTTCAAACAACCATATTCCCCCCTCCTGGGAACCATTGTCTGGCACCTGCAGCGACCTTGGGAAGTCCATCAGCGTCGTCCTCCTTTGTCTCATTGCTTCTCTCTGCAGTGACTCTGCTTTTGCTCTGTTAGAAACTTTCCAAAAAAAAGAGTCAAATAAAGCAATATTTGCTTGGGAAGGCCTGGGTCCCACCAAGGTGTGGAAGGAGATAACTTTGCTTCAGAGGATCGTGTCAGTTCAGAGAAAAACAAAACAAAACAAAAAAGAAACACAGAACACTTTAAAAAATTGTTTAATTTGAAAGAGTCAGTATTTTGTAACAAGGAAAAAAGGTTTAAGCCAAGTTTTTTCTCTTTAACTTTTTTTTTTTGTTACTTGTAATGAATTTGCCCTTTTAAATGGATGTAAAGAAAGATTTTTTTTGGTATTGTTTGCTTGCTGTTTTCATCAAAGGAAGGTGCAATGTTGAAAGCCTTTAAGATCCTGCTTTTTACTGATTTCTCTGCACATCTGGTGCTGATCTTGTGCAGAAGGAGGCCCCATCCACAACCCCACAGACTGTAAAAAGAAAGAGAAGATTTGTCAGAGACCATCCTGCTGATTGCCCAGATGTCTCTGGGGGCTTTTGCACGTGGATTCAAATGTCTGGAAGGTTTTCCTGCCGTGCTGCTCTGACCATAAACATCTGCTGGGATCCCCCCGGGGGCACTGCTGCTTGTCCTCTTCTCCCTGTCCCTCCCTGGTGTGCAGGGTGCTCCTGGCCCTGGGGGAGCTGGGCACACCCAGTGCCCGTGGATTTCCAGTGCTGTGTTATCAGAGATCCCTTTCCTTGCTGTCCTCACAGGAAATCTTGGCTTGGATGGAGTTAGCTGAGCAGCAGAGTTGTAATTTCTGATCCTTAATCATCTTCCTGGCTCTGTGTGTGTGTGTGGCAGGATGAATCCCTGGGCTAAACTGGTGCAGCAGAGCCACCTTTGGTATCAAATCCTGGGAATTCCCTTCAACAAAACTCAGATGATTTTTGCATTGCTTCTTTGGAAAAAAAGCAAACAGAACTCCCCACCCAAAAAACAAAAAAAACACCAAAAAACCACAAAAAAAAACCACAAAAAAACTGACACAACAACCCCAGTGAATTTTTGTATCCATTGGGATATGAAGTCCATTGGAACAGGAAGTCCATTGGGATAAGAAATCCATTGGGATGTGAAGTCCATGGGATAGGAAATCCATGGGATAGGAAATCCACTGTAGCACGAAATCCATTGGAGCAGGATTTCCATCGGGATAGGAAGCCCATCCCCTCTGATGCTCTCCTAAAATCAGGGGTCTCTCCCTCGTAGTGTCTGTCCAGAATGTCTCAGACCCTCTCAGCTGGGTGGGGCTCATCTTCCTGACAGAATTCTCCCAGGGACAGACAGAATCCTGCCCTGGCTTGTGTCTGACTCTGCCTTCCCTGCTCTGCTGTGGTGGGAACTTCCCTGGCTGGACTGTAAATGAAAACTTGATGCAGGTGTCACACACAAAAACCTGTGGTTTTATTTTGTTTGGTTTTTTTTTTAACAAAACCCCCTCGTTTCCAGTGTTGTAGAGTGTAGACACTTTGTTAGAGCTTTGGAGTTTGCTGAAGTGCAGCAAAATAATCCTGATACTAAAAAATGGTGTGATTTCCCCTCTAACTGGAATAATTGAGCTCGTTGTAGGTCTGAAATCAGCTTTTTGTGGGTTTCCCTTATCTCCAGAGGGAGGTCCCTGCCTGAGGCTGAGATGTTTCTCACCAAAATCACATTATTACAATTATCTCTGTAACTTTGTGAGGTTGGTGTGGAGAGAGAGCAGCCCCTGTGGAGGGTGTTCTGACCCTGAGAGGGTTCAGGATTCCCTGTGGCACAGCCCTGGCAAGCAGCTGAGACACCCTTGGTGTGGCTGAAGTGAATCCCAAGCTCCAGAGGAGCCCAGCCAGCGTGGAATGGAGACAGAAAGTGGTTTTTTTTTTGGTTGGTTGAAATGAGCAGCAGACCTGGGGCTTTTAGCACTGGTTTGGGCACATGTGTAACATGCCAGGGGTGTCACGTTCCACGTCCCAGGCCTTGGTGTGAGTAAAATGGAATTCAGATCGAGATTTGAGCAAAGCCAGAGAGGAGGCAGAGGCTCAGGGGTGGGAGCAGAGGAGGCTCAAGCACTGCTGAGTGCCACAGGCAGCTGCAGTTCCTGCCTGTGTGTGAGGGGCTGCAGCCCTGCAGCATTCCCAGTTTGCTGAAGTCCCTCCACATTCCCAGAGCTGTGTCTCAGAGCATTGTTTGGCTGTTTCCATGGGCAGGAAGGTTTGGGAATGTCCTGCTCCACCAGGAGCAGCTCTCCTGGGCTTTGCTGCTGGCTGCACGGAGGGGATTCTTGTTTGGTTTGTCCCTTCTCCTTCCTCTTTTTGCCAAATCCTGTAGGGCCTTTGCCATGCCTGCAGTCCCACCTGCTGCTCTCCACCCTTTTTGTGTCTTTGCCTGTGCCTGGACATTCTGTAGCTGGGACCCCTCCAGGAAGACACAGCTGAGCTCTCTCTGACAGGGCAGTTTCTGTGCAGAAATTAAACCTGCTGGGGGGTTTTCCTGTGCACTGTGAAATGAGGGGGATTAGAAAAGCCAGTCTCGCAGGAAGCTCATTTTCCATTGGAAAACATAATTTGTAATTAATAAAGTCTTCACTTCTTTAGAATTGAGGACTCCAGACGTTCTTTGATGGTTTGTGTTTCCTTATTCAACCAGTGGAAATGTTATTGCTCTTAGTCCTGAGAATGGCAAGAGGGGATCAATGGAAGGGCTGGATGTGGATCAGGTCAAAAATGTCCAACATCAATTTATCACATCTATTTCATACACACAGGGTGAGCAGCTGCTCCACATTATTTCTACATTTCTTTCTTTATTTATACATTTATTTCTCAATTTATTTATACATTTCTTTTGTACACAGAGTTGTTTTAGGCCCCAGCAAATCCTTTAGGGATGTCTAAATATTAGTTTCATTAAATACAACATAAATGCAGCTACAGGATGGAGGGAATTGCTCCAGAAAGTATTTGGAGATCAGTTTAATTTAATCAGATGGGACAGGCTGTGAACAGAATAATCTCCACTATGATTCCTGCATTTTGTAGGAGCAGCAAAATTCCTTTACAAGGAAAAAGAAAGGCAGCACCAAGAGCCTCCCAGCTCCATGGGCTTGTGGAGGATTTTTATGTTGTGCTTCCTTATGCCAGTCCCTGGAAGGTTTGGAATTTCAGTTCATGCCACGAGTTAGGATTTCTGAAACCACAGCTAGTGGGAACAGTTGGAAAGTTCCTGCAAATTGCAGGGCTCCCTTACCAGCCTAGAAACCCAAATTGCTGGCAATTACCTTGGCCCAGTTTCCTTGGCTGAGGTGTAAAATCCCAGAATAGCACAAGAACAGGGACATTCCTCTGCAGGCCTGCCCTGCTTCTCCCCAGCTCCATCCTCCTCCTCCTCCTCTTCCTCCCGAGGCAGGGGAGCAGGGCAGGGCTGGGGGGGCTGGTACCTGCCCAGGGCTCTCCTCAAGGCTCTGGGGGAGCACAGGGGTCTGTGCCTGTCAGAGCAGGAATCTGGGGGGTGGCAGCTCCTGGAGAAGCTGGAGGGGGAGAGGAGACAAAGAGCAGCACTGTGGGGTGAGTGGAATTCTCCAGAAGGGGAATATTCCAGCTCTGGGGCTCCCAGGGAAGCCTGATCCTGGGATGCTCCCCTTGGCCCACACAGGGGGGTGGATGGGAAGTGTGGCACAGCTCACCTGGATTATTGAACCATCCCTGCAGGCACCCTGAGCACACCCAAGGAGGGAATCCCTGCCCTCCTCACTCCCTGCAGGCACCAGAGGGTGGTGAATCCCTGCCATCCTGCAGCTGGCTGGCAGGGGCTGGGCTGGGGGACGCTGTTCTGCTCACCAGGGGCTGGACTTGTGATCCCAGAGCGACTCAGGTGCCTCACTGTGGCTTTTCTGCACTTTTCCTGCTGGAATCTGCATCCCTTGATCCATCTCGGGGTCACAAAGTGAAACAGCACCTCTCTGCCTCCTGTTTTTAACCAGACATGCATGGCAGAGGCCGTGGCTCTGGGAAGGGTCTTCTCACCTGTGCAAGGGGGGGATCAAGGGGCTCTGCTGGGGGTTCTGCAGAGCCAAGATTCCAAGGGTTTGGGGCTCCAGGGGCTGGCCTGGTGAGAGGCTGGGGAGCCATGAGCAGGTGCTGCAGAGCTGGGTCTCACCTGAGCTCCAGGTTCACCCCCCCCAGGGGCTCGCCAGCCCTGAGCTTCCCCCAGTGATTTGTATCCCACCAGGAAAACCCTGCTGCAGAGCCTGGCCTTTGCTTCCACTGCTCCTTGGGCAGGGCCGGGGCCACTCTGGGCCTTCCTCTTGAGGAAGAGGAGGAGAGGAGCGGGAGGGAAGCAGGAGCCCTGCCCTGTGTGCAGAGCAGGGATTCTGCTCTTTGCTTCCCAGGCTTCATCCCAGCAGGGATGGGAGAAGCCCCATCAGGGCCATCCTTTCAGGGAGATTCTCAGTGGGATGGAGCACTGGTCATTGCACAGGGCTGGTACAGAGGGTGGGCTTCCAAAAAAGCAACTTAGTGCAGCCAAGTCTGAGCCCTGCAAGCCCAGATTTTAACCCGAACGCCTTCTCTTCTTCTCTCCCTTGGTGTCTGAAGCCAGCACCAGCCCTGCCTCGGGGCTGGGCACTGCTGCCATCATTGGCATCCTCGTGGTGGTCTTCGTGGCGCTGCTGGTGGCCGTGGATGTCACCTGCTACTTCCTGAACAAGTGTGGGCTGCTCATGTGCATCGCTGTCAACCTGTGCGGCAAGTCCGGCCCGGGGGCCAAGGGCAAGGACATGGAGGAGGGCAAGGCAGCCTTCTCGTGAGTACTGACCCCAAAACTGCCCCTTTGTGCCCCAAAACCCCCGCTCTGTGCCCCCAGAACCCCCTCTGTGCCCCAGGAGCAGCAAAGGAGCTGCCTCAGGGAGGGGGCCCTGGCAGGAAGGTGGGTTTGGAGCTGTTCCTCTGGGGTTTTGTCTCATTCCTGTTGGGAGCCATCAAATAGGTGGCGTCAGTGCTGGACATCGCAGTGCTGGGCATCCCAGAGCTGATCATCCCAGTCATTCCAGTGCTGGACATCCAGAGCTGGACATCCCAGTCGTCCCAGTGCTGGACACCCCAGTGCTGGACATCCCAGTCGTCCCAGTGTTGGACATCCCAGTGATGGACATCCCAGTTCCAGTCATCCCAGTCATTCCAGTGCTGGATACCCCAGTGCTGGACACCAGTGGAGCTCCATGCTGGGTGCTGGAAGGAGCAGCAACCCCAGGAGCGCTCCTGGCTTGGGCCCGTGGCCGTGCCTGGCTGTGCCTGTGCCCGTGCCCGTGGCCGTGGCCGTGCCAGGCTGTGCCCGTGCCCGTGCCCGTGGCCGTGCCCGTGGCCGTGCCAGGCTGTCTCTGCAGGAGCAGCCATCACTCCCCGTGCCGTTCCCTCGTTACAGGAAGGATGAGTCCAAGGAGCCCATCGTGGAGGTGCGCACGGAGGAGGAGAGGACCCCCAACCACGACGGGGGGAAGCACACGGAGCCCAACGAGACCACCCCGCTGACAGAGCCAGAGTATGTGGCCTTAGGCAGCCCTAGCACAGGGTCACTGCATTGCCCTCAGCTGCCCCAGTCCCTCAGGAACAGCAGTTAGGGCAGGAAGAGAGGAAGAAAGGTAAAATCTCCGCGTGCCAGTGAGGAAGTGCCTCCTCTCGAGCTTCAGTGGTTGCCGTTGCCAGCACTGGAAGGGAAGGGGAAGGAAGCAGTGTTTGCTGAAAGGCTCTGTCCCATGTGGAGATCCAGCACTGTCCAGGATCAGCAAAGGATCCAGAGCAAAAGCAGCCCCAGCAGTGCTGGGTGAGAGCCTGAACCCGTGGGGAGAGATCCTCCCCAGGAGCTGGGCGCTGGACGTGGAGTCACAGCCAGGCTGAGCATTCTGAGCGAGAGCTGGGAGCTGGACGGGGCCCGAGTCTGCATTCAGGCGTGGGGAAGGAGTTGGGGTTTGAGGGGGGCTGTGCAGGGCTTCAGCCAGACCTGCAGCAGCAGGACAGGACGAGGTGAGGGGCTGCATGCAGGGTCCCACGCTGGCACCGTGTGGTGTGGTGGTGGCAGGTGGAGCAGGGCTGCGGGCTCAGGGGGGTGGCAGAGCTGCCTGCAGGGGTCAGGAGCCACAGGCTGAGAGGAGAGCTTTAGGCAAGGAGAGAAGAGTCTCTGCGAGCTGACAGGATCCCATTTGCCTCAGCCCAAACACTCCACGTGAACCAACCATTCCTGCAGGTCACGTCCTCTTGGCTTTTTTCTCTTCCTGATGATCCTCAGCCATCCCAGCCTCGCTCCCTTTGCATGTCTGCCCTCTGCACGTCTCTGCTCCCCAGTGCCCCTCCATGTGGCGTGTGTGTGCTGTCCTCACTCTCCCTCTCTGCCCCCTCTCCCTGCTGTCGTTTCGGGCCTTCATTGTCTCTCTCTTTCTCTCTCTCTCCCTCTCTCCCTCTCTCCCTCTCTCTCTCTCTCTTGTCCCCGTGTCCCCCTCGCAGGCACCCCGCCGACACCGCGGCCACCGTGGAGGACATGCTGCCTTCTGTCACCACGGGCACCACTAACTCTGACACTATCACTGAAACCTTTGCCACTGCCCAGAACAGCCCCACCAGCGAGAGCACCACGCTGACCTCCAGCTCTGCCCCGCCGCCCGCGGCCGCTCCCGCACCGCCGGTACCCCCGAAAATACAGAAATATCCCCCGAAAAAAGCGGAGGCGCGGGTGCTGCTCGGCCCGCGGGCGTGCTCCGCCGCTCCGCCGCTGCTTAGCGGCTCCCCCGGAGCGGCGGCGATGCCGTCGGGGCGCGGCTCCCCCCGTCCCGCCCGCGCATCCCTCGGAGGATGGAGGAAAAGCAGGTGGGAGCCTCCCGCGCCGCTATTCCCGATCCACGCGGGAATTCCAGGGCGATGCCGGCCCGTGCGGGCGCTCAGCGAGCCTTGAGCCCCGAGGGAGGACGGGCACGGGAGCGGGGGGGACGCTGCTCCCGCATCCCGCTCCCGGAGCGTTCCCCCCGCGGAAAAGCGGGATCCGGGGAGCGCGGTGTGCCCCCGAGCCCCGGGCAGGAGCCATCGATCCGGGCAGGGATCGATCCCCGCCGCTCCCGCCCGCCTTTCCCGCTCCCGACCCCCGTCCCGCCGTCCCCGCCCCGCGGGCAGCGGGCAGGGCCGGGGGGGCTCCGCGGGGACTGCGGGGGCGAGCGGCTCCTCCCGGTGTCGCCGACACGGCTGAGTCGCGACAGAGAGCGGCCCCGCCCCGAGCTGTGCCTGCCGGCCGTTCCCAGGCATGGATGGATGGATGGATGGATGGATGGATGGATGGATGGATGGATGGATGGATGATGGATGGATCCATGGATGGATTCATGGATGGATTCATGGATCCATGGATGATAGATGATGGATGGATGGATCCATGGAGGGCACAGATCCGTTTCCATCCCCACACCAGATTTATCCCATTTTGTTCCCATCCCACTCCTCACTCCCTCTCCTGGCTCCCTTTTCCCAGCCTTGGTTTGGGAATTGATTGATGGGGCTGGGAATTATTGATCCCATCCAATCGGGATCATCAGTCCCATTCCAGCAGAGCCATTCATGGCCCTAAAAACACCCGGAAAATGGGATTTTCCTGGTATGGAAGGGAGATTTGGGACAGAGGGATTTTTGCAGAATTTTTAGACCCCTTTTCCCAGGATTTGGGGTTTTTGGGAGCTGTTCTGCCCCTCTGGAAGCGCCTGCCCTGTTTTTTTGGGGTGGAGGAGTTTTGGGGCAGGATCGGGGCAGGGAAAAGCCAATCCCGATCCCAGAGCCCGGGACTGTGGGAATAACGTCCTGATCCTTTGGGATAGCTGTGGGATTGGGAATAACGTCCGGATCCTTTGGGATCGCTCCCCCTTCCACCCTTCTCCCTCCTCTCCATCCCCTCTCCCCTCTCTCCCTCCCCTCTCCCAGTTCTCCCACTCCTCCCACCTCTCCCACTGCTCCCCCTCCCCTTTCCCTCCCCTCCCTCCCTCCGTCTCCCACCTCTCCCACTTCTCCCCCCTCCCTCCTCTCTCCCGTCCCTCCCACCCTTCTCCCTCCTCTCTCCCCCTTCCCCCTCCCCTCCCTCTCCCTCTCCCCCTCCCCTCCCCTTCCCCCCCGGCCCAGCAGCGCCGCCACCCGCGGGTGACCGAGGGACATTTGGGGGACACGCGGCGGGGCCGGGTGGGCGCGTGACCAATGGCGGTGTGACAAGGGCAGTGTGACAAGGGCAGTGTGACAAGGGCAGTGACACCGTGTCCGTGCCCCCGGTGTCACCGCGTGAGGGTCACGGTGTCACCGTGTCACACGTGTCAGTGTCACAGGGTCAGTGCCACAGTATCACAGTGTAATGTCCCCAGTGTCACCAATGTCAGTGTCACGGTGCCAGGATCACCCTGTCAGTGTCACAGGGTGTCTCACAGTGGCACAGTGGCAGTGTCCCCAGTGTCCCCAGAGCAGCGCCAGCCCGCCAGCCGCTGTGCGAAGGGGACACCTGGCGGTGGCACTGCCTTGTCACAGCCAGCCCCGCTCGGCGACACCGCCCGCGCCACGCGACTGCACCGGAGGCCACCTCCATGGGGACACCGGGCACAGCAGCGCCACCTCCATGGGACACCCAGAGCCACCTCCATGGGACACTCAGTGCCACCTCCACGGGGACACCGGGCACAGCAGCGCCACCTCCATGGGACACCCAGAGCCACCTCCATGGGGACACCGGGCACAGCAGCGCCACCTCCATGGGACACCCAGAGCCACCTCCATGGGGACACCCAGTGCCACCTCCACGGGGACACCGGGCACAGCAGCGCCACCTCCATGGGACACCCAGAGCCACCTCCATGGGACACCCAGTGCCACCAACATGGGGACACCGGGCACAGCAGTGCCACCTCCACGGGGACACACCCAGTGCCACCTCCAGGGTGACCTGGACGTGCTGACCCGGGACGAGCTGCTGGACAGGCTGGGTGCGTGCCGGGCAGGGCAGGGCACGCGGGGCACGGCCACCCGGCCTGGGTGACAGGGACAGGGCACATCATCCTGGGGACAGGCAGGGCACGCGGGGCACGGCCACCTGGCCTGGGTGACAGGGACATGGTGTGCCACCCTGGGGCCGGGCAGGGGCGTGCAGGACACTGCCACCACGTGATGTGGCATGTCACCCTGGGCACGGGCAGGGCATGCTGGGCACTGCCACCCCGAGTGGGTGACAGTGACAGGGTGACAGGAACACAGCGCGTCCTTACAGCCACCCTGGGGTGTCAGCTGGGCACGCTGGGTGGGTGACCCGGACGTGGCGTGTCACCGTGGGGACAGGCAGGGCTATGCTGGGCACTGTCACCCTGAGTGGGTGACCAAGATGTGGCGTGTCACCGTGGGGCTGGGCAGGGCCTCGCTGGGCACTGCCACCCCGGGTGGTGACCGGGCTGTCCCCGCAGCCACCCCGGGTGGTGACCAGGCTGTCCCCGCAGCCACCGCGGCTGGTGACAGGGCTGTCCCCGCAGCCACCGCGGCTGGTGACAGGGCTGTCCCCGCAGCCACCCCGGGTGGTGACAGGGCTGTCCCTGCAGCCACCCCGGGAGGTGACCGGGCTGTCCCCGCAGC
>JAYDZK010000091.1:5741759-5754668 GCA_034509185.1 Euphonia xanthogaster
CGCTCTTCCGATCTGCTCCCGACGGGGCCGCGGGGCCCGGCCAGGCCACCCCGGCCAAAGGCGCGCCCGCCTCGGCGGCGTCCCCAGCGCACTCCTCCGCCCCCAGAGTGGCCCCTCTCGTTGATCTCAGCGACACCCCCAGCCCTGCTCCGGCCAGCAGTAATTTATCTTCAAGTGTCCTGCCGGGGCAGGCCGTGCTCAGCCCCAGCGCCGCCGCGGCCGACGCCGCCAAAGCCGGGAGCAAGGCGGCCGCCCCCAGCCCCGCCGGCCTCACCAGCCCTGCAGCTCCCTCCGAGGCCAAGCAGGAGGTGGCCAAGAGCCCCGAGAAGGAGCCCGTGCAGCCCAGCACGGTGAAGAGCCCAGCAGAGACCCCCAAGAACCCGAGCAACGTGAAGAGCGAGGCTGCCGCGGGCAGCGCCGCCAACCCCTCGCAGAACGAGGACTTTAAAATGGACGAAGGGACCTTCAAGCCACCAGACATTGACCTTGCCAAGGATGTTTTTGCAGCTCTTGGCACTGCTTCTCCTCCTGCTGCCAGCGGGGCTGGTGGGCAAGCCCCCGAGCCCGCTGCTGCCGCTGCAGACGGCTCTGCCCCCGCAAAGACCGAGTACGGCCGCCTTTACTCTTGTGTTGGTTGTGTGCTGTGTCCCTCGTGCCCTGGTGCTCGTGCTGTGTCCTCTGTTGGGTGTTCTCTTGACTGATCTCACTGTTCCCTTAGCCAGCTAACTCACCTGAGAGCCCTCGGGGCTTGCCTTGGAAGGTGCCAGGAGAGCAGGAGTAGGCTGTGCCAGGGAGGCAGAGGACAGGGAGCTGGGAATCGGTCAGAGATGTGTTGTTCCTCAGGCTCCTGGGCAGCCTTGTCTGTCCTGGGTTGTTCTTTCATAAGGAAGAGCAGAAATAGTTCAGCTTGGTGTAAAGAGCTCTCCTCAGAGTGCTGAGGTTGTGCAGGTGGATGGGCACAGCCCCCAGATCCCATCTGCTGCGGGTCAGAGGAGGCTCAGGGCTCGCTCAGGCTCGGGCTGGGCAGCAGGCAGTGCCCAGGGCAGGGCTGACAGCACTGGAGGCTCTGGAGCTGCCCCCAGGCTGGGGCAGCGTGAGCCTGGCTGGGAGAGGGGAGCACCCTGAGCTGGGCAGGAGAGAGAGAGCAGCAGCTGGGGGCTGGGGGGTCCCAGCTGTGCTGCAGATGTTGGACCCTGGCTGGGCTGGCAGTTGTCACCTCCCTCAGGCTTGTGAAAACGTGTGTGACAGAATTCCCATCTTGTGTGTTCCCCTTTCTCCAGCACCCTGGGGCTTTCAGGCCTGGCTTCCTGTAGGAACACAAAAAATGGGATTGCTGCTGAATTGTCAGCAAATTCCAAATTGTTTCAGCTGATTCCAGTTTTGGAAAACACCAGTTTTGGTAAATACCAATTTCAGAAGAGCCCAATTTCAGTAAATACCAGTTTGGGCTGCTAAAGACAAATCCTTCTGCAGCTGGGGGAGGTTTCCTTGCTGCTCCTTTCTGCATCCCTGCAGCTGAGCAGGGAAAGCCAGGAAAAGTTAATCCAGACCTAAATGCAGCAGGGTGGGGCAGCTGAGCTCTCCTTACTCCTGCCTGTCCGGCGGTGCTGGCTCTGCTCTCCCAGGGGGATCTGCTCCCAGCCAGCCACCCTCTCCCCGTGGCTAACTCAGCCCAGGCTGTGTTTCTGTGCCTCTAAAGCCTGTCCTTGTGGTGCTTCTCCCCAGGAAAATGCCAGCAGAGGACAAAGGCGCCGTGCAGGACAGGAAGAGCCCCGCGGCAGAGGTGAAGACGGTGCCCAACGAAGCCACACAAACAAAGGAGAGCGAGAGCAAAGCATGATCAGCACCCGAGGGGACGGCAGAAACCTTCACCCGAGCATTGAAATCACAACCCACACACCCATCTCATTCCTCTAGTGTCTGTTGCCTTTTTTTAAAAAAGAAAGACAAACAAACCAACCAGAAAAATGCATAAATGGGGGGAGGGAGGGAATGTCTCTTTTTTCCTTTTCTTTTTTTTTTTTCCTATTCTTCTCTTCTTTTATTTTGATTTCTGTTTTTTGCTTTCTTTGAGATTTCTAGAAAGGTTCTATTCGTTGTGCACTTGCTTTTAAAAAGTAAAACATGTTAAAAACAGGGTTAAACCCATCACCAAATCAGGGCTCAGCTGGCCCTGTGTATGTTCAAACAGGCAAACATTGCAATGCTGGTTGCAGTGTGGTTGGGAAGCTCAAAATCAAGTAGTCCTAGACACAAAAAAAAACACAAAAAAGACAAAAAAAAAGAAAAGAGACCCTGTTGTTTCCTTTGTTAGTATAGCAGAGATAACCACTGTGCTGCTGGGCACAGCTGGTGCTTAAAGAACAAAGTCCACAATTTATTTTTATACTTTTCAGTCGAGTTTGAAATATGTAAAGCCTCATAAATAAGTTATAATTTCTGTTCACCTTGTATCTGGTCAGTATGCAAAGTGTCTCGAGCTCTTTGTGACTGAATCCTGCTCGCCACGTTAGACCTTTATTTGGGGTTTATTATTATTATTATCTATTTTTTAGGAAGAATGCCAAAATTGCAGCTTTGGGGGATGTATTTCGATTTGCAGTATTCAGACTCTACATTTCTTTTCCAATTTTACGTTCAATTTTTTTGTTTTGTTTCGTTTTGGCCAACTTTGGTTCTTTCCAGTGTTTACAATTGACAGATATTTTTTTAACTTCTGTTGTGTTGAAATGGATGTGTAAAATAGCTGCCTTTCTTTTTTTTCTTTTTCTTTTTTTGGTTTTCCAGTCAATCCAGTCCTTTAGACACTAGGGTAGCAGCATGCTTGCTTTGCAAAGGGAGACATTTTCAACCATGGATGTTTACAGTAGTCGTTTCCCCTTTTCTCTTTTCTTAATTATTGTTATTATTATTATTATTGTTATTATTATTATTATTATTTCTTACTGGAGTAAGAAGAAAAGCAATGCTGGGGTTTGGTCTGGGGTTTTTTTGGGGGGTGGGGGTGTTCAGACCACTTGCCACCAGTCAAGGGCTTTAGCCAGCAATCCCCAAATGTGCTTGGGCTGAGGGGGTTGCTGGAGAAAATCCTTCTGTGCTTAAATTTAGTTTGAAGTCCCTCGCTGGACCTGGGCCTGACTGCATAAGAGAAATCTCATCTCTGCTTTTTTAGGACATTCTCCCCTTTCCTTCACGGAGCCCTCCCACAGCTCTGAGGGGCACAAGGGAGGTTGGACAGTGTGGGCTGGTCTGGGCTCAGGTGTGTGACCAAATCCATCCCTCCTGATCAGGGCAGAAAATTCCAGTTGCAGAAAATCCCAATTGCAGTAAATTCCAATTTCAGCAAATTCCAGTTTCGGAAAACACCAGTTTTGGTAAATACCAATTTCAGAAGATCTCCATTTCAGAAAATCCCAATTTCAGTAAATTCCAATTTCAGCAAATTCCCATTTCAGTAAATACCAATTTCAGAAAATACCAATTTCAGTAAACACCAATTTCAGAAAATACCAATTTCAGTCAAGTCCAATTTCAGTACATACCATGTCCTCTGACCCCAAAACTAAAACCCAAAAGCAAAGATCTTTTCCCCAAAGGTGCTGGGCAGACCCCAGACCCTTCCTGCAGGTCCAGCTCCAGCAGGACCCACCCTGGGATCAGGAGCAGGGGCTGGAATTCCGTGCCAGGACCATCCCTGGGCAAGGGCTGAGGCAGCACCCTAAAAATTAAATTAGGGATGGGGGAGCTGATCAATGGGATTTATTACCAGGAATCATGGAGCAACACTGAGATTTGGGGTGGGAGAGCTGATTAATGGGATTTATTATCAGGAATCATGGAGCAACACTGAGATTTGGGGGTGAAAAGGAGCTTTGAGCAGAAGGAAGGCAGAGGAGTGTAGGGAGAGACCAGCCCATTGTATAGAGATGTTCCTCCTGTTGGGGTTTTGGGTATTATTTCCTATTTTTTAAAATTTTTATTTTATTTTATTTTCCCTTTTATTTTTTTTTTTAAATTCTTCTTTAGATCTGCAAGCTTGTGCACTGTGGGTGCGTGACTATTTTAGTGTGAACCGTGTTTTTTGTCATAGTATTGAAATAATAAAAGCTTCAACATAGTTTGGATGTGGAAGGTGTAGCGCTAGTTCAGATCTGAGAAACAAAAATAATGAAAAAACAAATATTCAGGAATTAAAATAATTTAAAAAGAGAAAGAGAACAACTCTTAGAAAGAGCAGAAGCCTTTAACTGAGAGGAGCAAGCTGAGGTGGCGTTCCCAGAAGGAGGAGGGGTGTGGAGGCTGTGTCCGTGTGTTCCTTGGGAATATTCCCTCTGTTCCAGTGCATCCCAGCATTCCAGCTGTGAGCAGCAGTGCTCTGTCTGTTCCAGCTGTGAGCAGCAGTGCTCTGTTCCAGCTGTGAGCAGCAGTGCTCTGTTCCAGCTGTGAGCAGCAGTGCTCTGTCCCCTCCAGCTGTGAGCAGCAGGGCTCTGTCCCCTCCAGCTGTGAGCAGCAGTGCTCTGTCCATTCCAGCTGTGAGCAGCAGTGCTCTGTCTGTTCCAGCTGTGAGCAGCAGTGCTCTGTTCCAGCTGTGAGCAGCACTGCTCTGTCTGTTCCAGCTGTGAGCAGCAGTGCTCTGTCCATTCCAGCTGTGAGCAGCAGTGCTCTGTCCCCTCCAGCTGTGAGCAGCAGTGCTCTGTTCATTCCAGCTGTGAGCAGCAGTGCTCTGTCTGTTCCAGCTGTGAGCAGCAGTGCTCTGTCCATTCCAGCTGTGAGCAGCACTGCTCTGTCCATTCCAGCTGTGAGCAGCAGTGCTCTGTCCGTTCCAGCTGTGAGCAGCAGTGCTCTGTGTGTTCCAGCTGTGAGCAGCAGTGCTCTGTCCGTTCCAGCTGTGAGCAGCAGGGCTCTGTCCTGTGCTGCCTGTGGGGTTTTTGGTTTTGTTTTGCTCAGCTCCTGGGAGCCCGGGGAGGGCCCTGGGGGTGCAGCCCGAGGCTGCCCCGCCCGTCCTGGCAGATTTTGGGCAGGATGGGGCCTGGCCCCCAAAGCCAGCCCTTGTGACACCCCCACAGCAGTGTCCCTGACCTCTGGGCACCTTGGCACCGAGGATTCCTTTCTTTTCCCCAAAGAAACAAATCCATAGCACAGCTGGGCAGCAGCAGTGCCTCCATCCCCGTGGGTGAGCACAGTTTGTCCCTTTTTGTGCCCAAATCTGGCTGCGTTTGTCACCTGTGTGTGCTGTAACCCCCAAAGCTGAGCAGCTGGTAGGAACCACACCACCATCCCCAAAACCTGCCCAGGGACCTCCCCCAGCACCTGCCAGGTGGGCACTGGGGGAGCTGCCCCACTTGGATTGGCGGTTTTGTCCCAAAAGGTGACAAGCTCAGAGCCCAGCCCAGCGCCTGGTGACAGTCTGGGGGTGGCACTGGCTGGGTTCTAAGGTCCCTTCCATCCCAAAGCTCTGGTTTGGATGGTCAGGAGGGAGCAGCTCCTTCCAGTGACCCCACGGCTGCTCCAGAGTTGGTGGCACTGCCGTGGCTCTGTGTGTCCATCCCCAGGGTTGGTGGCACTGCTATGGCTCTGTGTGTCCATCCCCGGGGTTGGTGGCACTGCTATGGCTCTGTGTCCATCCCCGGGGTTGGTGGCACTGCCGTGGCTCTGTGTGTCCATCCCCGGGGTTGGTGGCACTGCCGTGGCTGCTCCATTGTCCATTCCCGGGGTTGGTGGCGCTGCCGTGGCTGCCCCCTGCCTGTCCCCAGTGTCACAGGAGCCGTGCCATCTCGTGCTGCACCATTCGTACAGGTGACAATAGTGCATCCCGCCCGTCAGCTTCCAGAGTGGCGTTTTCTTTTCACACTTTTCTATGGAGCCTTCAAACCCCACGTCTTTCACCACCAGGCTGTTTTGATAGTTGTTCTCAGCCCCTCCATGGCCATCCTTCCCCAGCATTCCCTACTTTTGGGGGCCTTCTATCTTGTTAAAAAAAGAAAAAAACAAAAAATCTTTTTACCGAGTGAAACATCGACTCCACCTTTATCCCCATTCTCACTGGTGTAAATACTGATACTAACTGAGGATTTTGACTTTGCATTCTGTCAGAATACTGTGTTCAAATAAAAACTCCAAAAAAAAAAAAAAAAAAAGCTGATGCCTGCAGTCTGCCCTTCTTTAGCTGCTCTGGTCCTGCCCCTCGTCCCACCTGAGTGGCACCAAATGCACTTGCAAGTTTGTTTCTTTGGGGTTTTTTTGTCCCTCCACATTTATTTACTTCTTTCCTGGAGACAGCAAACACAGAAATGCAGTTTCACAGCTACAGGGAAGCTCCCACCCCCCCTCCCCAAAAAGGCCCTTTTGTGTTGCCTGGCTGGAAAGGGTGACTGAGTGTTGGGTGTGAGAGGTGACCTCTGCCCAGCCTGAACTGGGTGCCTGAACTCAATGAGGTTTGAATGTAATTAATTCATTCAATTAATTCATTTTAAAATCTTGGATTTTTTTTTCTAAATCCTAGCTAAAAATTGACCAAATGCCCAACTTTCCTTTTTTTACTCTGGGGATTATGGGATGGGGAGGGTTGTCTCACCTTCACCAATTTGGGCAAAACAGAGTTGATTCTCACACAGAAGTTCCCATTTAGCTGAAAAAGAGCTTTTTAAGTCACTCCCTGACCATTTGATGTAAAAAACACCAATTCTTCCAAGTGGGGGAGCACCAATTGCCCCAAGTCCTGGCTGGGGTTGGAGGGGGGGGGGTTGGGGTTGCCCCTGGAGATTTGGGGCTGCCCTTTCTGGGTTCAGAGCCCCCTCAATCCCCCCTGTCCCTGTGCCCCTGTCTCACCCCAGCTGGGTGAGAGCTGTGCTCTGTCTTTCCTGGCTCCCTGCTGCACCCTTTGAACCTGGAGGAGTGAAAAGGGATTTTCCTGCCCCTGGAGCTGGGGCCGTGCTCAGTGGCAAAACCACTGACAGATCCTTTATTAGATCTTTGTGTTTCTTCAGCCATTTTCTCAACCCTCAGACCTTTTAATTTCCATTTAATTTTAATTTTCCCTCGTCTCTCCCTCTGTTAAGGCCATGGCACCCAACTGGCAGTGTCACCTTGGATGAGTGTGGCTCCTTTTCCCCCAGGCTGAATTTGGGGTAAGTCTGAGTGGGGTTGGAGGGAGATTTTTGTGCTGCCTCTTTCTCTCATCCCTTCTAGAAATCATCATCTGGCCTTTTATCAGATAGCAGTGTGTGAATTTCGTGCATGGGCTTCAGAGCATCATTTTAAGTGCTTTTTGAAGTATTCAGAGACTAAAGGTGCCTCTCCCCTCTGCACATTTGCTGCCCTGTTTGGCTTTATTCCCCAGGTTTTGTGGGATAACAAAAAAAACCCCAAATTCCCGAGCATCCCACCGCCCCAGCTGTGGCCTCGTGGGTGTTTTTAATTGGACACTGAGCTGGGAACAGCTTCATTAGAGGGGAAAAAAAAACCCTTTGGGATGGAGGGCGGTGTGGGCAGAGCTGATGGCAGTGAGGGGAGGGACAGGAACTGTTGGGGTTTGGGGCACGAGGGGGAAAAGGGGTATCCTGGCTGTTCCTGCAAGGAAAGGGGGTATCCTGGGTGTTCCTGCAAGGAAAGGGGGTATCCTGGGTGTTCCTGCAAGGAAAGGGGGTATCCTGGGTGTTCCTACAAGGAAAAGGGGTATCCTGGGTGTTCCTGCAAGGAAAGGGGTTATCCTGGGTGTTCCTACAAGGAAAAGGGGTATCCCGGGTATTCCTGCAAGGAAAAGGGGTATCCATGCTGTTCCTGCAAGGAAAAGGGGTATCCATGCTGTTCCTGCAAGGAAAAGGGGTATCCTGGCTGTTCCTACAGCCAAGGGGTGGAAGGGATGGGGGTCTCTGGCTGCCTGGGGAGCTCAGCACCTCTCTGGCACTCAGGATTCCATCTCTGGCTGATGAGGATGGACGGGGAAGCGGGCAATGGATGGGCCATGGATGGGGCTCCCGGAGGCGCAGCAGCCGCAGGGTGAGCTGTCCCTGTCCCTGTCCGTGTGCTGCCAGGTCCCGGTGCGGATCGTGCCATCCCGGGATGAGCCGCTACCGGGAATGGCCATCCCGGGCTGAGCCAGTGCCTGGAATGTACCGGGAATGGCCATCCCGGGCTGAGCCAGTGCCGGGAATGTACCGGGAATGGCCATCCCGGGCTGAGCCAGTGCCGGGAATGTACCGGGAATGGCCATCCCGGGCAGCGCAGCTCCGCGGTGCTCGGGCTCCCTGCGGTGGCCGACAGCTTCCATCGCCGCCGCCTCGCAGAGATCCGGAAAGCCTTTCAGGGAGATCGCAACAGGGAAATAATCCCAGTCCGGCATAAAAATCGGGACGAGCCTCAGGCTGGACATCAGCAGGAATTCCTCCATGGAAATGTTGAACCATCGGGGGGTTTGAGGTGCCCATCCCTGGAGGGGTCCGGGAAGGCCCGGACGTGGCACCCGCAGCTCTGGGCTGGGGACAAGGTGGGCACGGGGCTCAGGGAGCGCTCGGGGCTGCCGGAGCCCCTTTCCAGCCGGGATAACCCCGGGATTCTGAGCCGGGGGCCCGCGGCCGGGACCTGCCGCTTTCCCGCCAAATCACAGCCTCATTTACATAACCACGCCCGTTTAATTAGAATAACGAGAAAGCGTCTTGTTTGCATAACCCCGCCCTTCATTTTGCATCGCCACGCCCACCCGCGGGCGCCGCGTCAGGCGCGTTTCCCAGGCAACGGCGCCGCCGGTTCGAGCCCGGCCCCGGCGGCTCCCGCTGTCCCCTCCGTGTCCCCTCCGTGTCCTCTCTGTCCCCTCCGTGTCCCCTCCGTGTCCTCTCTGTCCCTTCCGTGTCCCTTCGGTGTCCCCTCGCTGTCCCCTCCGTGTCCCCTCCGTGTCCCCTCTGTGTCCCCTCTGTGTCCCCTCGGTGTCCCCTCCGTGTCCCCTCCGTGTCCCCTCGGTGTCCCCTCCGTGTCCCCTCCGTGTCCCCTCCGTGTCCCCTCCGTGTCCTCTCTCTGTGCTCTCTCTGTCCCCCGGCCATGCTGCGTGACGAGGAAACCGAGGCGGATTTCCAGCGCTTCCTGCGCCGCGTGGACGATGTCAGTGAGTGGCCGGAGGGGCGCGGGGACAGCGCGGGGACATCGCGGGGACAGCGCGGGAAGGGCAGCAGCGGGGCCGCGGACGGCGGGACAGAGGTGGGCAAGGGGCAAATCCCCGCTGTGCCCCTCGCTTCGTTCGGTGTTTGTCGGAGGCTCGCAGGGGCTCTCGCCTTTGTTTGGGACGCCGAGAGCCGCGTGCTGCCGCGGGTTTCATTAATGGCGGCAGAAAGTGCAGGTTTCTGTCCTGGAAGTGACACGGAACCCACCCTGGGAAAGTTTCTGTTTATTCGAAGGGCCGCTTGCTTCTGTGTATTTCGGTAACGCTGGCAGAAACTGCAGGGGGCTCCTGAAAGTGACAGGAAATCCACCCTGCGAAAGTTTTTGTTTATTCAAAATGCCCAAGGCCACGCTGGAGCATCCTGGTCTAGGGGAGGGGTCCCTGCCCGTGGGACCGGGTGGGTTTTAGGGTCTTTTCCACCCCACACCGCTCTGGGATTCTGTGGTGTTGTGGTAAAAGCCATCCTGGTCAGCACTGCCTTCAAAGCAGGTGCCACCTGAGATCCTGGTGCTTCCACGTTTGAAGTCCTGTGTGTATCTTTATTTTATTTGGGTTTTTTCTGTGATTCTTTAGCCAATTTGTTGCAAGGCCTGAAGTCCCCGGACTCGGCTGTGCAGGAAAAAGCCATTGCTGAGACAGAGAAAAGGCTCCGAGAGCAAGGGGCCAGCAGGGAGGAGGAGGAGGAGGAGGAGAGCAGGACCACGGTGAACAGAACACTCATCAACACTTCTGTAAGGGCTTTTCCCTCTGAAATGAAAGCTGGGCTCAGTCCAGGTCTTGCCTCGTTAAGGACACAGATGGGAACTTCCCAGGAATGCCAGAGTTCATCAGATCTTTGCCTTTTTTTGTTTAAATGTCGAGCTGGTGCTGCTGCTGTGTGTCAGGCTGGGGATTTCAGGTGCACCAGATATTCCTGATGCTGCTGTGGCTTTGTGCAGCCCAGCCAAGTGTCCCTGTGGTTTTCCCCAAACCCTTTGAGCTCTGTTTCTGTTCTTCCAGGGCACGCCGAGGGTGCAGGCAGCAGATGCAGGTAGGACAGTGCTCCTCTCTAAAACCAAGCTCTAAAACCAGCTCCAGCAGGGATGGAGCTCATGCAAGAGCTGATTCCACCCCTGCCGAAGTCCAAGCTGACTTTTCCTGGTGTCTGTAACCAAAATTCAGTCAGATCAAGGACCACACTCAAGGTCTCACCATCGTGGCTGTGCTTCTCACAGGGGGGAGCCTTGTTCTCTTCTGGCTCCTCATCTTTTTACGCTGTTTATTGTGAATTTCAAAGCAAACCTGGAGAGGAGCAGGGCAGGTGTGCAGATCCTCAGGGGTGGCATCATCCTTGTCTGTGGCAGCTTGTCAGCCACTTCCACTTTAATTGCTGAAATGGCCCCTTAGCGTTTGCTTTTATTGAGAAATGACTCAGAAGTGCCCTGGGAATTGCTGTTTTTTCCCTATTTTAATGAATTTTGCTCTTTTTTTCCTCCCTGAAACGCCCCCAACTCTGCTGGCTGGAAGATGGCTTCCTGGCAGCCTTGGAGAGGGATGCCAAGGAGCGAGCCCGGCGGAGGAGGAGGAACGAGCAGCAGGCAGACGGTGACTGCTGGGAGCAGCCCAGGCTCCTGCTCCAGAAACCTCTGCAGGGGCTGGGGGAGGCACAGCCTGGGACAGGGTCAGGGCTCCTCAGAGCTGCTGCTCCTGGTGCTCTGCACGATCTCAGGTGGTGGGGCTGGCTTGGGATGGAGGGAGGGGAGGGGAACACTCACTTTCCCTCTGGAAGGGGAATGGTTGCAGGGAAATAATGGAAATAACAGCTGGGCTGGAACCCTGGGGCAGCTTGGCCTCTGCCTGCCCAGTCCCACGGGGGGAATGAAATAAATTAAATATTGATGGACATTATTGCTGTTCCCAATGCATCCTGCTGCCCTCAGCCCTGAAGGAGCAGGGCAACGAAGCCTTCCGGGCAGGAGACTTTGCCCTGGCCATCCAGAGGTACTCAGAGGGGCTGGAGAAGCTGAGGGACAAGCAGGAGCTCTACACAAACAGGGCCCAGGTCAGTGGCAGGGCAGGAGCCACCTCTGGCTGGGTTCTGTGTGGCTGGGTTCTGTGTTCTGTGGGGGTTCACCCCTTGCATGTGGTGAACCCCCACTCCTGCAGAGCAGGTGGGGGAAAACCCTTCCAATTCCCAGTTTTAATCAAATAATCTGATTTTTATTATTAATAATAAAAATATATTATATAATATCATAATATATTATGAATATATAATATAATAATAATAAATCAAAATAATGCTTTTCCAGGAATCACTTCTGTAACTGTAGAGTGAAATATTTGCTTTGCAGTCTCTGTTTGCCTTGTACACTCTGTATGTTTGTGTATATAGGATTCTATTTGATGGGTTCTAATTAGGGAATCCAGGGAGATGGCAGACAAGTTAAGAATGGAAATTACCCTGCAAAATCAATGGCCAGGCCAATCAGCAGCCTAATTTTATTCTTTTTAATTAGCCAGTGTTTGTGCAACAGCGAGCAGAAATTGTTTAAATGATTCCAATTCTTCTGCCTGGACTTTTTTTCTGTTTATTTCAGGCCTACCTGAAGCTCCATGAGTATGAGAAAGCCATCAGTGACTGTGAGTGGGCATTAAAGGTAATTCCACAATTGCCAAGTGGAAAAGACCCCTAAAACCAGCACTATTTACAGAAATCCATATTTTTGACTCAAATGAACAGGAAAATAATCACTTTTGGAAACCCTGCTTTCCACCCTCACCTCAAGCCTGTGGTTTTTGGGTGCCTGGGGGCAAAAATTCAGCATAAAAATTTTATCCACCACTAATAAATGGTATAAATACTCTAATCTCTGCTTCAGGCAGCTCTAATAATTAATCAGAATTGCTGGAAAAAAATACTGCAAGGCTGAAGTGTTCTAAAGAGATAACCTGTGATAATTTCTGGTTTCCCTCAGTGCAATAAGAGCTGCCTCAAAGCCCATTTCCTCATGGGGAAGGCTCACCTGGCCCTGCAGCACTTCCCTGAGGTGAGCTGGCCGGGGTCTGTTCTGCTTTGGGGGGTGGCAGGGACAGCTTCTGCCAGGCCTCAGCTTCTGTTTTCTACTGGAACTCTGATTTTTTGCTCCTTGGGTTTTTCTAGAAAATTCCCTTTGAGTTTGCAACAGCAGGCAGATGTAGGGACTGAGAATATCTGACTTTTTTGAGGGTTTTGACATCTGTGTCCCCATGAATTTTACTTGGGATATCACTGATAGCACTGATTCCTGTTCCCAGCTGGGACTGAGAGCCCTTTTTTGTGCCCCTGCAGTCCAGGCAGTGCTATGAGAAGATGCTGCAGATTGATCCCCAGAAGGAAAACCTGTTTAAAGGTGAGAAATAGATCTTCCCACCCCTGTTCTCTGCTGAAGAGGGAGCAGAACTTCCCTGCCACGCTTGGTTTCCCTGTGACCTCCTGCCACCAAGATATTTCATGAAAAATCCCTTGGCCAGGATTTCTTTTCCTGGGGAGCTGGGAAGCCTCAGCTTCTCCCTGTTTTGCTCCTCTGGGATGTGGTTTGGAGAATTGTTTACCCAGCGTGTGAATTGTTTTTAATTAATGTCCAATCCCAGCCAGCTGTGTCAGACTCTCTGGTCAGTCACAGCCTTTTATTATTCTTTCCTTTCTGGCTTTCTGATGTCTCCTTTCTTTTTCTTTAGTATAGTTTTAGGATATCATAGAATAGAATAGAATAGAATAGAATAGAATAGAATAGAAT